>OX453255.1:12604453-13204453 GCA_949709985.1 Luffia ferchaultella
TTAAGTACTTCAAGCGTTTAGAAATAACTAAAAAATATATACGAAAATACTATATCGAATTTAAGTTTTCAAACGCTTGTAAACATTGCTTATACAAGTGTCAAGGCCACGTTTCTCCGGGGTATACTAATTTTTTTTTAAAGGACATTGAAATGCTCTTTCCAAAAAATAATGTCAGAAGTACTCGGGGGATTTAAAAGTTAGAAGAATTTTAAGATGAAAATATATTATAAATATTTTTTAAAGTTTTGAATATAATTTTCATTAAAATTATAAGGCGACGTTTATTCGAGATACTACTTAATGGTTTACAACAACACAGGAATGGTCTTTCTGAAAAACATTGTCTAAAGTACTTCAAGCGTTTAGAAATAACTAAAAAATATATACGAAAATACTATATCGAATTTAAGTTTTCAAACGCTTGTAAACATTGCTTATACAAGTGTCAAGGCCACGTTTCTCCGGGGTATACTAATTTTTTTTTTAAGAACATTGAAATGCTCTTTCTAAAAATATATGTCAGAAGTACTCGGGAGATTTAAAAGTTAGGAGAATTTCAAGATTAAAATATATTATAAATCTTTTTTAAAGTATTGAATATAATATTCATTAAAATTATAAGGCGACGTTTATTCGAGATACTACTTAATGGTTTATAAAATATATTATAAATATTTTTTAAAGTTTTGAATATAATTTTCATTAAAATTATAAGGCGACGTTTATTCGAGATACTACTTAATGGTTTACAACAACACAGGAATGGTCTTTCTGAAAAACATTGTCTAAAGTACTTCAAGCGTTTAGAAATAACTAAAAAATATATATGAAAATACTATATCGAATTTAAGTTTTCAAACGAAACGGCCAGACAGACAGATAAAAAAATTTGGTCATGTGGTCACATAGATCTTGTCAAAACATCAAGTTTGAGTACAAACACGATAGGTCTGCGATTGATGGTTTCGAAAATATAAGCATTTAAATTTAAATAAATTTAAATAAGTCTCGTTTGAAAACTTACATTCGATATAGTATTTTCGTATATATTTTTTAGTTATTTCTAAATGCTTGAAGTACTTTAGACAATGTTTTTCAGAAAGACCATTTCTGTGTTGTTGTAGACCATTAAGTAGTATCTCGAATAAACGTTGCCTTATAATTTTATTAAAAAATATTTTAAATACTTTAAAGAATATTTATAATATATTTTCATTTTAAAATTCTCCTAACTTCTAAATCCCCCGAGTACTTCTGACATTATTTTTTGGAAAGAGCATTTCAATGTTCTTCAAAAAAAAATTAGTATACCCCAGAGAAACGTGGCCTTGACACTTGTATAAGCAATGTTTACAAGCGTTTGAAAACTTAAATTCGATATAGTATTTTCGTATATATTTTTTAGTTATTTCTAAACGCTTGAAGTACTTAAACAATGTTTTTCAGAAAGACCATTCCTGTGTTGTTGTAAACCATTAAGTAGTATCTCGAATAAACGTCGCCTTATAATTTTAATGAATATTATATTCAATACTTTAAAAAAGATTTATAATATATTTTAATCTTGAAATTCTCCTAACTTTTAAATCTCCCGAGTACTTCTGACATATATTTTTAGAAAGAGCATTTCAATGTTCTTCAAAAAAAAATTAGTATACCCCGGAGAAACGTGGCCTTGACACTTGTATAAGCAATGTTTACAAGCGTTTGAAAACTTAAATTCGATATAGTATTTTCGTATATATTTTTTAGTTATTTCTAAACGCTTGAAGTACTTTAGACAATGTTTTTCAGAAAGACCATTCCTGTGTTGTTGTAAACCATTAAGTAGTATCTCGAATAAACGTCGCCTTATAATTTTAATGAAAATTATATTGAATACTTTAAAAAATATTTATAATATATTTTCATCTTAAAATTCTCTTAACTTTTAAATCTCCCGAGTACTTCTGACATAATTTTTTGGAAAGAGCATTTCAATGTCCTTTAAAAAAAAAATTAGTATACCCCGGAGAAACGTGGCCTTGACACTTGTATAAGCAATGTTTACAAGCGTTTGAAAACTTAAATTCGATATAGTATTTTCGTATATATTTTTTAGTTATTTCTAAACGCTTGAAGTACTTTAGACAATGTTTTTCAGAAAGACCATTCCTGTGTTGTTGTAAACCATTAAGTAGTATCTCGAATAAACGTCGCCTTATAATTTTAATGAAAATTATATTCAATACTTTAAAAAATATTTATAATATATTTTCATCTTAAAATTCTCTTAACTTTTAAATCCCCCGAGTACTTCTGACATATATTTTTAGAAAGAGCATTTCAATGTTCTTTAAAAAAAAATTAGTATACCCCGGAGAAACGTGGCCTTGACACTTGTATAAGCAATGTTTACAAGCGTTTGAAAACTTAAATTCGATATAGTATTTTCGTATATATTTTTTAGTTATTTCTAAACGCTTGAAGTACTTTAGACAATGTTTTTGAGAAAGACCATTCCTGTGTTGTTGTAAACCATTAAGTAGTGTCTCGAATAAACGTCGCCTTATAATTTTAATGAAAATTATAATCAATACTTTAAAAAAGATTTATAATATATTTTAATCTTAAAATTCTCCTAACTTTTAAATCTCCCGAGTACTTCTGACATATATTTTTAGAAAGAGCATTTCAATGTTCTTTAAAAAAAAATTAGTATACCCCGGAGAAACGTGGCCTTGACACTTGTATAAGCAATGTTTACAAGCGTTTGAAAACTTAAATTCGATATAGTATTTTCGTATATATTTTTTAGTTATTTCTAAACGCTTGAAGTACTTTAGACAATGTTTTTCAGAAAGACCATTCCTGTGTTGTCGTTTATAATTTTAATGAAAATTATGATTAATACTTTAAAAAATATTTATAATATATTTTCATCTTAAAATTCTCTTAACTTTTAAATCCCCCGAGTACTTCTGACATATATTTTTAGAAAGAGCATTTCAATGTTCTTTAAAAAAAAATTAGTATACCCCGGAGAAACGTGGCCTTGACACTTGTATAAGCAATGTTTACAAGCGTTTGAAAACCTAAATTCGATATAGTATTTTCGTATATATTTTTTAGTTATTTCTAAACGCTTGAAGTACTTTAGACAATGTTTTTCAGAAAGACCATTCCTGTGTTGTTGTAAACCATTAAGTAGTATCTCGAATAAACGTCGCCTTATAATTTTAATGAAAATTATATTCAATACTTTAAAAAATATTTATAATATATTTTCATCTTAAAATTCTCCTAACTTTTAAATCCCCCGAGTACTTCTGACATATATTTTTAGAAAAAGCATTTCAATGTTCTTTAAAAAAAAATTAGTATACCCCGGAGAAACGTGGCCTTGACACTTGTATAAGCAATGTTTACAAGCGTTTGAAAACTTAAATTCGATATAGTATTTTCGTATATATTTTTTAGTTATTTCTAAACGCTTGAAGTACTTTAGACAATGTTTTTCAGAAAGACCATTCCTGTGTTGTTGTAAACCATTAAGTAGTGTCTCGAATAAACGTCGCCTTATAATTTTAATGAAAATTATATTCAATACTTTTAAAAAGATTTATAATATATTTTAATCTTAAAATTCTCCTAACTTTTAAATCTCCCGAGTACTTCTGACATATATTTTTAGAAAGAGCATTTCAATGTTCTTTAAAAAAAAATTAGTATACCCCGGAGAAACGTGGCCTTGACACTTGTATAAGCAATGTTTACAAGCGTTTGAAAACTTAAATTCGATATAGTATTTTCGTATATATTTTTTAGTTATTTCTAAACGCTTGAAGTACTTTAGACAATGTTTTTCAGAAAGACCATTCCTGTGTTGTTGTAAACCATTAAGTAGTATCTCGAATAAACGTCGCCTTATAATTTTAATGAAATTTATATTCAATACTTTAAAAAAGATTTATAATATATTTTAATCTTAAAATTCTCCTAACTTTTAAATCTCCCGAGTACTTCTGACATATATTTTTAGAAAGAGCATTTCAATGTTCTTTAAAAAAAAATTAGTATACCCCGGAGAAACGTGGCCTTGACACTTGTATAAGCAATGTTTACAAGCGTTTGAAAACTTAAATTCGATATAGTATTTTCGTATATATTTTTTAGTTATTTCTAAACGCTTGAAGTACTTTAGACAATGTTTTTCAGAAAGACCATTCCTGTGTTGTTGTAAACCATTAAGTAGTATCTCGAATAAACGTCGCCTTATAATTTTAATGAAAATTATATTGAATACTTTAAAAAATATTTATAATATATTTTCATCTTAAAATTCTCCTAACTTTTAAATCTCCCGAGTACTTCTGACATAATTTTTTGGAAAGAGCATTTCAATGTCCTTTAAAAAAAAAATTAGTATACCCCGGAGAAACGTGGCCTTGACACTTGTATAAGCAATGTTTACAAGCGTTTGAAAACTTAAATTCGATATAGTATTTTCGTATATATTTTTTAGTTATTTCTAAACGCTTGAAGTACTTTAGACAATGTTTTTCAGAAAGACCATTCCTGTGTTGTTGTAAACCATTAAGTAGTATCTCGAATAAACGTCGCCTTATAATTTTAATGAAAATTATGATCAATACTTTAAAAAATATTTATAATATATTTTCATCTTAAAATTCTCTTAACTTTTAAATCCCCCGAGTACTTCTGACATATATTTTTAGAAAGAGCATTTCAATGTTCTTTAAAAAAAATTAGTATACCCCGGAGAAACGTGGCCTTGACACTTGTATAAGCAATGTTTACAAGCGTTTGAAAACCTAAATTCGATATAGTATTTTCGTATATATTTTTTAGTTATTTCTAAACGCTTGAAGTACTTTAGACAATGTTTTTCAGAAAGACCATTCCTGTGTTGTTGTAAACCATTAAGTAGTATCTCGAATAAACGTCGCCTTATAATTTTAATGAAAATTATATTCAATACTTTAAAAAATATTTATAATATATTTTCATCTTAAAATTCTCCTAACTTTTAAATCCCCCGAGTACTTCTGACATATATTTTTAGAAAAAGCATTTCAATGTTCTTTAAAAAAAAATTAGTATACCCCGGAGAAACGTGGCCTTGACACTTGTATAAGCAATGTTTACAAGCGTTTGAAAACTTAAATTCGATATAGTATTTTCGTATATATTTTTTAGTTATTTCTAAACGCTTGAAGTACTTTAGACAATGTTTTTCAGAAAGACCATTCCTGTGTTGTTGTAAACCATTAAGTAGTGTCTCGAATAAACGTCGCCTTATAATTTTAATGAAAATTATATTCAATACTTTTAAAAAGATTTATAATATATTTTAATCTTAAAATTCTCCTAACTTTTAAATCTCCCGAGTACTTCTGACATATATTTTTAGAAAGAGCATTTCAATGTTCTTTAAAAAAAAATTAGTATACCCCGGAGAAACGTGGCCTTGACACTTGTATAAGCAATGTTTACAAGCGTTTGAAAACTTAAATTCGATATAGTATTTTCGTATATATTTTTTAGTTATTTCTAAACGCTTGAAGTACTTTAGACAATGTTTTTCAGAAAGACCATTCCTGTGTTGTTGTAAACCATTAAGTAGTATCTCGAATAAACGTCGCCTTATAATTTTAATGAAAATTATATTGAATACTTTAAAAAATATTTATAATATATTTTCATCTTAAAATTCTCCTAACTTTTAAATCTCCCGAGTACTTCTGACATAATTTTTTGGAAAGAGCATTTCAATGTCCTTTAAAAAAAAATTAGTATACCCCGGAGAAACGTGGCCTTGACACTTGTATAAGCAATGTTTACAAGCGTTTGAAAACTTAAATTCGATATAGTATTTTCGTATATATTTTTTAGTTATTTCTAAACGCTTGAAGTACTTTAGACAATGTTTTTCAGAAAGACCATTCCTGTGTTGTTGTAGACCATTTAGTAGTATCTCGAATAAACGTTGCCTTATAATTTTAATGAAAATTATTTTAAATACTTTAAAGAATAATTATAATATATTTTCATCTTAAAATTCTCCTAACTTTTAAATCCCCCGAGTACTTCTGACATATATTTTTAGAAAGAGCATTTCAATGTTCTTTAAAAAAAAATTAGTATACCCCGGAGAAACGTGGCCTTGACACTTGTATAAGCAATGTTTACAAGCGTTTGAAAACTTAAATTCGATATAGTATTTTCGTATATATTTTTTAGTTATTTCTAAACGCTTGAAGTACTTTAGACAATGTTTTTCAGAAAGACCATTCCTGTGTTGTTGTAAACCATTAAGTAGTATCTCGAATAAACGTCGCCTTATAATTTTAATGAAAATTATATTCAATACTTTAAAAAATATTTATAATATATTTTCATCTTAAAATTCTCCTAACTTTTAAATCCCCCGAGTACTTCTGACATATATTTTTAGAAAGAGCATTTCAATGTTCTTTAAAAAAAAATTAGTATACCCCGGAGAAACGTGGCCTTGACACTTGTATAAGCAATGTTTACAAGCGTTTGAAAACTTAAATTCGATATAGTATTTTCGTATATATTTTTTAGTTATTTCTAAACGCTTGAAGTACTTTAGACAATGTTTTTCAGAAAGACCATTCCTGTGTTGTTGTAAACCATTAAGTAGTATCTCGAATAAACGTCGCCTTATAATTTTAATGAAAATTATATTCAATACTTTAAAAAAGATTTATAATATATTTTAATCTTAAAATTCTCCTAACTTTTAAATCTCCCGAGTACTTCTGACATATATTTTTAGAAAGAGCATTTCAATGTTCTTTAAAAAAAAATTAGTATACCCCGGAGAAACGTGGCCTTGACACTTGTATAAGCAATGTTTACAAGCGTTTGAAAACTTAAATTCGATATAGTATTTTCGTATATATTTTTTAGTTATTTCTAAACGCTTGAAGTACTTTAGACAATGTTTTTCAGAAAGACCATTCCTGTGTTGTTGTAAACCATTAAGTAGTATCTCGAATAAACGTCGCCTTATAATTTTAATGAAAATTATATTGAATACTTTAAAAAATATTTATAATATATTTTCATCTTAAAATTCTCCTAACTTTTAAATCTCCCGAGTACTTCTGACATAATTTTTTGGAAAGAGCATTTCAATGTCCTTTAAAAGAAAAATTAGTATACCCCGGAGAAACGTGGCCTTGACACTTGTATAAGCAATGTTTACAAGCGTTTGAAAACTTAAATTCGATATAGTATTTTCGTATATATTTTTTAGTTATTTCTAAACGCTTGAAGTACTTTAGACAATGTTTTTCAGAAAGACCATTCCTGTGTTGTTGTAAACCATTAAGTAGTATCTCGAATAAACGTCGCCTTATAATTTTAATGAAAATTATATTGAATACTTTAAAAAATATTTATAATATATTTTCATCTTAAAATTCTCCTAACTTTTAAATCTCCCGAGTACTTCTGACATAATTTTTTGGAAAGAGCATTTCAATGTCCTTTAAAAAAAAAATTAGTATACCCCGGAGAAACGTGGCCTTGACACTTGTATAAGCAATGTTTACAAGCGTTTGAAAACTTAAATTCGATATAGTATTTTCGTATATATTTTTTAGTTATTTCTAAACGCTTGAAGTACTTTAGACAATGTTTTTCAGAAAGACCATTCCTGTGTTGTTGTAGACCATTTAGTAGTATCTCGAATAAACGTTGCCTTATAATTTTATTGAAAATTATTTTAAATACTTTAAAGAATAATTATAATATATTTTCATTTTAAAATTCTCCCAACTTCTAAATCCCCCGAGTACTTCTGACATTATTTTTTGGAAAGAGCATTTTAATGTTCTTTAAAAAAAATTTGGTATACCCCGGATAAATGTGGCCTTGACACTTGTATAAGCAATGTTTACAGGCGTTTGAAAACTTAAATTCGATATAGTATTTTCGTATACATTTTTTCATAATTTTTAAAATCCTGAAGTAATTGAGAAATAAAGTCCTCGAGGCAATTTTTTTTAGCAAGATCATTATTTCATCCTTTAACGAAAATTATTGTAAACTTTTCAAAACAACAAAAAAATTTAAAATTTTTAAAATTTTGGATTTTAATATTCACGACGTTTCCAAAACAACGTTTTTAATTGTAAACCGTAGTTTATATTCTTTAATACCTTGTTAGTTACTTTTGGTATTCTTAATTCGGCCGGGTTATAATTTGGCTGCTAACTTTGGCTGCTAACTTCACACCGGTGACGGTTGATGTTCCTTCAGATATTAACATTAAGTTGAAAAAAAAACCACCAATTTTATGATTTTAATTTATAAAGCTGACTAGAATAAAATAATAAAAAGTTTTATTAATGATTTACACTCGCATGGTTAAAGAAAAAAAAAACTTTATTTTAATCAAAAGAAATCTCGATTTTTTCATTAGTCTAGAAAGATAACTTTTTAAACATATTAAGAAAACAATTACTTAAATAAAAAAGGGAAATGTGCATGCATAGAGAATGGTGCCGTAGGCAGAGTAAACCTTCATGGTTAAAATTTTAATAAGTTTAAAAACAAATATCTTAATAATTACTCAATATATTTCATTCAAACCAATTTTTCTCAACAAATTCAACAACTATTGACTTAAAGAAGAAAGCAAATTTGAAACCCTATACAATTTTTAAAGACCATCTATTAATACCTAACACGTCAATATGCGCAGTTTTTTTTGGTAAATTCATTTTAGCATTGCAGTTCATTCGAGTTCCATCAACAGATGGCAGTCGTTAAAATCCAGCAATCCGCACTGGAGCAGCGTGGTGGATTAAGCTCCAAGCCTGCTCACGCTAGAGGGAAGCCGAAGCCCCTGAAGTCGGGCATAATGGGCTGGTGAAATGAAAGAAAAAATTGCGGTTCATAGATTACACTTACCTTCTAAATTTTAATCTATAAAGTCTCTGAGTTGCGATCGGGCTCCTGCCCGAAATTATATAAGGGGTCCATTTTTGGCATTCTAAAAAGTAGTTTCAAAAAATTCCGTTATTAAATGTTTTTATAATATTTACGACACAAGAATTACTCTTCGATTTTACGAGTTGGTTTATCAAACATATTTTTAAAGTTTCAATATTAGATACATGGAAACTTTAAAAATATGTTAGTAAAGCAAAAGAAAGAATTTATTTTTTCACTTCAACAAAGGAAAAATCAATAAAAAATATAGCACGATTACTGAAACCCGACCCTGTTATTTCTCAGGAGAGTAACATGTATACATATTTCTCTTTAGGTATAACTCGTGTGAATGCTGCCAACAATCAACAGTTGTTAGAAAATAAAATATTTAATTAAGAAACAGTTTGTATACCGAAGAAATTAAACCCACAGAAACACTTTTAAAGGTCCTTCACCCTTAAAATAAGTATTTCTGTCTTTTTATGATTTTCCGTGAAATGTGCTGCGTTTGGCTTATACAATTTTTTTTATCGCTTGTAAAGTAAAAACCATACAGCAGCGTGTTACTTTTTTTTTATAGGATTCAAACATTTTTGTATGGGAGCTGCTATTTTAATTTTATTTTTTAAGTTTCTGCGTACAATCAACGACACGTAGAGGAAAGTTATACAAAGTTTCCGCGCACGATAAAGGTGGTACCTACATGAGTAGAAGAAACTCCAAACAAAAGATGTCATGCATTATGGTATCCTAAAGTGTCACGTTCTCCAGATATTTGGGAAAATCATTCAGAATGCAATCATTACGTGTGCATACGCATTCCAATGTATTTAAATAATAATTTCCAAGTTTATTTAACAATTTATTAGAATACAATACAACAAGCAGCAAGAAAAAAAAACTTTAATTAATTACTTTCCGACTAAATCGCATCACATCGCAATGAAACCCTATTTTGTGAAAATAGGTAGAAAGATAGTTCAAACCGCTGTGTTGGTTGTCTGGTTTTTCACCGCTGTTAACGCCGAGGCTGTTATAAGACTAACAAAAATGTGATGTAGGAACATATTTGTTCCAATGCCTCATATTAGGTATCGAGATATTTGGAACATATAGATCGCTACCTACAAACACGAGAGCAATGGTAATGATTTAATGATGAATAGGTACAAACCTACTTGTTTATACGCAATAGAGTACGATAAAATAATAGTTTTTAAGTTGATTTACCCATTAATATTATAAAAAAACCATCGGATAGACTTAGGTGGGCGCAATGCGCTTGCCGCCGGCGCATTTAAAGCTCCACACATAATAGCGTTTCATTGCGATGTGATGCGATTTAGTCGGAAAGTAGTTAATTAAAGTTATTTTTTGTTGCTTTTAGTTGGACTAACGTATATTCATATATCGTATATTATATATTTATATATATCGTATCGTATATTCGTATATCGTATATGATAAATAGTCAAATCAATCTGGCAACTGTTATTTAACAGAAAAAAGTTTTGATTTTATGTAACAAATAATTTGATTACTAGTTACCCAAAAATAATGACAACATGACTTACTGTCATAAGTAATTAAACTCAGTTGTACCAGGTTACCGACCAGTAGTTTGCGTTTTAACTTTTTTTAAAAATTATCAAAGTTCTGCTATTTTCATGTTAACACAACTAGTTTTGTTTTCAACTTTTTCTTTGTTGAATACAATGAAATGAGTATTACTTAATGTATACGTAATTATTGCATTTTTGATGATTTTCATTGTTCTCATATAGTGATCTTTACCTCCAAATATCTCAGTAACGTGACACTTTAGAGGACCATATTGCTTGACATTTTTTATTTATATAAGTGTCCTCTACTCATGCACACAATTTTTATCGTGCACGAAAACTTTGAAAGAAAATAATATACTTAATGGCGGCGGGTTACTATTCCACAAACGTTCCATCCCGCTTATGTATACTACGCATTAAATATATCAACTGACTTTTATTTGTAGAACGAATAAAATAGGACTTGGATTCTAAACCTTTCTTAATACCCATTTTTGCACTTCAACCTGAGATGCCCGAACATCCATAACAATTAAAAAATTTGGTAATTTTTGCGTTTCCTACCAGAAAGACAATGCAAGTCACAAACTCCGAACAAGTGTTAGTCGTATTAATAGATCTCGTTATAGACGTAACCTAAAGAAAAACTTTCATATTTATTTCCATTTGTGTTGTTTTCTTAGCTTGGTGTTGCACGAGCTCGGTAATAACTCTGGTAATAAGCTGACTGGATCAAAGGGGCTTCGTCCTTATCTACGGTGTTTGACGTCGAGTTAACTTTGATCCATTATTATTAGGGGGGTGCGTGTTTCTTTTGGGGTAATAATTGGTATTCTAAGTTGTTTGTACAGTGTTATGGTTGTTTTTCGCAATTTTGGTATGTCCTACTGTTTAGTGTACCTCAGACTGTTAACTTCTGGAGTATTAAAACGAGTCGAATTATAAATGTACGCACCAAGAGTTGGATAATCCCCAGATAATATCTATACACATAAAATAATTACTTCAACCAAATGAGTTTACTTTAATCAAAATTTTTCTGTTTCCTATACATAATGAGATTTTTCTACATGTTAGTTTTCACCAATAGAGCTCATTACGTAAATAAAAATATAAGTCAAATATTCATAATCATAATATAAATAATTATATCGTAAATATTTTTTAACAAAATTTGGCTACCTTCTATTTACATAGGCAAAAGGGCGGGGCATGGGGCATGTGGGCGAGGCGTGTATACGTGCACTGGTGCCCTCGTGAGTGGTGATTAGTATTTTGATAGTTTTGGGAAAAGTTTACGTAGTCTTAACTGAATATTTTCCTATTGAACGATACTAAAAAGGAACAAGACGGCCAACGGATTTTTATCAAAGGTCATTATATTAAAATTTGGCTGGTCATTAAAACCTCAACTTGTATAAGGAAAAATGAAATTTCTTCACTAGGGATCTCGAGACCAATACATGTGAACAATTCACAGGAAATAAATATCAAGTTTAATCGGAGGAATAGTTAATTTTTTGTATAATAACTATAAATACCTTTACACATCAACTTATAAATTTCGAAAGAATACTTTATAGTATTTCTTTTAAAAATCTGATCATCATCAGACATCTGGGTCCGTAGGCCCGTACCACAGTAGTTTGTATGACTGACTGATGCTCAGCAAAAGCAGGGCAGGGCATCACGAGCTTATAGTTAGGTAGAGAGAAATTATTTTCATTAACCCACTACTTACCTACCTACTACCTACGCTGAGCTGACGTCGCTGTTATATTGCAATTTAGAGAGACCTTGCTTTTTATATCCTAAATAGGTATCTATGATTAGTATTATTTTTTAATTCTAATATTGCGTGTATATAATTTGCCTTCTAAATGTATACATACTAGTGAGAGCTTTGAAAGGGCTTTGTTAGGTGCTTTCTTCATAACGTTAGAATATACTGTCGAGCTGACGCCGCGCGACGCTGCACAAAGTTACGATAAAGACGCCGAACTTTGCAGACTCATTCATCAATTTAAGTTAAAATTTCGGAAATTATTGTTATAATGAATGCCTCTTTTAATTATTGTAAATGTCCATTACAGAACAATAAAAATAATTTTATTAAATTTTTCTTTGACTTTTTTAAGAAAAGAAGCTTCTAAATTTTGTCTTGGGAAAATAATGATGAACAACCAAATTAGTATAATATTGCCGTAAACATTACAGACTTTGAATAAATTGTATACATGTAACTAAACATTTCCTTCAAAGTTTTATAAATATTAATATGTATCGTTTTATAAACATTATGACTTTCGCGTTTATAATATTACTATGGATGTTGTGCAATAAATGTGGAAATTCGAACCACACCAGAGAACCGGATGCAATTGACTTTGCACGAATTGCACACTATATATTTTTTTCATTATGAATAATTATAAGAATGGAGATATAAACTGTTTCGTGCTGTGTCCTAATGGAACGACAGAGCAAGCATAATCAAAACATGGGTACATAAAACAAGACAGATGTCATAAAATGTCGTGTTTAAACGTCAAACGAGAGTCAAAGCTTACTCTCGTTTAAACTGCCCCAAACTTCTAGGATACGCCGCGAAACGTTCATCTCTCAATTATCATTCAAATCAAATCAAATCAAATCAAAATATCTTTATTTCGTAGTTATGTAACATAATCTTGAAATACGTCTTAAGAGTGAATTTTATTACTTTGTGGAAAAACGTCACCACAAAGGCGCATTCAAAAATGCTGGTACCTCTCAGAAGAATACGCAAGAAACTGAGGGACGCTCTTTTTAACAAAATTATAAAAAAAAAAATTTAACAATAAGTGCTTAAAGAATAATATTATTGAAACAAACTGATAGGCGAGCGGCTTACACCCATGGATTTTTATCATCTAAGTAGTCTGATACTTTATAATAAGCTTTTGCATAAAGCTTTCGTTTTATTGTAGTTTTAAACTTATTAAGGGGTTGATCTTGAATGTCAGCTGGGATCTTATTGTAAAAGCGTATACATTGCCCTTTAAAAGATTTCGTGATTTTATTGAGGCGGCTGACATGATTAGCAAGTTTATCTTTGTTTCTTGTATTAACATTATGTCTATCACTATTTTTTTTAAATAATGTAATATTTTTTTTTACGTACATAATGTTTTCAAATATGTATTGAGATGGCAATGTCATTATATTAATTTCCTTAAACTTTTCTCTAAGTGATACTTTAGATCCCAGTTTATAATTCAGGTTTATTACAACTTTCCAGTTGTGATGCAGAAAATTAATCGAATATTGAGATCATAATTCGTTATCAAACATTAAATACTTATTTATCGCATGAAAAAAACAGGTACTAAGATGGTACCCCAGGATGTGCCATAGTATTCCGTATGAGTAAATAAAAATAAATGATCACGAGTGTATAAAACGTTTGTTTGTGGTGGCTACGCACTGTACACGTTTCGATGACACTTGTTTGTCTTGTCGCGTTTGTGATTTATGGTTATACAGTATTTTCGGCCTTCGAACGCGTAATTTACTTAATAGCTTTCTGTATGGCTTGTTTTGACACTTAGGTAAACAAGGGTACGTATATGATACTGCGTTAAATACAATCAAAGTCTCGCGTCTAAACTTATTCTTTCTAAACCTATATTAGGTGGTATATAATTATTTCTTATATAAGGTGCATATACATAGAATTTTGTGCCTATACCTATTGTGTCAATATCGAACAGAACTCTTGGAGCACATTTGACCGGTTCATTAACGAATTTTACAAACTTTTATATTTGTGTAAATTAGGGAGATTGTATTTTGTTTTAGTAAAGTAATTCAAAGCCACAGACCAGTCAACCTATAGACCACGCTTTAATAAACGTCAGTATGAAAACGAAATCGCCAAAAAGTGGCGGGGTGCGGGGAGAAGTCGGCTAGTTTATATTGGCTCGTTCAAAATTGACAATTTAATGGCTTCCGACGTGCTTACAGCTGACCGCTTAGAAGAGACGTAGTTATGTAGTGTCACTACTTAGCCTTGGCGAACTACTACTCCCTGTCAAAGCGTGGTCTATAGGTTGACTGGTCTGTGTTCAAAGCTGACTTCAAAAATTCATTTCAACTACCGACAACCTATCTATTTAGCGTGAGTCTTTTAAGTAGAGAGGGGTCTACCTAGACGTGAAGTTAATTAGTAAAGCTTTTAATAAAGCTAATTTACTTTAGAGCTCTTGATAATTCTTCATCAAGTTTCTATCCACATCCATAGGTTAGAGTTATTTTCCTTTTATATGGTAACTAGGTGACAAAAATTTGTGAAAACATTTAAGAGCCTAGATTATTTTGTTAAAATAAAAATTACAGGGACGTTATAATCGTTCTAAAATGTGAAATTTAGTTTTGATAAACTTGTATAAAATCTACAAAACTGTTCTGAAAACTTTATGAAATATTTTAATAACATAATCGTTGCATCATCGCGTTGCTGCTTCATTTTATAACTAGTACGTTCATGCTAAATATTGAAAGCCGTAACGAATATTATTATTATATTTATTATTTTTATATATACATACATGTTTAAGAAGTTCACTGAAGGTGTCATCATCATTATAATCAGCCCGTGTCTCTCCACTGCATGATACAGGCCTCTCCCAAGGCTCGCCACTGCATGATACAGGCCTCTCCCAAGGCTCTCCACTGCATGATACAGGCCTCTCCCAAGGCTCGCCACTGCATGATACAGGCCTCTCCCAAGGCTCTCCACTGCATGATACAGGCCTCTCCCAAGGCTCTCCACTGCATGATACAGGCCTCTCCCAAGGCTCTCCACTGCATGATACAGGCCTCTCCCAAGGCTCGCCACTGCATGATACAGGCCTCTCCCAAGGCTCTCCACTGCATGATACAGGCCTCTCCCAAGGCTCTCCACTGCATGATACAGGCCTCTCCCAAGGCTCGCCACTGCATGATACAGGCCTCTCCCAAGGCTCTCCACTGCATGATACAGGCCTCTCCCAAGGCTCTCCACTGCATGATACAGGCCTCTCCCAAGGCTCTCCACTGCATGATACAGGCCTCTCCCAAGGCTCGCCACTGCATGATACAGGCCTCTCCCAAGGCTCTCCACTGCATGATACAGGCCTCTCCCAAGGCTCTCCACTGCATGATACAGGCCTCTCCCAAGGCTCGCCACTGCATGATACAGGCCTCTCCCAAGGCTCTCCACTGCATGATACAGGCCTCTCCCAAGGCTCGCCACTGCATGATACAGGCCTCTCCCAAGGCTCTCCACTGCATGATACAGGCCTCTCCCAAGGCTCTCCACTGCATGATACAGGCCTCTCCCAAGGCTCGCCACTGCATGATACAGGCCTCTCCCAAGGCTCTCCACTGCATGATACAGGCCTCTCCCAAGGCTCGCCACTGCATGATACAGGCCTCTCCCAAGGCTCGCCACCACACATGGTCATTCGCCTTTCGCATCCAACTATGCTCGGTATGGTGCTTCGGTTCATCTGTTCACCTAGCTGGAGGTCATCCAACGCTTCGCTTCCCGGTGCGTGGCCTCCACTCGAGAACTCGTCTACCCCATCGGTTATCGGTTCTACGGCAAATGTGACCGGCTGAATATGACTGAGGGTATGTACGGCAAGAATAAAAACTCCGCGCAATCAACCGCCGAAGAAATAATTAAAGTGATAGACATAATAAAGGCTTAAAAGGGTTGAAACCCAGCACCGTAAAACTTTAATATGGATAATAAAAAACTAGCCAAGTGCGTGTCGGACCACGCAAAGTGAAGAGTTCCGTAGTAGGAATGAACGTTCATGGTTAAAATTCAAGTAATAAGTTTAAAAACAAATACCCAAAAACTATTCAATATATCTCATTCAAGCCAATTTTCATTGAGTGTTGTACTAATTTGAATTTATTCAGGATCTTATTTAAATTAATCAGAGAAAACTAAAATAAGTACTTCGTGTTTTGTAGGGTTCGGATATACAAAACTATTAAACTGTGAGATTAAATTAAAATCACGCTGGTGCCTTATACATACCTGTGTGGCAGCAGTTCAAATCGGGCTTGCAATTTTTAATATCAGACGAATCACCAACACACATAAAAGAAGTTTTTACAAATGTAGTAGGTTTTGAGCAATTTAATCACACATCAAAAAAATATTTTGAATATATATGCATCCCTGTCATCATCATCAGCCCAATTTTACCCCACTTCAGGGGCTTAGGCCTCCCCCAGGATGAGGAGGGGGTTTGGAGCTTATATTCACCACGCTACTCCACTGCGGGTTGGGGATTGTAACGACCGCCATCTATTGACAGCGTCCGGGACCGACTGCTTAACGTGCTCCCCGAGGCACGGAGTCAGTGATAGTTAATGGACTTAAGTCAGAAAAACTCATTGGTACACGCCCGGATTCGAACCATGGCCCTATGGCCTTATAAATTTGAGACATGTTCGTTGCGCTCTGGGCTATCACGACTCAATGCATTCCTGTATTAAGTGTTATTATTATACGCACATGTCAATGTTAAATTCGGAACTCATTCGCAATTCAGTTCTCCCATGAAACATATAAAACAAAAGTATCGTGAAGCATAACTACACCATACAATTAATGCTACACTACTACATCTAGAAGCTAAACAATCTAAGTCATGCTGAGTTTACAAAACCAAATTCCGCACAGGTGAAGCTCCAGGCTTTGTTGTGGCCAGTCGCATACGATAATGTATGGACCAAAGTTTAGCAAATTATCTGATTATGAGATAGGGTTGCATTATGACAAACGAGATACTCATGTATTATGCATTTGCCACAACGATGTGTCGCGCTCGGGAAATATTTTAGTAAACGTTCCCCTGTCTATAAATTATTTAGAAGAAATCGCTATCAAAAGGTAACGCGGAAAACGCCTTATGACTGTTACGAATTTTATGGATCAAAATTTTAATAAAAGCGGGCTGCGTAGGCTAAAATGTTGAAGCATAAATAAAGAACAAAAAAAACTTAACAACAAAAATAGGTCAAGAGCGTAATTCGTGAAGTGACCCGAGTTTCTTACTAGTATGGAACTGGGTGCTTTATTAACAAACAGCCGATAGACTGAAACCTTTTCTGTAAACTTTAAGAATAGCGTTAATATTTAAACGGTATGTGACATCATGACGAAAAAGAAAACTTTTTGAGTGGATCAAACTCATTCTAAACTCTGGTGAGTTTGGGGTCGACTGGAGTTAAAATATAAAAATATATCTTAAAATCCTTGATTTTATAGATACGTGCTTGTCACCAAGTTTTCATATTACGCCAAATTCCAAATTTCAACTTTTTTGGTTTCGAGGAAAACGTCTGTGGCTGCCAAAGATGGCCACAAGTGGGTCTTATATGGGTTCCGTGGTTACGTTTCCAGAGCTAAAAAGCAAAAAACACAACTCGTATGGCTTCATTCGCATCGCTTCCATGAAATTTGAGTGACAATTTGTCACTGTTTAGACACCTCGCTGTGCATTTTACGTTTTCGATGAAATTTCTATGAAATGTAAAACGTTTGTAAACGTTTAAGAAACGGACTGTGTACACACCTAGATGTTTTAACAAATTGGATAAAAATTGGCAAGGCTTCGGTAATGGCTACGATACTCTCCTTCGTACGTGAGCCGACATACATTTGGCTGCTTTATTTTCTTGCTTTAGTAACAAACATTTAATATTTTCGTAAATTTATTGAAAGCAAAATAAGTACGTAGGTAAGATTTTAGAAGTCGTGATAGCTCAGAGCGCAACGAACCTGTCTCAAATTTATGAGGCCATAGGCCCATGGTTCGAATCTGGGCGTGTACCAATGAGTTTTTCTTACTTAAGTACATTAACTATCACTGACTCCGTGCCTCGGAGACCACGTTAAGCAGTCGGTCCCGGACGCTGTCAATAGATGGCGGTCGTTACAATCCCCAACCCGCAGTGGAGTAGCGTGGTGGATTTAAGCTCCAAACTCCCTTCTCACCCTGGAGGAGGCCTAAGCCCCCGCAGTGGGGTAAAATGGGCTGATGATGATGGTAATGAAGATTTTAAACAGCATCACAATGTTTTATTGCTTTTAAACATAATAAAATATATTAAAATATATTTTTTTGGTAATAGGTAAAACTTTCTTTCTTTGAGAAGACTTGTACAGGATAGTTTTTGAAATTACATGGATCTGTTCATATGTTATATTTCAGTGTAGCCAGATTGATGGTCTCAGGTCGCCTTCTGATATCTTTTTAAAAGTAGTTTTAAATGAGAAGACGTGTTAGTTATTCGAAGGTTGTATTCAGACTGTTCTTACATACTAACATGCATACATGTATACTTATACCTATGCTTATACTAAGGGTGATGTCACGTACTACACCACCGGGGCCATTTTGAAAAAAAATTTTCATTAAGATGCAAAATTTTTCATAATCTAAAGTAAACTACAACAATACAAAATTTTTTATGACAATATTTTAAAAAAAATTTACGACAAAATAGAAAAAAAAATTAATAACATATGATAAAAATTACGACAATGATAAAATTTTTATAACATAGAAAATGCGATAATATAAAAAAATTACTACAATAAAAATTTTTGTTTTTTTTATTTCTAAACAATTCTTATCAATATTACACATTTTGTTATACAATGTAATTCTCTATAAAATTTATATTTAATTTTCCTATTTGTTTTTATTAAAACATAAATTTTTGTTAACGAATTCGGCTCGCGACATTCGTAACGAAAATTCAAAATTTTAAGTAAATTGCATTTTTCATAATTTATTTTTCATTCGCTTCTATTTTTATTTATTACCTTTCTTTCAATCAATACAAATCTATTAATCATTCGTTTTAACTATACAACTTTCGGGTGATCAGGCCGATTGTTTATATCGTTATCACGTAAACTCTTTTCTTTACTTAAGAAGTTTTTATCGCACTGCTTGATATGCGATGCGTCATATTCGTCTGTGCTCGTTCGTTTTCGTGAACTCGAGCCTTATGTAAACATACCCTTGAGTGTTTCTGTGACTTCTTTGTTCGGGTCCGGACGGCGTGACTCATATCCGCCGCTTGACCTCGTTGCTATGTGAACTTTGGTCGTATGACTTTGGACAATAATTTTTCTATAGCAATTTTTATAATTTTCCTAAAGAGAAATTTTTCTCTTTGAGTATTCAACTCAGCTTATAACTAACATGTCTTATAACTAACAATAAACACAATAGAAATACACTTTAACACAATAGAAATACACTTTTTAAATGACACTAAATTTTAAATGACACAAAATACATTGAAAATAGTTTACAAGAAATTACTTAACTTATTTTAAATGACACAAAATACATTGAAAATAGTTTACACGAAATTATTTAACTAAGAAATTACTTAACTTAAAAGTATAATAGACAATTTTGTATACTAATATTAATATGTTACTATAAACAAACATTACAAAAAAAAATTTTAAATTCTAAAATTTTTCTTAAAATAACAATAATTGAGAAAAGAGAGAAAAATTTTTACTACAATTTAAAATGTTGTAAAATAAATTGACAAATTAGGCATTCACCTCGTGAAATGTCTATGACAATTTATAAAATTTTTCGTGATTTAATTTTCACTTTTCACTATAATGACCTTTTCACTATATCGACTTTCACTTGTAACACTGCACTAGTTACTCACGATTTACGTGTGTCGAAGTCCTTTGACATCTCTGGACAGCAAAACTGGGTCAGCAAACTGGAACCTCAGGAAATAGGAACAATATCTTGATTGCCTCTTTAATTTTCCTCCGTATTTGGGACTCGTAGACGCAATTCGTTGTGGTTACCTTGTAACTTTCGCTGAATCGTGCTTTGATGGCATTTTTTAAGCCATTTAAAAATAACGATTAATACGATAATTCCGTGCGATAATAGGAATCGCAATTAGCACAATTAATAATTCTTCATATATGCGCAGCCGTGCTTAAATTTGTGAAGTAATTTTCCACATTATCTTGATGTGTATCGATTTTTGAATGGATTTCCACTAAATTTATCATTTTGGTACTTTTTCTTTTAATTTTACTTATTTATCATTTATTCATTTATATTTAATTGATTTATAAATCTTCTTACATTATAACTTTTAATTTTTGTATTTTATTTTATTAAATTTAAAAAAATTTCTTATTATTAATTATATTTAATCTTCTTATAGTAAATTTTATTTTTATAGATTTTTAATTTTATCTCATTTTTATTTTATTTTTATGTTATTTTATATTTATTTTACTCTATATTATGTTATTTATACATATTTACATTTTACTTTCCTTTCCGCACTACTTCACTCCATAGCCATTTGAACTTGAAACCTTTGTTTGGCAGGGTCGCCATCTGATATCTTTTTAAAATAAGACTGGTTTAAATGAGATACGTGTTGATTGGTCAAAGGTTGTATTCAGAACTGTTCTTACATACTAACATGCATACATGTATACTTATACCTATGCTTATACTAAGGGTGATGTCACGTACTACAGCCTAACTGTCGAGAAATAATAAAGTGTGATTTTCGACTTTTTATACATAAATCCCGTCGTAACTTCGTAACAAGTGAGTGTATTGAGTGCAAATGGTGTTTATTCTATTTTGTTGTTTCCTTTCACCTTCCGCTTACACCCAAAACCCGATAAACCAACTTCTTAATTTAGGGTTTCATTCATAGAATCTTCATTTTTTGTACCAAACGAACCTGTATAGTGAATACAGACCGGTTGCCTTCTATTATTACAATATTTTACCTGCGTTCGCAAGACACGTTTTCAAGACGATTCCTCGTAGAAGTGTTGTACTGAGGCTTTCATTATCTCATAACATTCCTTTTCACATAAGTATATTTTCTTGAATGACTATTATAAAGGTAAGCGCACAACTCGAAACATAAAACTTGGAAACATACTTCGCAGACGCCTCTGGCTCGAGTGCTCGAAAAAAATCGACTCCTGAAAAGACACTCGACTCTTTTATTAGTCATTCTACCCTGTAAGCGTTAAAAAGGCGAAGGAAAATTAATTAAAAATTGAAGAAAAACCACCTGATCACGTTCCTCGCCCTTTTTACCCTAATAAATTAATGTTGATTGATTCCTTAATTCCTTTTTGAGGCTTTTAATTCAATGTGAGTGAAATACTTTGGAATTCATTCAATGCAATTCTCAGTACCAGATTTCTCATTGCCTATTTAATATAAAAAACCGGCCAAGTGCGAGTCGGACTCTCACACGAAGGGTTCCATACCACTATATAATATAACAAAACGAGCAAAAAAATCACGTTTGTTGTATGGGAGCCCCCCTTAAATATAAATTTTATTTTAATACAATTATCTATTTATTATAAGTGAATAATATAACTCAATATTCTGTGAATATTTCAAGCGTCTACCTGTTGCTGTTGTCAATATCGAGCAAAAACGAGCACAAAAAAAAATAACGTTTGTTGTATGAGATCCCCCTTAAATACTTGTTATATTGTAATTTAATTATTTATTTTTAAAGTGAATATATAATATAGCGGCAACAGAAGCACATCATCTATGATAATTTCAACTGTTTAACTATCACGGTTCATAAGATACAGCCTGGTGACAGACGGACAGACAGACGGACAGCGGAGTCTTAGTCATGGGGCCCGGTTTTTACCCTTTGGGTACGGAACCCAAAAAAAGGTTCAGCTTAGTTAGTGTCATCACTTATGTTAACTTGTCCATGCCTGAGTCAAGTCAATTTTTAGAACTTCTCCAGGAAGTTTTAGAATCTCTACATGACTTTCCTGTAATATCAATAAGTATTCTTTTTTTAAAATTCGCTAGGGAAAAAGAAATGAAGCTGGATGATTGTCAAATTTTATAATAATAACAATAATATTTTTGAAATATGAATTGTATAAAAGTGACATTTTCTTTCTCTTTTAAGTTGTCAGACGTCCAACGCTAGAAATAGTCGTACCCCTACATCTCCACACCATCTTCACCGAGTCATCTAGCAATCTAGTGGAGACCACCTCGTGACACGATTGTCTTGTTTGTGGACGCCACTCGAGAGACTTTCTTTCACAGCATACAACAGTTATAGGTTCTGAATGCGGGTTACTGAAGTTCTTTTGCAGATTTCTTCACAATGAATTTTGTCTCGCAGAGAGACTCCAAACATAGTTGTTTCTATAGCATGTTGAGTGACTCTAAACTTGTTAAAGAAGATAATTACCTATGTAAAAGTTTGCAAGTGTAAAAAAAAAGTAATATTTATTTGAAATCATATAACGGGACATTCTCAGCAAATTTTTATGAGATGGAATAAAATTATCAAAAAAAAGTTTATAATAACTTCGGAACATGGGCATATCCATGTCCAAATGAATTTAAATCAAAGTCTATATGACTATATATTAATATTTATTTGTACTTATTCACATTTAAAGTATCAACTTTTCAGAATTTGTACTCATGCAAAAGTATAAAAATGTATGTATACACACGTAGACTGTACCTTACTTGGTGTTGAACAGTTAGGTTAAGGTATTTGTTCATATGTGCATATAGTTTGTGAAACGCAAAATGAATTACTGTCAATTCTAGTTATATTCTAAAGTCCGTCCGCGGTTTTGCCAACATCTCATGTTTGTATTGGGACCGAACGACAAAGGACATTCCGATTTAGTCGTGACAAGATAATAAACACATAGGCACGGTTTCCGTGGTGAAGAGTAGTTTCCTTCTTCAGGGTCCAAGCTCTGTCATATCAAATAATATCAATATCAGTTCTGCGGTGTAGTGAGGAAGTAAATATATGTGTAGGACGGCCCTGATATTATTATTATGTAGACACATTTCCAAGTAAAAAGTAGCCTATTTTAGTTTTTGAGATGCAAGCTAACTTCTTATCAAGTTTTATCAAAATGGCTTTACCGATGTAGCTGTGAAATAATAACAAAAAAACACAAATCAGCGATAAAAAGTATCCTACATGTCGACCCTACATTATATCTTCGTACCTTTCAGTATGAAATCCGTCTAGTAGTTTTTGCATGACGCCTGAACAAACAGAGAGATAGACCTAAATTTCAAAAAATACTGTTTTCATATCTAAATGGATAACTATCGACACTACCGATGCAATTTTCATAAAATATTTAATATAGGGACACGGTTTTGGTACAGTTTTATTATACGTATAGAAAACGTCACAATTAACTCGTATTGTGTGTTAATACAATTCCTATTCAGAGTTTCCTATTTGGATGTAATGATTAATTATGAAAATAATTTTGATAACATCCAAAGCATGAACTTCGTAATTATGGTTGTTTTCATATTTGGAGAACATACGTACATAAATTTCATAATTTGAATCTGGCTTACATCGGTGCTCAGCTGATAATCCGTGAATTTATGATGGGACGAATTGTACATTCTAAAACGAGAATTACAAAAATAGAACTCGTCGGAGATTGCTAAATATAATCGTCTGAAATTTCACCTTCTTTAAGGTATTCGCACGCGCGCGAATTCATAGAATTGATTGAGATTATGCAATTTCGTAAATACCCTAATGCTGCGTGTTGTCGCGGGCTTAGCGTGGCAACCACTCACAGCTAATTAAGTAAAAAACGGTAAACTGCGAGATGGGACTCGCTTGAAGAGGGTTTCGTACTATAAATAATCGCATTACTTAGTATTATTTCTCATTTGGATAAAATTTTTCCCAGAATTTCAACTCGAATTCTCCGTATGGTGGACACCAAAATGTCTATTAGATCTATTTAATTAATTAGTCTTCAGTAAAATAAAGCAACACATTCTATCGCATTTTCTCTTCAGGAATATTTTCCGTTTCGCGTAGGAATGAAAATTTTGGCCAAGATTTTCCTTAAAACTATTGTAAAGGTTAAAACTGTAGACATTGGTATTTAGCTTTTTAGTAAAATATAATTGGTATTTAACCTTTTGGTTCGAAATTGAAAATGAAATGTTTGAAATGAATTAAAAATAGAGCAGTAAGAAAAAGAAAACAAGTTTTTTAACATTTCAGTTCGTCGAGAGAACCTTGTACGAGTATAAGAGAGACGTAATAAGTAATAGTAATAATAACGTTTCTTTACCAAATTTACCAAAATGTACCAAAGTGGAGGAAGTGTTCTTATTTTTATATATGTACGACACCAAAATACGATTTATTTAAAACAGTTTCTATGCGAATGAGGTCGAGTAAAAAGTTTTGTATCATTTCACATTACGTGTACCGAAAAACAAAAAAAAACGCAATCGAATTGAAAGACAAACAAACGCGTATCAAAATTTGTATAACTTTACCTCTCTTTATCTTAATTCCAACTGCCCTTAGGATTAGATTAATGGGAGGAAACGGTTAACAACATTAGGCCTTAATTACAGCCCTAATCAAAGTACCTTACGTCACACGTCGAACTAAACGTTAATTGACACACAAATAGCCCAGCTATTTTGGGCAGATCGATGTTCCTTGGAACATTGTTGAACATTACATATCTATAGTATTTCGTTAAACCGTTTAGCTTCTAAGTTCTAGTTTTTAAGGTTTTGTACATCCAAGTTATAAAAAGTAACCCTTATAGGGTCATTCTGGTGTCTATCTGTCTGTCACAGCCTATTTCCTATGAACTTACTAAACGAAAAAAAGTTGAAATACAATACATATGAGTGAGTATACAGAGTTTGATGATCGAACTACGGCCGTATGACGTAAAAAGACGAATTTTCTTTTGTGGGTTAATTTTGGATTACCAATTAGAAAATTTAAAAATCAAACTTTTCTAAACTTTTCAAGTGTAGTTTCACATGTCAAATTAAAGTGCATCATATGACAAACCCAAATACATTATTTATCACACAACCAGCATAGTCCAAGCGTCAAATGTCATAAATACTTCAAAACTTTATATTTGAAATAAAGTTTCGAGCTTTCGATAGTTGTTTGTATACAACAATGCAAAGTTCGTTTTTATTGCGAGTGCTGACTCTAAACGGTGAGCAAGTGAAAGATTATATAGCTGGCAATTCTAAATCAGAATCCTGAGCATAGTGAGCAATTCAAAAGCACTAGAAACAAAATACTTAGCACATAAATAAGCACAAAATGCTTATACGTTGTGGTAAGCATTTGTTTACGACTCCTGCAATCCAGTCCCGTAACCCACCTTGGGCTTGGGTAGTTGATTACTTGAAATATCGTTCATGCTATACCCGTACTTTATTTAGCCCGACCGACGGCACCACACTGGGTTTATGAGTAGCCATTGAAATATTCTGTTATCCATCTTCTAAATCTATCATCAGACCGTCGTCACTATGTGCTCTGAAAAGTACTCGTGAAGACAAATCCAATGAGTCTAAACTCGGTGGGTTTACTAAAAGCCAGTGAAGAGTTCTGTTATCCTCCGTCGAATTCAATCATCAGATCAGCTCAATGGTACCATAATTATCGATTCTCGTCCAAATAACGCTTATCTGTATAATTTAAACTCAATTCAATTAAAGGACGAATGGTTCTTTGGTAGGGAGATGATCCTGATTGCATCGACAGGACGTGGACACCAAATTATTGCATTGTCATCGAAATCACATGCGTGTACAGATTTGCAAATTGAAATGTGACGAGAAAGTGACCGCAAAATAAATGTTGAAATGGACAACTTAAACACGAACGTTGCAATTTGAATAAAAGTCTGTAAAAATTGAATAATACGGATTGTGAAAACTATGCGAAGAAAATCGTTGACAAAATATAGTAAACGCTAAACTTGGGGTAAAATAAGTTTTACAAAAGCTAACACCCTTCAAGTTCGTTAAGCCGACGCTTATGTCACGTGGAGATTACGAAATTTATCGTCACCCATTTCACTGCCCATTTTCATCGATAACGTAGTATTTAAGTTAAACATACTTAAACCGAATTTATAATAACCGTCATATTTGAAATTTTAAGGGACCGTTTCATAATATGTGAATGAAGTTTGTTCTAAACAATTTACCAAAGTTCGTCTATCTAATTATTACCGAGTGCTGTCCGTACATGGAAGATATTGTTGAATATTACAATCGATTTATTTAACCCAAAAATACATATTTTAGTTTTTTTAAAAATATTTTTATGTTTACATTTAAGTACATGAAATCATTACACATAGAGAGAAACAATTTTGAAAAAGACGAACTGGGCGATTATTATCACCTTGCCTTACGACACAGTCTACTATTTTATAGTTTATACAAAACATTGTTAAATAAAAAAAAAATCTAAATTATTAGGTGGATTACTATGTAGTGACGTACTATTTACATCTATTTAGTATACGTGTTAAATGATGAAATGATTAATATAAATGTAACTAATTAATTAATAGAGGAATATATATGGTTCTTATATGGTTGCAAACTGGATACAAAAAGAGCACAACACAGAAAGGAATGGAGAAAGTTGAAGGAGGCCTACACCAAAATGGTCGAAAAACGCTGAAGAAGCAGAAGGAATATGGTTCATAACTATCAAAATATCCTTATTAATTTCCAAAATATTGATTTCAGCTCTGTACACTTAAAATTGATAATTATGTATTATAATTATGTTGACCCATTATAATCATTTATAAATGTATAAAATTTCATCATCATCATCATCATCAGCCCATTTTTACCCCACTGCAGGGGCTTAGGCCTCCCCCAGGGTGAGGATGGGGCTTGGAGCTTAAGTCCACCACGCTGCTCCACTGCGGGTTGGGTTATTTCATCAAATTCATCAAAAACGGTTTATTAGTCTTGAGTTGAACGTACAGACAATTAAAGAGACAGACGAGAAAATTTATTTAGTTGTTTTTTTTTTTTAATACGTGTAGTTAATAAATCACAATATGTTTTCTATACACAGACTATTCGATTATTACAATTAACTTACACTGACTTTTCGAGGTATATAAATAAAAAACTAAAAATAAATCTAAGGGAACAATTTACAGAAAATAACATTTTTTCGGTTTTTTCTCAGTACTTTTGTGAAAATACAAGTAAATAAAAACGTGAACGCTTTCTCTAAGGTGGGCGATGGCCACAACTTGAATACTAGATATATTATATAAAGAAGTTTTAGATAGCTACGTTATTATCATTATATTAAACTAATTTTTGTTAAATTACACATAAAATGCAATTTAAGGAACTTTATTTTCTTTTCCTGTACGAATTTACACGTGGATCATAAAAAAAACCCACTTTTCAGTGAATACTCAAAACAACAGCTGGTCTAAATTTTTTCCTTTCGTTTTTGGTCCGCGGCGTATACATTTTGCTGACATTTTTGCTGCCGCAACGTGGCATCTTTATGTACATCCATGATATAGGCATATATTATAGATTCCCAGGTTCAGACTTTCATAGGTTTTAATAAGTTTAATAGGTAAAAATGTAGGTATCCGTTTTTACGATAAAATTCCAAAAGCAATGTTAGAGTTAAGTTATAATCCATTTATAAACCTTATAAAGAAAGCGTGTTGTTGTATTACTGAATATTTAAGCGATAGAATCGAATGAGAGCGGTCTATGTCCAATCGTAGACTTCCTGTGGCTGAAATGATGATGATCAATGAATTGACATCATTGTATTTGTTATAAGCCAGTCTACTTTAAAAAAATTAAAAAAAAAACTAATTCAGTCGGTTCTTCTCCTACTTTGCCAAAAGAGTGCTTAATCACTTTATTTTGATTTTAAATAAGTGTGGGTAAATATTTTATAATGAATAGAAAAAAGTTATTTTGATTTTGACTTTGGCCGCCATTTTTAAAAGCCAACCAATAAGAAAATAGTCATACGGCGGAATTTCTCAAAATACATCAGATCAGTTGTAGAGAGAGGTATATATAGGTATTTTGAGATCCGTTTACATGTTCAAAAATTAGAATAGAAACCAATCTACGCAATACAATCTAAATTTAAAATATGAAGCACCAATTCTTCTATAATTAATATTTTTAACTTCCTTAATTGGGGTTAGTGAGTTGTATAATAAAAGCGTATGGTAATTTTCCTGAGCGATAGCATTTAAACGAATTAAGCACGGATGCTTTCGAGCTTTGGCGAGTGCAAAGTAGCTTTAATAACGTTATTACGAGACAGTATTGCCAGTAATAAAAGATGGCAGATAGAGTTTTTTTGTCTACCGCTTTCTTTTCGAATCTCTCTGTGTTTTCACTAATGTTGTTATTGATTATAACGCACGTCTAGCATTATGTAGGTCACAGAGCTATTAAAATGTCAAAAGAGATAAAGTAGCGCTGTATAAAATGTTGAACAAATATAATGATAGTTCACTATCCGACAGCAGTTTTATTTATGTTTATCCATAGAGTTTGTTAGCGATGATAGACAGTTAGCATTTAATTTAAATAAGTATTTAGAACTAAAATAAGATATTTCCGACTTCATTTTTAAAATCAATCGTCAAGGGGGTAAGTTATAAGGTGGTTAGCTAGGATGACCACTGTGAAATAAATGTACACAATTTAGTATATAAGTGAATGTATTTAGGATCACAAAATTGAGACTAAAACTTATAAAAAATGACAAATGTAGCAATTCTTTCTGTATGACTATAAATTTTCTTTAATGACTCTCGAATCATTTCAATAAAAGGCCGGGTTTTATATAGCTTATCATAATAAGGATCGTTTCGCGAAGGCAGAGGTTTTTTATTATTTAGATGTAAGTTGCCAAGAATCCAAGAAACACGATTGAGTGACTTAAACGATGAAATGTACTCATCACGCAAATCAGGAGAAGATGACCAGTAGTTTCTGTAACTTAATCTCTTTTTTTATTTCATGATCAAATTCAGTGGAATGAATACCGACATCTCATCTGTAGTAATTGGTTTATAAGCATTTACTTTCTGGTCGGCATATGAGTTTGTGTAAAATATGATGTGCTGAGTGTATAGTCATTAAGACCTAAAACTGAATAAGTCTTCTTCCATTTGGGAGGTCTAATAGTACAGTCTATCGGAATTGAACAGCTTCTATGGCGGGATGATTACGTCCATACAGCTGGGCTAATGAAACTTTATCTCCAGATGCAAACTCTTCATCAGATGGCCAAAAACTGTCACATAGCAAAACCTCTTGCACATCATTTGCACATTCTTCAGGTCGGTCTTCTATATCAGAGCCGGCATAGCTCTCAGTATCTGAAGGTATTTCTTCATATAATAATAAGTTGTCAATATCCTGATCAGACAACTTTTACTTAAAAAAACATCAAGTTCGCCTTACTTTTCTTGAAAACGTCACATAAACTTTTGATACTTGTCGAACAGTGGTTGCCGCTGCTGACCACTTTGGTTATGTCTATTTATCATAAAAAGTCTGGCATCCCGGCATTAAATTTTACACTAAATGTAATTGTATAAATATATCGCTCACATAAAACCGAAAAATAAAACATATACAATAATATTTACGTACCAAAAATAAAAAACGTTCACGCATGTTCAAAACTTCGAAAACGATAATTTTGAATGAAATTTTAGTACAGAAAACGGCCGTGGCGCTATTTTTCTTTAATTTAATTTTCGACATTCAAGTTTGCTGAAACAATTGTAGTACACGCTTTTTTTGTAAGATGGCAATATTTTGAATTATGCGTCACACTGTAGGTGGTTACCTAGGATAACCACCATGAAGAAAAGAGTTAATCATGGATTTAGTAGAGTCAGAAATGTCACTTCACAGTATCGAAAATGTCTGAGTTCATAAGCGATTTTACACACTAGACTGAAAGCGTAAGCGCAATCGAATTGGATCAAAGACAACAAAAATACTTTTCTGTTTTGACTTATTTAGGCCTTTATGATGTATATAAACTCGTAAGCATAGTCAATTGGAACGAAAAATCTTTTTGCATGTGTTATTTAATAACTTTTTAATAAATGTTAGGTAATTATAGTAATCGAGACATACCTGTGTAAGGAAAATATTATTTAGAAATTTATTATGAGTTGGTAATTAGATATTATTGTAAAAAATAATTATTGTGCGTATGTTTGTCTGTACGCCCATAACTCAAGAGTTAATAAACTGACTTTGAGGAGAGTTTCATATTTAAATAGATTATTTTAACAGCATAATAATGGTTCACCATATAAGATACGTATCATTCGATAGCTTGTATTTAAGTTTTGCGTATTATGAATATAAAACTCGTCTCTTAATAAACGATACATAAAACAAATATAAAGTTTAAAAAAAAATCGTAAAGTGAATTAGTTGAAGAAATGATAAGGCTGCAGAAAAGGATAAGAAAAAATCATAGATATAGGGACTTATACAGATTCGAGATAGCAAATGCAGCGAAAAAAAAAATAAACTTACGACGTAAACTCTTTTGGATGTCGATCGATTTCACATAACTTTTTCACAAATAAAACTTTCAAAGATAAGTCGGAAGTTAGTTTCGCTTTAGTGAATTTGATTTCGAGAAACAGTTTATTATGTCTTGCTGTAAACTTAAGTGGACTATCTGTTTTTTTTTTCGCCTTATACTGATATGTTTTACATTTTCAAAGTCGGAAAACGGACAGAAAAAATCCTTAGAATACGCCTGTTAGTTAGTGTCGTTGTATATAAAATTAACTAAAGCATATAAAAAAATTTATGGTATAATTTATCACCCTGTAATGCATATTTACATGTATTTTCATAAAAGTAATAGATCGAAAACCCTTTAACTTTATTACTAATTTTATAATCGTAAAGCTACTTTAAAATAAATTAAAGTAAATATTTCATTTCACAGTATTCGCCTTTTCACGTACACTAAGTTATGATTACCGAGAGTTGTTCAAAATGTTGCAACATGGTCGAAAATGTTTTGTATTCATAGGAATAGGTATTCTTATTTAACAAATAAAATATGCAAATTTTTGGAGGCGTAATAGCAAATATATAAAAAGAAAACCTGAAACATTAATGTGACGTCACTGCTAAGATACATAGAACATCGTAGTTGGAATTAATAGTTGTGAGATCAGCAGCCATAAATTTTTAATAATAGATTATTCTTTGAAAATCCAACTAAATAAAAAAAAAATAATACTATTAAACACCAAATTGTGTATATTTTCATAAAGAAGCATTTAAATGTAATGTCAATATTTTCAGTCAATGCCCATTAGAGCCCACTAGTATTAGGACACATGTTGTAAAACACTAGATTGGCCTGACCTACTTGCTTTTTTTACACGTTTTTGTTGGAGGCGGGGAGAGTAGAGGTACTTCAAAGCAAAACAATATGATTTTTCTGATTGCGATTAAACTCCCAGTAAACAAACTTTTTCTAAGGGTAGTTTTGATCCTCCGGAAGTGGCATTCATATGATTGTTATATATTGTATTGTACACCCAACCCATTATCGACCATTCCAAAAATTTTTATCCTAAAGTCCGTTAGTTGAAATTTCAGAATTGCCAATAGTAATAGTGTCATTGTTTTTATAAATATGCAATGGCTAAACTTATAATTCCACCTGGTGACGTCACGCTATAAGAATTTTCAATGTAATATATCTACGTAAATACCGACCTAAAAAAATTTTTTTCTTATTAGTTTCTCGAAATTGCCTATTCTTCCAAAAAAAATATAACGGATTTTGGTTTAAAAATTTGGTAATGGTCGATTCCTTGAACGAAGGTTGTTTTTATTTATTTTCCTCTGAGTATATATAACTTAAAATACCATATGGTTCAAAAGCTCATTTAAACTCGTACTTGTATTCAAATTATTCGACATCAACGCTAATAATAAAGCTTACGGTCACCGTGTGTGTTCTCGTAAAATGTCCTTTACCCTCATTAATATATCGCTCGAGCTTTAAAACAAGTATATTTTATGAGGTGAATTCTGGGGGGGGTTTTAATTTATACTAAGTTATTCTACCGCGGTTCATAATTCTATGAGCTGTGCGCTTTTTGATAAGGGACATTAATTTGGTCACGATGCAACCACTCATACATGAATTTTTCATATATAATAGAGATGTCAACCGCAGAATTTATAAATATATATATATGTCTATTTTTTGAATGAATGTATAAAAGAGTTCAAGAGGAGAACACACGTTTGACAGCAGTTTATATTCATTCGGATCAAAAACCTCATTTATTATTATTGATCTTCTCAAATGTCCTTTTTCATTTCACAACATGTGACGTTTTCACATCTATATTACGCAATACATACAATTTCATCCTATACTTAACTGACATCCCACTCTCTACTTTATTGTGATTGTCTTTATTATTGTATTTAACCTTTAAGAGTGGACCGAACGTCTTGGAAATCTGTGAGTTGGATTTTCGATATATGTTTCTCGTTTCGCGCAGAGCAAGATTTCGCCCACTAAGGATGGTAATTGACATGTCCTCAGGTGGCAATTACACACTAGATTTGACTGACTGGTTGGCCGAGTGGTTAGAGACCCTAACTGCGGAGCCGAGGGTCGCGGGTTCGATTCCCACCCGGTACCAATATGATGTACCAATGATGATGATGTATGAGGTACAATATGATGTATGAGGTACCAATATGTGTATGAACATGTCTATTTGTTCTGTGTCTGGGTGTAAAATATCTATATATTATATAAAAAAATAAAGAATATTTAAGTATGTATATCAGTTGTCTAGTGCCCCATGATACAAGCATAATATTTGCTTACTTTGGGACTAGATGGCGTTGTGTGGGATGTCCCAGATATTATTATTATACATCCTTTCCCCAATAATGAGAAAAAGCTAATTATAACGCCATAACACCATTTTTTTGTTTGATTTCGCTGATTGATCGTAGTATTGTTTTAATTTTAATAACAAAACAGCAATTGCCAATGTTATTTATTATTCTAAAAAAAAATCTATAAACATTTGAATCGTTTTTGAATTTCGACGTGAAAACATTAATCTGCTCGTTACAGTGTCGAGCTTTCTCATGTTGATTTTCTATAATTAGTTAACAATGGTTGATACACAACGGATAGCTTGTACGCGTTTGCCCTGTAGTCTTTGTTTAGGCTTGTGACGTCAACGCGTGATTGTTATACGAATTAGCTTTGTGTAAAGCTTGAACTTAGTGTAGCGTGGAAAAGTATATTTAGCTAGGACGCTGATTCGAATATCATTGGGAACATTACAACTAGGACCTAAAGTGTGACAATAAAAATATTTTATGAAAACATAACACAAAATCGGTATTAAACATAGAGTAAATTGATTTGACAGCAGCATTTAGTTTAGAGCACAGACAAGTCAACCTTATAGACCACGCTTTGACAGGGAGTAGCATTCGCCAAGGTTATGTAGTGACACTACATAACTACGTCACTAGTGAGCCGTCAGTTGGAAGCAGGTCGGAAGCCATTAAATTGTCAATTTTGAACGAGCCAATGAAAACTAGCCGACCTTTCCCCGCACCCCGCCACTTTTTGGTGATTTCGTTTTCGTACTGACGTTTATTAAAGCGTGGTCTATAGGTTGACTGGTCTGTGGTTTAAGGCTCCTCTACACGTCGGCGGATCCATTCGCAGATGTATTCGCGGAAGCGTCTTCGGATTCATTCGCAAGCCGTCCACACGTCCGCAGATCGATCAGTCTGTTTTGATAACAGGCAGACGCAACACGTATCAAAAGAAATGGATATCGAGTCTGTAACGGCCGCTGCAATTAATTTATTTAATGCTTCTGTACTCGTCTGTACCTCGTAGAGCTTCAGTAAATGCAATTGATACGAGATTAAATTTTATGAATTATTTTTATGAAAATATCTAAGGTCAAGTATTTGTTGTAAGTATGTAGCAACGGTAGATGGTTTTTCTGAAATAAATGCGATTATAGAATACATATTTTGTTTCACTTACTTAGTCTATCGTAGTCGACAGAGCACTGATTCGTCCGCAGACGTGTGGATGGGGTGTCGGCTCCGCCGACGCTCGCGCAGAGATCCCTTTGATCCGTGTCAAAAAACCGACAACAAATGGATCGGCGGCAGACGCAGACGCGCACTCGAAATACCTACTACGGACGACCAAAAACCCCCGTCTACACGTCCGCGGACGCTTCCGTAGATGCCATCAATTGATGCATCTGTCGACGTGTAGAGGAGCCTTTAGAGTCATAAATGTCAGTTTACAGTATCGAAGTGACATTTCGAATTTTCGGAGGGTTGATACCGTGGTGCAGAAATTTCTTGGGGCTGAAGAGTGCCGCGCGAGAACCTTGCGCATTGAAACTCGGACTAAAACTCCCCATGCACCGCCTAGCTATAGTATGAGTGGTTAGACGGTAAACGCAGTAGATGGCTTCTAGTAAATTTGTACTTAAATGGTATTAGATATGAAATTACAAAATAATAAAAATGTAGTCCCGTAGGTTACTAGTCCTGTGAGACCACATATTTTGTAATTTTATGCCCGGAATTTTAGAAAACCCAAATCAGAAGTACGCTTGCATCAGAAGAAATGCAATAAACCTAAACAGTTTAGTGCCGAATCAATGCGACGTCTGCGACAGTGTCGAAAAGAAAATAAAAGACGATGGGTGAAAACTAGTGGTGAAAACCAACTCTGTGCGAAATGAGAAACACAAATGTTTATGAGCACGATCAGTTTTTGTTCACTATCGTTTTTCACATGATATAGTGCAGCCGAAAGTTCAGCGTTTTAGTTGTTAATCATTCAAATAATGTCATTTACTTTGAGTTCTGTTTTTAAAAAAGTTGTACGAAACAGACATATTTATGTCATATTTAATCATACATACAAGATATCATTGGAATCGGTGGGTCAGTTAGCCAATTTCAAATTATCACGTTAAAATTTCGTCGTTTTTATTAATTACACTTGCCGCTGAACCCAAATGTCTATGAGTCCATTTATAATTTGACAGCGTTCAATTTAAATTCGAATGATGCTATAATATGCCCTTGTACAATTGTATAAAGTACGTGTTATTTTTATTTTAGGGTCCGTAACTCAAAATTTCATAATTTCATGATTTTAAACTTATAATAGGTCTTGATTTACTTGCCAGTGTCAAAATATCCGGCATAAAAGACCTTATTTTTTATAAGTTAACTTAGAGGCTTTGTTTTTTTTTTACAGCTCCCAGAGACCATACACCTAAGTACTAGATATTAATTTCAACGTGATATCTTCATGTGTTTTTGAGAAAAAGAATCTTGACAGACAGACGGAAAACGAGTGATCCTATAAAGGTTCTTTTTTTCTTTTGAGTTACGGAACCTATAATAAAAAGAACACGTACTTTATACAGGGGCATATTATAGCATCATTCGAATTTAAATTGAACGCTGTCAAATTATGAATGGATTCATAGCTATTTGGGTTCAGCGACTAATTAATACAAACGACGAAATTCCGACCAAATAATAATCAGGGCTTTGCAGCCACGTTTCAATACAAAACGAATTTTCCGAACCGCATCTCCAGAGCCAAGTGGTGTCTCTTGGATTTTCCCAACGTTCTTTTCATTGATCACGTCTTTGTAGGAAAAAAGCTTTGTATTTCGGTGTCCTCAGATATTCGTCTTTCATAATATAGATAACTGAGGGCAGAATTGTTGTTTCGAACACTCTTTCATATCAAAAAAAAAAACATCGTGCCGATAAAAAATATATATACCTGTCTATAAGACATCTTTGAATGCTTGTCTTTCAATTATGTTGTTTAATAATCAGCCAAGTGCGATGCAAAATCACGCGCAGGGGGTTTATTTTATATTTTATACAAAGTGTAACAAAATTAATAAAATAGCTCATACTATCCAACTAAATAATTAACTTTTAATATATCAAATTAAAACAATATAGATGTTTGCAAACTCTGTCTAAAACTATTTCGTGAATTCTAAAATTTGAATTGTGAAACAAACGCTGAAAGTTTATAATTTGGTCGTGGACATTTGTCCGTCTGTCAGACTTAATTCACAAATGTCAGATTTTCACATTTTAGATGTAAGCAAATCAGCAAATTTTACGTGTAAATGTTTCAGTTAGAGATCTAAAATGTAGCAAAATAACTAAAAAAAATTTCGACTTTTTGCTTATCTTAATTTAAATTTTTTTGCTATTTTAACAATAGTGATTTGAAATGTCTGTCATTATTTAACCAATACTAGAACGTTTGAAAACATTTCTGAGCTTTACACTATTAATCAAATTTATTTAGGGCACGGTGTATTAATTTATTAAAGAGACTACAAAATCACTTAATATTTACACAAGTATTGGATTCGTTTAAACATCATTAAATAAGTTAAATATTGTTTCGTGGAATCATTCTAGAAGCCTGCTTTTGCGTACACCGACACGAACTTAACTTGTTTTTAATGTTCGTTTGTAAAATGGTTAAATGAAACCCTTATAATTTCTCCATGTCCGTCTGTCAGTCCGTAGATAAGCGACAGAATATAGAGTCTTATGAAATATCAAAATTAGAATTAATTTATTCAGAGGTGACTACCCATACGTTGAACAAAGGAAAGGAAAGGAAGAAATTTTTTTCTCACACCTCATCTTAAGGGGATCGGTACGAAATTCTTTAAAAAGGCACGTAAAGTTTTCAGGAGACTTTTTCATGTAGGTGAACATTTCAGAAGACATGAGCTCTTAAATCGTTCACAACGTGCACGGAACTACATACTAGTAGAACCGACGCCACGAACTAAATGTCTGCGCCAAGCGTTGTTGCTGACAGGCAACAACTCATTCAGTCATTCGCCTATGCTCATCGGGACCGCGAGCCAAAAACGTGAATAAACAACCATTCAAAAATCCCGTCGTGGATGTTAAAAACCTGTAAAAATCAATCAACTGCGAAGAAAAAAGATAGTAGCATAACTTGTCGTCGATAATTATCAAATAGAATCCGCAAACTAATATTTATTTTCAAAAATCTACGATATGTGATTGATGTAGAACTGCTCAGACGCATATACCTGGCCCTTGGACAGTCCATAGCCTCTTACTGTATCACGGTATGGGGTGGCACTGCAAAAACCGTACTTCTGAAAGTAGAACGCGCGCAAAGGGCTCTCCTAAAGGTAGACTGGAAACTTCCTTATCGTTACCCAACAGCTGAACTATTTAGTACTTGTAATGTTCTTTCCATTCGCCAACTATTTATTTTAAAAACTGTCCTAAAAACTCATCGGTCCACTTTTTATGATGCGATAAAGTTTGTTAACATTCGCCGCGATTACACCGTCTGTCCACAGGTCCAAGTTAACACCAGATTTGCCCAACGTCATTTCCTTTTTCTTGGGCCTTATATTTATAACAAAATTAATAAACTCTTAAACATTTACCCACTGTCCAGCGCCGAATGTAAGAGAAAAATATTAATTTGGCTCATTCATCTTGACTACGATAAGACGGAAGAAATTCTTGCTGTATTAATTAAAAAAAAAATAATAAAAAAAAATTAAAAAAAACATATAAAAAAATATAATTGACATAATATACCTATCATAAACTATAAAAAAGTTATGTTCCGATCACAAATTACATACTATATCTACACGTTCACTCGCACCCTCAAATACACAACCTATATAAACACTACGCACACCCAAACGCACCCTCATACACACAATACACAAACACACCCTCATACATACAATACACAAACACACCTTGACATACACCCACATCCACACAATTCTAAAACATATACACTAGAGTTAATCAAAAGCTCGGATGTTGTAAGTAAATATTTCTGTAAGTTCCTCACACCTATATAACATTTGAGACATTTATTGTTTAGTTTTCTGGAGGCGGGAGCCTGGTGACTCAGTAATACAGGTTCTTAACCTAGTACTGACACCAGCTCTCTTGCATCTTCTAATTTCACATTTGTTTCTATGTTTGACATTAGTGTATCATATTATGTGAGAGAGAAATAAAAGAATATTATTATTATTATTAAAAATTAAAAAAAAAAATGAATTAAACAAAACAAAACTAAAACCATCCAAAACTAATTTTGTATTCTAGTGTAAACGATCCAAGGATAACTTGTATGAAACATGTATAATACAGTGTATTACACTTGGTGGCAAAATCAATGTGGTAGAAACAAGGTGACAGTGCCGCGCGCACAGATTTTGTTCGTGCCGTCTGTTATACTAGTATTTAGTTCAGTGACGACGTGTCGCTAAACTTCCAACCCTTTGATTAAACAAAAATCAAAGGAAAAAACACTTTCATTCAACATTTTTTCATACAAGATACAATTATTAGATAAAAGTATATTGAGATATTCGCAATTTTCAGTCAAGTACCAACAAACTTCATTTTGTGATTTTGTGTGATGATTGTAAGGTGATTTCCTCTAGTACATGTGCTACAGAAACAAAAGTTGGTACGCGTTCGAGGCACAATTGGCCCCTTTTTTTATTCGCCTCGACAAACAATTTGAACGCAAATCACTGACGTAAAAGGAAACTGTGTGAAGTCAGAGTGCGACGAGTTGTAAGGAGCCCATTGAAACGTTAATATCAGGAATTATTCATTATTAATGAAACGTCAAACCACATTGAATGGAAGAGAGCAGTATTTAATTATAATTTGCAATTCTGTATCTGTAATTCAATGGGACTGAGACGAGCGCTTTACATAACAAAACAAACCGTCCACCACTTTCCACTCAAGATCTTGATTGTTTGAATAAATTATTGCGTAACCACTTTTTGAAGTCACTTAAACACTTATTTAAATTAAGTGAACAGAGAGCGGACGCTTATGATTAACTATTACTATAATTTAAATAATTTTCACTCAACGTACTTAAAATTATTGACCTGCGGGGCGGGAGCGAAAGACGCTTTTCCTCCCTAGGGAGGATCTGATAATGATGTCACATCATTATCAGATCAATGATAGGCTTAAGGTTTCCGCTAAATTTAAAAACACTTTAAACTAAAAATCTAATTCTGATAATTAAACTCCGTTCATGCATTTGTAGTCTTAAATTGTACGCCTTGGTGCTTAGACTAAGCTGTTCCGTTGATACGTTAAGAGGATTTTGTATTTACTGAGTGTAAGATTAGTAGGTATTCCACGTATTCCAATATTTACCTGCTATTTCGACACACCACCCGTCATGCACTAGACGTGCAATAGTAGCAACTTTCCAATGAAATTTAAATTGAAATTCATAAAATTTGGTGACTGGGCATTAACGTATAAAAGTTTTATAAAATTATCCGATAATTGTCTCTATTAATTTGATATGTCATAATCTAATTCAGTACGTTTATTTTTGTGTCTAATTGAATTTAGTTTAATGATGAACACGTTGTAAAGAATAAAACAAATTTGACAAAAATCATGAGAATTAAATTTTTTTCTTTAATTCCACGTAAATCAAATAGTTAAAAAAACCGTTGAACCTAGTTTTTACTGATCTGAATACCATTTTTTTTACACATTTCAGTTAAGGTTTGAATGTAACTTTGTAGGGAAAAGTAAATAAATACACAATCCTCTGAACTTATAAATTAGACCGATATATTTATTTTAAATGTCTATAAACCCTTTTCTGATATAATATACTAGAACAGGTATCATAAAGTGGCAACACACTCACTTATGAGATACTTGTGGCCCTGGTACTTCGTCCTTTATATCTATCATAAACAATATTGTGGTCTCAACTCGATCATAGCAGTGAGCGGGGTTGAAGGCGGCTAAGCGAGGGGGTCAGGTGTGCCCGAGTTCACCATTCATGGCCGCGAAGGACGCGACGACCGATCGATAGAATACGCCGCCGCCGCCGACCCTAATGTCACAACACGATACGAAAATGTGCTAATACGGCCATGTTTCATAGTACCTGCATATCCTCAGCGATGGTAGACACTTGATATCGTTTCTTTCGCTTCAGTGATATTTGTCAATAGTATTTGTTCTTTCGTATGCAACGTTATCTTTCGTATGTTTTCAAACTGAGACCCACTTTAAAAAATATTTGAATTTTCTTTTACGACGTATGGTTACTGAGAATTGGTTTTTACTGTAAGTTAGAAAACGAATTCCGTGTTTCACGAAAAGGTCGCGTTGATTAAGACGCAAATGGCAATGCGCTGTGCAATCGCTGCATTAATCAACGAAGACGTTCATTTACACTAACCTTCTTTTTTTTAATTAATTCAGTCTAAAAATGTCAAAAATAATTCTACTAATGATACAGGATAAAGCCTTGTTTAGATCTTGGTATACGAAAACTAACGTTGCACAAATGCAATGTTTATGTGTATTCATCATAGAGTAAATTAATTTGACAGCAGCGTTTGGTTTTAATAGAGTCATAAATGTCAGTTCACAGTATCGACGCGACTTTTCTCTTTTTCGGGGGGTTGAAACCGGTGTGCAGTGATTTTTCGGGGACGAAGTGCACCGCTCGGGGACCTTGAGCACTGAAATTCGAACTAAAACTCCCCATCATACACCGGCTAGCTATAGTTTATGAGTGTTTAGACGGTAAATGCAGAAGAAGGCTTCTAGTCAATTCTTACTTTTATGGTATCCATATTTATTTAAAACGTACACTCTCAAAAACAATTGAATCGATTTCTATGTAGTTTTTAGTTTAAGATAGGTTGTCTATATAAATAAATAGGTCAAAAAATATAATGCTACTAGCGACCGCTCGCCACTTTACATGTATTATACTTGTATTGATTAGCGTTTATTATTAAGGGGATAGTCTTTCTCTCCGCGGCTTCGAATTGGCATCGCTATCTCCGTTTCAATCCCTCTTCCCCGACCTATTTCTGTGTGAAAGAGATGACAAGAACAAATTCTCAAAATATACCTAAATAACCTATAAAAAATATATCCAAAATAACCTATAAAACACCCGTCGAAACAGCTTGCGGGCCGTCACTGTTTCCACCCCTGAAATGTGAAATGCAAAACATAGAACGACATACCCACTACAACATCCTAATTACCAAAATACGATTTAATAATAATAATAACATCTCGGACATCCCACACAGCGCCATCTAGTCCCAAACTAAGCGAAGCTTGTATTATCAGTACCACGTAACTGATATACGTACTTAAATATTCTGTATAATATATACATATATAGATATTTTAAACTATGTTATTGTAGCTGTAATAAATGGAATCATATTTATTCATCGTCATCAATAGATTACGGTATTTTGTTACGTGTTCAATAGCATACAAGAAGATCTTATTTAAGCTTGAAGTTGAAATTGGTTTGAGAAAAAAAGTGCCAGTAATTTATGAACTTTAAATTTTTTTTATAGTTACGGAATTTTCTTATATTTGAAATAGCTGCCTTAAATAAAAGTTACTAATATTTTTGTAAATAAAGTTCTTCATAAAATTTCCATATAATAGTATCTATCTAAAACAAGCCGTCGGAATATAAAACTAGCTTTAACAAAATCCACTCAGTTCATAAGCGTGATAAAAGGAGTCACTGGCGATTCCGCCTCTCGGCAGTAGGTTGGTTCATAAACGTCCCCCGTTACAAAGTTGGTCAAAAACATCCCTTGTTTGTGTGATCCGCTTAATTGCTCGCTGAACACGATGAAAATTGGTACACAATTCGTTGGTTACATCGAATATAATATACGAAAGAATACAAAAGCTGAGGTTAAGCTTCAGTGAACTTATTACGTTAGGATGACTTGTTGGTGTTGTGTAATAACATTTCGAAGTGTTTACCGCCTTTTCATGTCGTTCAGAAATTTTTACTAAGCGTGTTTACATTAAGTAATTGAATAGAATCGATTAATTTGAGGTTATATTATAATAAAAGTAATTGCATACAGATCTATTTAAATATACTTCGTTCGTAATGTAAACAACCTTAGAAAACACGGACAGAAAATCCACCCGTCTATCCTCGTCTCTGGCTCAAAGCTCGTCCTAGTAATGCGGGTACTTGCCAAATCGTGTCGCCTTGCACGGTCTCTTTAAGGTCCAGCTCCGGCTTATAAATTCGTTTTATGTATCTATTTCAATTAGAAAAATCGTAATGAGGTTAACATGGAAAAAATAGAATGAGAACGAAATTCTTTGTTAATTATTATTAAAAAATATCGTGACCAAATCTTTAAATTCTAAACACAAAAAAAAATATTTTTCAAACAACACTTAGCGGAGCGCCTTTTATCTTTTCAGTAGAGCTGTTCGTAAAATACTCTAAGAACCGTGACAGCTCTTCCCGAAGTTTCGATGGAGGGTTAGAACTTTATGTGAGTTAAATCGTTTGTTATCTCAAAACGCCGAGTTCGTCATGGTTGATCGCAAGTCAGTAACTACAAACTAACCATTCATTAATTAATATAAACAAAGTAGTGGAAATAAAATTTACATGTTTAAATATATACCATGTCAGATTTACTTTGAAACAGAGTTAAGGGGACACCAACCGCAACCCGTTTATTTGTATCCATTTTTAACGAGGGGGTGTTATTAGTTTTAGGCCTATGTCTTTATGTATGTGTGTTTGTTTGCGACGTTATAGCTCCCAAATGGATGAACAGACTTTAATGTAGTATTAAAGTCTGGTTTAATAAGTATGATTTACAGACAAAAAAATAATTAAAAAAAATATTAGGTACAATTTCTTCAAATAAAAAATCATCGAATATATTTAAGTTTAAAAAACTTGAAATAAAAACAAATTTTAGAACTTAAAGAACTCTCGACGTACATTTTAAAATTCTGAAATAATGTAAGTTTATAAATTTTCAAATGATTTTTGATCCTTTTCTAGCCACAGCTATTTTTTTTTGTATCCACGATATCTTTTTTCATAGAAAAATACATTTTTTTTTCAAATAAATCGATAAGATACAAGTATGCATCCTGTCGAATCTATTTTCCTAAAGAATTCACACAATTTCTTTGAAAAAGTACCAAGAGTAAAGTAAAAATTGTCAGGGGTCTGAATTACCAACAGGTGCATCGCCACGATTCCTAAATTCATGTTTAGTTTGATACCTTAATAAACCTTATACAATAATTCAAATATATCTTTCGAAACACAGAAATGTTTTTATTAAATTAGATTAAATTTTAAATATAATAAAATTTATTAAATTCAGCACACACGACTCACGGTTGATTCCCTGTAGAGTTTTTTTGCGGCCGGTCGCGTCACCTTAAGAAACTATTACGAGACCGTCGTCCTTACGCTCACTTTAAAAAATCCTTACGTCACTAAAATACCTACTGACAAATTGTTTATTTCGTCTTCATATTACACTTTCACTTCCTTATCATCACTCGCTCTAGTCTGATACGTTTTTGACATTCAACAGTCCAAACGTTCTAGCGCTTTCCGAAACCCTTCCAACCCATCCATCAAAATTTTGTCTTCGCTTGTTTTCGAGAGTAATTTGTCGAACAAAACTCGTGAGGATGTGTCATTAATCGACGTGGAAGGTGTGCACGTCAAAATGTATTTACTTATGACGGCCTAAGTGGTAGGTAAGCACCTGCAACGAGAAAGGTTCGATATTGGATTTCAGTGGCGGGATACACCCGGAAGTGTTCGTGAGTGCCGTTGCACTAGTATTCATATTGAGGCCAGTGCGATATACATAGGCGAATGTCAAGACGTTATTTATATTTGTTTCGATTGAGAGGTCCGGTTTTCTAATATAGACAAGTTTTGTTTATTATTTTCATAGATATAAATGACTAAGTATAACGTGTGGATAGGTCCCCAACGTTAACGCGTGGATTCCATTGAAAAAACTGACACGCTGGGGCCAATAGCCAAAGGTTGCGCCAACGTTGGGACCAACGCAAAAAACCTCGATCCACATGTTGGACGAGTAGCAATGGGCCAACTCTGTGACCAACACGTGAAGCTGGCGGTATGAATAGCATTGGGCCAACTTTGTGATCAACACGTGGAGCCGGCAGGACGAGTAGCATTGGGCCAACTTTGTGACTAACGTATGGAGCCGGCGGGACGAGTAGCATTGGGCCAACTTTATGACCAACACGTGGAGCCGGGGGGACGAGGCCCAATGCGGGCCAACTTTGAGACCAACGTTTGGAGCCGGCGAAGTCATCGAACTTTAAATGTAGCAGACTTAATGTACATTATGATATCTAGGCCGTACCTCTATTTAGGGCTGTAATGAGGCGATCAAAGCCCTGAAAGAGGTTAAAGTGAACCTCTTAGATAATTTTATATCCCATTCAGGTTCCGTATAATTGGGTTAAATCGTGACGAACGAACAAATAAACGAAAATTCTTCTGAGAGAAATAAAACAGTCTCGGCATTACGTGTTAGGCATTACTTCGATGGCCCCTACAAAATTTGTAGCGCGTTAAAGTGTTGTTCGCCTGTAACAAGTAATATTTTCGAGAGGGATTCCGTTTATAAAAGCTTTTATTATAATTTATTATATTTCACAAATGTGAAATACGATAAATCATAATAAAAATTTAACATTTACTTGGCATTGTTGGATAATACAATAAAGAGACCATACATAATTATCATTGTTTTGAACAAACACTTTGTTGAATTACACATGAAATCTAATTTCAGAATCTTTATTTTCTTTTCCAAAATGAATTTTCCATGTGGGTCACACAAAATTCTACTTCAAAGCGAATGTTTCAAAACCTCAACTGATATATATTTCGTCTACGTATTTTTTGGCTCATATTTTTTTTGTTTTGCTGCCAGTGTTCTTGTGGCCAGTGTTCGTATATAAAGTTATATTTTAGATATTTTACGATTAAAGATTCGAAAGTTCGAAACTAAAATATTGCTTTGACACATTTAATTCCCGCCCAGGAAAAATTTTTGTGTGTATGAACATGTCTGTTTGTTCCGTGTCTGGGTGTGAAATATCTATACATGTATAGTATATATTATAAAGAACATTTAAGTATGTATATCAGTTGCCGGGTACCTATAATACAAGCTTTCCTTAATTTGAGACTAGAAGGCGCTGTGTGGAATGTCCCAGGTGTTATTAATATTACAAATGCGAAAGTGAGTTTGTTCGTTTTTCTTTTTCCACTTCGTCGTAAAGGATCGAAAAAACGGAGTAATTTTTGTGCAAATGTGAAGAGAATACGCGAAAAATCTATTGAGTGACTTTTTTGTCTATGGAAAATGCTAATAATAAACAATATTTTACATTTTTTAACGAAATTTTATGTGCCTCTTTACGAATTCAGGTAAATCTTCATATCCTATTGTATGTTTTTTACTTTGACAGTCTAATCGCGCTTAAAAATTAACAAAATCGATGTTTTCTATATATGTAGATTCATATTGTACTTCAAGACGTTTTTATTAAAAAATCGGTCAAAATGTAACAAAATAACGTAATGTACGCAATATATTTTGTTTCGATTGTTATACAGTATTTACTTATTACCTGGTCTTACTAACATGTAACCAATGTAATTTTCATTAGACATTTCATAATATAAGTAATCACAACGAAATTCCTGCAAAGATGTGTTATCGATAATATTCAAAATATTTTCCCAGCATCGCAGGTAGTTCCGTGCCTCGGAGAGCACGTTAAGCAGTGGGTCCCGGACGCTATCAATAGATGGCGATCGTTACAATCCCCAACCCGCAGTGGAGTAGCGTGGTGGATTTAAGCTCCAAACCCCCTCCTCACCCTGGGGGAGGCCTAAGCCCCTGCAGTGGGGTAAAATGGGCTGATGATTAGCGATTTGATTAGCAGGTAGTTACATAATTGCTTTTCACTCTTGGCCTCCACATCCTGAAACTGGGCCCTAGGATAAGTTATTGGCAGGCCCCTGTAAAGTTTTCTTAAAAGACTTTAATTCAAAGACAACAGGAAAAGTGCACGAGATTTGCACAATCTCGCTCACTCGGCTCTAGCGTGTAGAACTCGATCAAACATACGATTGTCACAATTACATTTTTGACTGTGCCTATAATGTTAGGCCACACTTACTCCGGGGCCTTAAGGCTAGAGCCCTGTCAGCCCCCGCCTGTCGGGGCCATGTTTTCACCAGTTTATTACACATAGGTATAATTAATCATTTTGGGATATATCTACTTTGCATAAAACGTTTTTTAAGTACTATAGTATATTGCGTTAAAAAAAGTTAAGTGAAACCCTTTGATTACATAATGTATGGACCGTCGCAGTACAATATGAACGAAAATATCAGGTCAACTTTTACGTACTTGTATGTGTGACTCAACAGACGATTTGCAAACGATCTCTGTATGAGTAAAATTATACCCGAACAGTTAGGTAATATTTTTATCTACAATTTTTGACACCGACTCTCAATCCTGACATAATAAAGTCGAAGGTGCAACTTTGATTCCAGCTTTGATTAGATCCAAATCTCGCTTGAACAAAAATTTGTTCTTCATCGAACACTAAATTATAGGTTCGGCTTCAGCTATTAGCGGTTAATAAGGGCTATTACATTATCAGTCTCGAATTTTAAACATGTTCCCCAGGGCAATACGATAAGCTGCACGGAACATTTCATAAATTACATGTGGATAATGCCCGTTAACGATTCTAAATAATTATTAACGGACGAGATAATATATGGAACCGAAAGCAAAAACAACGTAAACTAAAGTTTTGTGCATAGTGACTCCGATGAAGCGAACCAGCGATATTTCTAGATTGGTTCTCTGTTCACCAAACCTGATTAATGCAGTGGAAGACACTTATGATGACTGCCGCTTAGTCTAGTGGGTAGCGACCCTGCCTACGAAGCTGGTGGTCCCGGGTTCGAATCCCAGGTCGGGTCAGTATTTATATGATGAATATTGATACTGGTACCGGGTCTTGGTTGTTATATGTATGTGGTGTCTTTGTAAAAAAAAATATTTATATATATACATATATTATAAAGAATATTGAAGTATGTATATCAGCTGTCTAGTAACCCATAACACAAGCATAATACTTGCTTACGTTGGGACTAGATGGCGCTGTGTGGGAAGTCCCATGTATTGTTATTATTATTATGATTTGTCTCTCACTGAAATTAGTTGATTGGTTTAACCTAACGGCGACACGAAACTCGTAGCCGTTTCAAGCTTAGTAGGCGCAGTGTACAACGGTTACTTTATAGAATTATTAAGTATCGCAGGCATTATCGCTGGTTCTTTTACAATTTTGGTATGGTACACTGAGAAAAAAAACCGCCGAATAAAAAAAATACTATAGAACGGTTTTTAGGCGGTCAAACCGAATAATTATATGCATATTAGTCATAGAACTCTACTGAACAACCTTCGAATAACTCTATGGGCCGGTTCAATGTAAATTAACCATATAATTCGGCGGACTATAAACGTCGTGTTCTATACGTTACCGCAGATTATTCGACAGCAACACCACTGCAAAAAATCACCGACAAGTCCGGCGGTAAATGTGCAAAGTGACGAGTATTCTATGGCTATATGCTATCCGTCCCAATCCTTGCTAACGCAAGTTTTGACAAGTTTTAGATTAGATTGTCTTTGGTGTGATCGTTGCAGAGGATCGCATAACCGCACCAGTAGATTTTCAATTGAAATATGTGTAGAATAGAATAGATTAGATAGATAGATGAATTTCCTTTTCCATTTCCATTTCCAGCCACAGAATCCTATTCAACGCTCCAAGCGCAGAGATCTACGGACGGGATTTTTCCTTTGAACTCGACGGTAATTATCCACCTTCGAGGGCCGTTTTTTTCTCTCAGTGTAGTTTGTCCGTTCGTCCGTCTGTCTGTCCAATCGCGCTCAACTTTGTTATTTTTCCAACGTTTTTTCTTTGAACTTTGGCACAGAGATTCTTTCTGACTTCTAGTTTGGATAACTTTTCTATATATTATTTATTTGTTTTAAAAATTTTCCTAAAAATCACCAGGATATCGGTGAAAACAAAATTCAAATATCTTGAAAAATAACAGATAGGTTATAGAAATAACAAAACAGAAACAGAACATAACAGAAATAACAAAAGCGCGCGAGGCGTCAGCCGTTAGATGACGTCTTGACGCTATTACTAGCGCTGGCGGCAGGCAAAAAACGCGGTTCCTTCGTGTGGATGTGTTCATTATTGATTTTTCAAAACAAAAATGGAACACGAAAGTATCTACAAATACTGCATATTACCTATGTGCAAAAGTACAAACAATCGCGACACCAACGAAGCTATTTATTTATGTTCCAAAAGATAAATCTTTACGTAAATAGTGGTGCTATGCTATTTAAAGAGACGAAAAAAACCTTTTGTTTAAAAAAAAAAATTATTAGCCACCAAGAATGAATCCATGCGAGGTAGGTTATCAGATTGAGCATTATTAAATTCTTCGTCGGTCATATTAGTAATATTTTATATATCTAGTAATATTTTAATTACAAACTACGTAGTTACTTTTAATCGTTTATTTAAAATATTTATTTATTTATTTAAAATAAAATAAATAAATGTTTTAAATAAACGATTAAAAGTAACTAACCACCTAGTTATTTCTTAATTAAACTTATAGATTTGTTTAATTTAACTTATAGTCAATGCAAATCACAGAAATGTATTAATTGCCGCTATTAAACGGTTGCGTTCGAAGACAGTAGCCTGCGGTGACTGCACTGTCCGTTCGCGGGCAGCTGCGGACGGTTGAAAGATTTTGAAAGTTTAACTGTTTACCACGCAAAAACTAAGAGGCGGAATTCGAATGAAATGAAAAGTATATTACTTAATACATTAGTAGAAATTAAAAAAAAAAAAACATAATAAAACCACTACCGAAGTTGCCCATTATTATTTAACACCATTGAGATATATTTAACACAGGGATATAATAAGATATCAATTAAGCGGGCAAGGACGTTACATGTAACGTCCTTGGCGGAAGAAATCAGTTGACGTCATACTTTTGAAGTGAAAACACTATTGCTAAAATTGATTACATATACGGTAATCGAATCTCAAGATGAATCGGAAGACAAAACAAAGTAATTATAACTAACCTTCAAGTTATAGAAATATTTTAGAGAATATAGATTTGAGCCAAGTTAATTGCGATCCTAGTAGCAAATTTAAAGGCGACCTACTACAAACCTAATGACCGATATGTAAAATTTTTATTTAGATGTTTTTCTTGTCGTATTTAATTAACTTTTGTAATATTTTGTCACAAAAAATATGTAAACATTCCAACATGCTTATTACAGTTGCATTATACATATCTTGAAATATTTTTTGGGGTTTTGTTACTGTGGCTTTAGATTATTCTTGAACCTCGTGTTGTGCTTATCTAAAGCGAAGGTACTGTCACTGAACCGAAAAATCTATTATTCGCAGCGTATTGAACAGAGTTTTTTATAGCAACCCTATTCCAACCCGAGGTCAACATAATCGCTGTAAATATCTCTTACGTATTTCCAGCAAAACTACAGCGATTTTAAATTTTCCTGAAAAGTCTTAGGTTTTATTTAATTCAGACATATGTGCTTTTATAGGTGTGCAAATGAAAGGTGGTAGTTTGATTCGTGATAGATCGATTTTAATTTTATTTGGCCAAACCGGCCACAAAAATCAATAATCATATGACTGACATCCGAAGTTATTTGTTGCCATTTGCATGACGTCTTTCTATACAAGTTGAGGTTTTAATGACCAGCCAAATTGTAATATAATGACCTGATATGATAAAAATCCGTTGCTCGTCTTGTTCCTTTTTAGTATTGTTCAATAGGAAAATATTCAGTTAAGACTACGTAAACGTTTCCCAAAACTACCAATATTACTAGTCACCATTCACGAGGGCGCCAGTGCACGTACACGCCCCCCCCCCCCCGATATTCGATAAGTAGAAATAGGATATAATTATTGATTATGAATATTTGACCTATATTTTTATTTACGTAATGAGGTCTATTGGTGATACCTAACATTTAGAAAACTTTTGGCTGGTTACTAAAATCTCAGCCTATGTATAGATTACTAGGAAAATTTTTCCGTTAAATAATAATAATAACGTATACATCACAACAACGTCTAGGCCCCAAACTAAGCATTAGCTTGTGTTTTGGGCACCAAGCGAAGACACCACGTTACAAAATGAGTAAACGTTACAAAATTAATTTAGCGTTATCTTCACATTTTGGGTACATTTAACTTTAATGATTTAATCAGTGCGGGCCTTGTTTGAATCCGCGAAGGAATCGCGTTAATCACGAGTAATTATCTTCAGGCGTTGCGAAGGGCGGGGCGTGACGATTTCGCTGTTTGCATTATACATCGACGAAATATCTGTCTGTGTATTTACGCTTCACGTTTTAGTCGATATCCCTTCAATATTCCTCTGGTTCCCTATGGAAAAGAGGCGTCACGCAAACAAACGTATTTACATTTTCATCGATAGAGGAGTAAATACAACCAATACCAGACAAGGATGAAATTGGTTTTAGAGTCAAGATACTTTAGAATAGTGCTGACTTTTTTCCTTGTTATTGTTTCGCATTTCATTGGTTTAGAATTTGGTCCTGTCTCCACTTATGATAACAATATATTAAGAGCTGATAAGTATTAATTTCAAGTTTAGACACACACATGACAACTTTTATTTTTGGTGCTTTTGTCACAGGTAAATTCTGAAAGGATATCGAAAATTTTAGATTTTATTGAAACGTTTCAAAATAGTGACTATTTTAAAAATTATTATTTCAGGCCATTTTAATTTCAATTGTGGAGCTGTTGTTTAACCGGATTCACATTTTAAAAAATGCTATTAAAACTTGTTTTGATTAGTATTAATATTTTTTGTTAATTAAATAATTGATTGAAACTATAATGATTCGTTCGACAATTAAGATTTAATTTAATCAGGTTATTATCCATCCTCTTTTTATTTTTGTTTTAGTATTGTCAGATATCCCGTGTTTTCATAATGTTTTTTTTTCCAGAAAATTTAATTTAATTTTTTTTTTAATTATTTTGTCTTTTATATGACATATTTTAACACAGTAACACCTAACGTTAAAAATTCGACTCATATTTCCCACGTATTTATCTGATTTATGACTGTGCGTGACTGAAACAGTTGCTTAAGCCCGGTAATTTATTTTATTTCTTTTGCTGACCAAATAAGAACTTAATGTATTAAAGTTCTGAGTGCATATTTCCTAGTCATGGAAGTTTTCTGTGTTGCCATCCAATTGTAATATGGCCTCAAAAAATTACAGGACGATTATAGTGTACGGAAATAGAATTCGACTTATTCAAATTAAAATTTTCGTTATTTTTTAGTGTTTTGTACGTCCAACATGAAAAAAAAGGAACCCTCACATGATCACTTTGGTGTCTGTCTGTATCTCCATCTGTCACAGGCTATTTTTTTCGAATCTACTGGACGAAGAAATTGGAATTCGGTATATATTTTAATATTTAGTACATATTCGGTACGTAGTTTGGTGACTCAACCACGGATGTATAGCGGAAATAAATTTCCATTTTGGGGGGCAATTTTTTTTAAATAATATAATACATGGGACTTTCTACACAGCGTCATCTAGTCCCAAAGTTAAGCAAGTATTATGCTTGTGTTATGGGTTACTAGACAACTGATATACGTACTTAAATATTCTTTTTAATATATACATATATAAATATTTTTGCAAAGACACAACACACATATAACAATCAAGACCCGGTACCAGTATCAATATTCATCATATTAATACTGGCTCGACCTGGGATTCGAACCCGGGACCTCCAGTTTCGTAGGCAGGGTCGCTACCCACTAGGGTAAGCGGTCGTCAATTTTGGAGGCAAAGTAGAAAATAAACATTTCATTTGAAGGCATCTTGGGACAAATCAATTGAAAATGCGTATTACAACAAATAACTAATATCACCGAAACTGTTGAGACTAAAATTTTGAAAAAAATTAAAGTGTAATTCACTTATATTTTACGGGAAAATCTAGGCGAAACGACTGCTCATTTTAAGGGTTAATTTCGGGAGGCAAATTAGAATTAAAAAAAAAATAATTTAATCATGTGACTTCAAATCAAAGTGCTCGTGGGAAATACAAAATATTTTTTAATATTTGTATACTATATTTTTACAACGCATAGTTAAATAAAGATAAAAAAATATGCGATGATCGACCATTCCCCTCTTTATCTCCGGAACTACTGAACCTAAAATAAAAAGAAAATACTGAATGTATTGCCTCACGAAAGTCTTAAAATTCCTGCAGTAAACGTAAAATATTCGTGAAGTGAATTGAATAAATTTGTAATGTTCTTCTTAATTTCTCTGAGAGAAAATAAGTTTAATTTGTCTAGTGGATAGTTTGGTAATCTATTTATACAAAGGAATGGGGTTATATTTCTATGCTAAATATTTATTTATTTATTAAATCATCATCAGCCCGTGTCTTTCCACTGCAGTATGTAGGCCTCTCTAAAGGCTCGCCACCACACACGGTCCTCCGCCTTTCGCATCCAACTACCCCCGGTATAGTGCTTCAGGTCATCTGTCTACCTGGACGGGGGGCGTCCAACGCTTCGCTTCCCGGTATTAATTAATATGATTTGGATTAAAAAAAAAACATTAGGAGACGTATTGGTTTATAGTACGGAACCCTCTTCACGTGAGTTCAATTCACACTTGGCCTTTTTTTGGCATCTATTTACTAATGCTATTGATAATACTAAGTATGGACTACGTACAGTTAAAAAGTTTGACCTAACTAGATACGCAATTTATCTAATCAATTACCTAACAGGTATATTTATGATTCAGCTTTATATAGATTATGCATCAAGATGGAGCGGACATGGATTTTAATATATTACACATGAAACGTATATAATTTCGGAATCTTTATTTTCTTATCCAGTATAAATTTTAGATGTGAGTCACACAAAATTCTACATCACAATGAATATTACAAGACATCAAGTGGCGTATCTTTGGTCTACGGCGTATATTTTTTGGTCATTTCGCGGTATCTCTACGTACATCCATTGATTCCATTGATTCAGCGTAAAGCTAGCCACATGTGATCTGTTAATGATTTCATGTCTGACTTAAAAGTACCCAAAATATATTATTTTACACGGGTCTTGACGAAAATTCCACAAGTTAAGGATGAACTTCGCCTGCGTCATCCCGGACTAAATCTGTTAAACAAATACAAGCTGTATTTGTATTATGTATTTGTATTATACTATTCATTTAAGTAATTATCGCTTAAAATATTATAAATAAATATATAATAATAATACATGGGACTTCCCACACAGCGTCATCTAGTCCCAAAGTAAGCAAGTATTATGCTTGTGTTATGGGCTATTAGACACCTAATTATAATATATACATGTATAAATATGCGAAGACACCACACACATATAACAACCAAGACCCGGTACCAGTATCAATATTCATCATATTAATACTGACCCGACCTGGGATTCGAACCCGGGACCTCCAGCTTCGTAGGCAGGGTCGCTACCCACTAGGCTAAGCGGTCGTCATATATTGTAGCTGATTTAGTAAAAATATTATATAGCTACTGATATTATTGAAATTTCATACGACGTGCAAAGTGTTTGAAGGCTTGCAGTATTTTGTAGCATTGCGGTGTAAACCGCTAAAAGTTGATTCTTATTCATAATTTTTAAAACATTTAAAGTATACTAAACAATTTGCGTAATTATGCTACAAATTTAGTATGAAAAGATGTAGCCGAGGGCCACCTTTAAATAGGTGAAATCATGATTCAATATATGTATTATTATAGCATATAGAATTATCATGCTACTATTATTAAGTACCTACAAAATCAGTACAAAAAGAAAAATATTGTAGGGCATTCTACAAAGTAGATCATATTTAGAAAAACAGTTAATGAGTATTAAAGTAAATCGTAAACAAAACTAGTATATAATAGTTTTAAATAAATCATTGTATTTAAACATTGTAGACCACCTTATAAATGTTAACAAATTCCCATGTTGATGCTTTGTTTGCAATATTATATAGATTTACAAGTTCGAATAACTAAAGATTTTTATCAAAAAAAATTATTAAATATCGTACCTAATTAATAAAAAGAAAACTTTTCCGTATTTTCATAATATTTTAATAATTAAAATACCGTGTTTGGAATATTTTTTTCTGAAAAAAGTATCTAAACATCATAATTAAAATAGTAAGTAAGTACAGTGAGTAAAAAAAATTTCGTAACTTGTACTTAGATTTCATTATTTAATTTTTTATAATATTTTTTATTTGGGATTTCACTATGTGAGATGGCAACACGTATATCACCAAAGTTCTTATTGTTCTGTTCCTATCTAAAAATATGGAATATGCCATTGCAGCACATTTCAGAGATACCTATCTGTATGAAATCTCTTTGTATGAAACGAGTGGCAGAAAGCCGTTCTAATGCATGCGAATCCCTTGTAGCCGCGTTGAGTGCATGTTATATGAATAGTGCACTGCTATCTATGTTATATTCTGATGAATAAAAGGTTTCATTTACGTTGACATATTTATTTCGATATTATATTAACTAATATTTATTAATTGTTATATATATAAGTTAATTACCTCTTAAACGTTCTTTTCTTTTCAGTTAGGTGAAAGTTGGGTTTTTATTCGACTGCGGGGGACATGTTTTCGAGTGTATGTATGTATATTTCTTTGGGACGCTCTGTATCCTAAACGGCTTTATCGATTAGAAAACTACAGATATCCTTAGATTTGTCATAATAGTGCGAGTGACATCTATACTAATATTATAAAGCTGAAGAGTTTGTTTGTTTGTTTGAACGCGCAAATCTCAGGAACTACTGGGTCGAATTGAAAAATTCTTTTTGTGTAAGATAGTCTATTTATTGAGGAAGGCTATAGGCTATATGTATAAAATAATACTATCTGTCTGTCTGTCTGAGCAAATCTCCAAAACAGCTAAACCGATTTTGATGAAACTTCACAGATGTGGAAAGAAAGTGGTCAAAAATGACATACACTACTTTTTGTATGTCTGTATGTACGTCCATTTGTCTACTCCAGCTAATCTCTAAAACGGCTTAATCGATTTTAATGAAATTTCACAGGTATGAAAAGGAGGTAGTCAAAAGTGACATACGCTACTTTTTGTTCGTCTGTCTGTCTGTACGTCTATGTGTCTATTCGAGCTAATCTCCAAAACGGCTGAATAGATTTTAATGAAACTTTGCAGACGTGAAAGAAGGTTGTCAAGAGTGACATCAGTTACTTTTTGTGGCTGTCTGTCGTTTGTCCTCACTGATCTATCAGCGTAGATAAAGCCGAAACTACTAAATCTAGGAAGCCGAAATTTGGAACAGTGGTTTATTTTATAACGTGGGTATACATGTATGACATTATGGAATTTAATTGTTAATATTTAAAATGCAGACAATGCCCATTTACAGCTGTCATAAGTAGTTTTAAGTGATTCTTTACACAGTGGAATATTGAGTGTATCCACTCAAATGTTTCCTGTGTGAGACTGTATTTAATTTTAAAATTAAAATTTATAAACTGTTCCTTGCCCAATGTACCAAAATTCATTGTCCGGCTAGGCCTCAGTCTACGATTTGACGCAGCTAAGTGTGCGTAAGCACCTACGGCATAATAAAGAAATAAATAAAAAAAAATATATATATAAATTTAAAAAAAAAGGAATATTTTGAAATTTCAAATTGAAGGAGGGAGGGATGGAGGGGCTTTGTATGAGAGTCTTTGTTCTTTAAAGTTATAAACATAAAAATTTTAACATAAATAAATAATGACGTCTTTCAGGGTTTTAGGATATCAAGGGTGGAAAACGGGATGTGAAAAGTATGGGAGTATCGATTTTCTTAAAGGAGTGGGGAGAATGAAGATTGAAAGTTTAAATGGGTGTCCCCAATATTAGTTTTAGCAAAAAGTACCTACGTATTAACCATTTCGAATGTTAATACTACCTAAAACAGGAATGTGTAATCTACGCAAGCGAAGCTGCGGGCGGTCGCTAGTTGGCATATAATATTTAAATGTGGTATTTGTGAATTGAAAAAAGGGAGGGGAAAAAATCGGTCATTAGAATAATAACATGCCTGTCAAATGAAAACTAGTAAATAACTAATTCCAAATACGTATACCACTTGTGGGCTACCATTTCGATATAAACAAGAAAACAATGTACGACGTAGGGTGGATCCATTGTGTATATTAACCCACATATCTTTAAAAAGAATCAGACTTTTATTATGCTTGTATTATAGGGTACTAGGCAACTGGTATACATACTTAAATATTCTTTTATAACATATATATATATATATATATATACATTTTTTTACATCCAGATACGGAACAAATAGACATACATGTTCATGCACACAAATATTTGTCCCAGGCGAGAATCGAACCGACGACCTTTGGCTCCGCAGTTAAAGTCTCTAACCACGTAATGGTCGCTCTAATTGCGCGAATATTTTCAAATCTCCTACAGCAGCCGTTCTGTTTTATCTGTGATTTTATCAGCGAGCACATTTATCACCTGTTGTGCCGGTTTTTTTTAAATTCCAAATATTCCATCGCGTACGTGATTCCAGATTCAATGAAAAAATCCATTGCTTTTGCGCTTCGCTCGTGATAAAATTTTATTAAATTTTTTTAACATTAAAATAATTTTAATTATGAAATAGGGAGTATATCTACCTGAATGCTATAGATGTTTCAAATAATAATAATAATAATAATAATAATAATAATAATTATTATTATTATTATTATTATTAAGAATTTATTATTATGAAGAATAACCTTTTTACACTTGATCTTTACTAATGAGTTCAGAAGTATTATTGTAGTATACCTACTCGTATATTATCGAAGAAGCACTTCCATATATCATAAATGTCGTTAATTTAGTGTTTAAGAAATTGACAATTTAAGTAATAAAGTTCAAGTGCGTTTTCTTGTCATGATATCCGTGTGGTAGCGAACCCGCTTCCTATGTAAAAGGTTGTGGTTCGAACCCAGGACATGACCAATGAGTTTTTCTGATTTAAGTATAATCTACAGATCAATAATAATTATTCTTGATATTACGATTCAAATAGTAAATTAGTATACCCATATCCTTTAGTTATGTTATATTTATGTAGGTATCTACTCTGTAGTCACAAGATGGCTGCGACGCCATTAAAGGAATTCAGATCCTTGTCAGTTAAGAGTTGAATAAGAGCTCTTCAGTTTGCCTTATAACGAACCTATTCACTGATGACATCGTGTATAATAGGGACGAGCGAAGGTACGGGTACCTAGTTATTTTATGTATGTCTGTAACTAACAACTGTACACTCAAGTATAGTTAATTCGTTGAAAGTTGCCAATACAGAGCCATCAAAAAATAATGGATTTCGCGCTCTATAGATCTATCAGAAAAATAATGTGCAATTTGCCATTTGCTAGACAATTTGAACCAAATGTATTTAGTAATAAAGTTTTTTTTAGCAGTATTTTCTTAATAATTTATGACTTTTTCTTATTAAAATTATTTCATTGGATAACTTCGGGCTAACCTGCGCGTCCGATCTTAATAGATTCCTATTACTTTTCCGATACATCTGTACACAACTATAAAAAGGCATTGAAAAATGACTCTATAAAAATAAAAATACTAGTAATAATAGTAATAATAGTATTCATCTGAATTAAGATTACCGTACACATACAATTACTGCATAGGTACGAACAGGAATACAATTTTCTATTAATAGTTTTAGTGACTACAATAGTTAAAATCACTTACCTTCACTGAGTTAAAAGTTTTCAAAATTCAATTCTTATTAATGTCAAGCGATGTTTCCTTTTTAAAATAATTTAACTTTAATTTAACACCTACACCATGTTTGAAAATAGTTTTTTAACTTAACAACGGTCCTGGGTTCAAGTACCATTCAGCCCTGAGTCCATAGACCTACACTATCTAAGTGTTGCTAGTATTCAAATCCAAAAGTTCCTTGAAGGTAGAGTAAAAATTAATGTAAAAATATTTTTTAATTAATTTTATACTACCTAGTAGCTGATCAGAGATTGTATTGCTGGGTGCTTCTGACCTTTAACCTTGGAATCATGAAATGGACCTTCATGAGAAATCTATCTAGCGTAATCGAACTTTAGGTATTCAAGATCACTTCTACCATAGAAGAAATACCATAAATAGTAGGGTGATGCCTTTAATATCCCAGAAAATACCGACGTGGTCAGGGCCAATATCACCATTCCTTAATTATTATTATTATTTAAAAAAAAACTAATGTATAACATTTATATTCGTATTTCCGAAACTAGGAAACAAAATTTTATTTTAATACTAAAATTAATTTTAATTACTTGTCACAGACCTATTGTGTTTGTACTCAAACTTCATGTTTTAGGGAGATCTATGTGAAAAACTTAGGTTATTCCGAAATTCCATAAAAATTTTATTTAAATGATATGCTATCTAAGACGCAAGAAAAATTTTTTACTTCATAAATGGTACGAGATATTACGACAATACTTGATTAATCTAATGATAATTTATGAAGCTAATAAATCATAAATTAAACAATTAAAAAAAAATGGAAAAACACCTTTTTTTTTAAAACAGGTCGAAATGGACGGTGGGTGTAACCAAAACGGAGCTGGCCGTTGAGTGTTGATACTAGAACGTGGTTGAAGTGCGCTTTGCTCGCGGCGTTCTCGTGTCAAGCCGTGTGACGTGCGCGAGTGGATACAGTCCGGCAAAGTACCGCCCACAACGAAACCTTTTTGAATTATATTCTTTAACCTCGCTTCTGATACACCCATGCAGACTGCAGACTATACCATATGCGAATTTGATAATCCCACGCTACTAACGGCTTAAGGCCACCTTCAAAATGCACATTTCAATTTAATTATTAAATATAGAAAAATACAAAAAAAAATTGAAATTCAAAGCAAAAATTATGAAAAATGTACATATATATTGTTCGTTGATTCTTTAACTGAATACTGCTACAGAAGCCTGCTCTCATATCTGAACACCGTTCAGAACGGTCGACAAGCAGTCAGAAAAGTACATCTCACCAACAAGTCTAACATACTCGCCATACACGCTAGTTGTAGCAGACAGAGTCTCCTTACCTTAGGGTAGGGTTATGGCTTTTTCACGATTTTAGCTGCTATTTGAAACTGATCAAAATACAAAGTGTTCAGATTTCAGTGCAGGCGTCTGTACGCTCTCCCTTCGGTCAAGTTTCAATGCAAGCTGACCTTAAATCATGTCATTTCATATACGAGCCCGAGAAAACTATCATATATTCCATGAAATATAGTTATAAACATTTATGTCTATGGTTATAAAGTATTTCTGTGGGATGTACAATCTGTTATACCAGAATCGAGTATTTAAAAGTTATGTATCGATCTTCGGCTTAAGTGTTCGTGTAATTTAGTGTAATGTAATAGTGTTCGGCAAAAAATAATGATTGTTTTTAAACTAACCAAAATATTTTTAAATACGTATAATTAAACTAAAACTTATACCTTATGTAAATTGTTTACGTCCGAAATTGTATTTGGGCTATAAAACAGATATTTCTAGATGCATAATTAAAAATATATATAGGTATATAATTTTCTGTTTTGTTACAAACTTGGTTAAAGATGAGTTAAATCGATGACCAGCTTGGTTAGAGCTTTTAGTCAATAAAATAGTGCGTGATCACCTTTCGCCGCCTGTATGGGGGAAGCATAGGGGGGAAGTCACCAATATGGCGTGAGTACGAAACGACCCACTTGAGAAATAATAATATGTAGGGATACGCCATGGATACGTTTATAATGGTTATGCATGATTGCCATCGCGGTATCTCCGCAATGGGCTTGGACCAAACTTTTGAAATAGCGCTGGTAATTATTAAAATTGAAAGGAATAAGTTTCTGAATAATCTCACAAAACATAAATTTTTTCTTTGAGTATACGAATTTTTCAGATATTTATGTAAATTTGGCTGATGTTGAAATTGCACCTGTGACGTCATCTGGACTGTTGAACATATTCCGCTTCTGTTAAATATTCAATCATGATATTTTGTATTATTTGATGATGTAATTATATAGCAACATCGACCATATACGTATATAAATGCTTTTGTAGCATGTGTATACGTGTGTATGTATATGTGTGTATATATGAATGTGTATGTTTGTGTGCATTGTATGTGTTGAATATGTATTTTGAATCTATTAGTCAAATAGTATATAATTATTAGTTTAAAGAGTTCGACTAATTGTCATTATTAAGTTATATTGGTATACCGTATTGGGTTCTCACGATACAGGGATGCTGCCTAGTGTGAGGACTATAGATACATACTTCCAAATGTTATATTAACTTTTCTGCTGTTAACGTACCTATTGCTGAAGTATTTTACTGTTCATTTAAATAATTTGTAGGTCGCTAATCTGCTGCAAAAATAAACTTTTTTCATTTAATTTTTTTTTTCATTTCAATAAACATCCGTCCAGGTGACGTCATACGCATACCTTATTAATCGAATTGAAATTAAATAATTAAGATATTTATAGACTTAATTTTATATTAATTTCAAGAGAAACATTTCCATGACAAAACATAAAAATGAAATCTTAATATTTCGTAGCCAAAATAGTGCCTTGTTGAGCAAGTACATGCGAAACGGAAAAGTAATTAACAAATGTTTTCCTGTCGAAAAGAAACACCACCTTTATTCTAAATTCAGTGTTACTATAACAGCCACTAAATCACATTCGACTTTACTTACTCCTGACATTTAGGCGGGCAGATTCAATGTAGTGTTCGTCATAATATAATGGTTTTGGCACACTGAGTCAGCCGTCTTTGAAAAAAGATTCATCGAAACCCATTCGGTATTCAAGAAAAAACACATAAATTTTAACAACAGTTTAATGATATTCCACGTGTTACACGCCACGGAGCACCATCTGGATATTACCAAAAAGAAATACTTCGAGTACATTCTCCATACCGCAATGTTTGAGACACATTTGTTGCAGGAATATCGTAAATTCAGGATATTCATAAAATTCCTAGAAATCGCAGCATTACGATTATCAAATATTCTTTTTTATCTGTGTGCACTATTATATAAAATTATTTACTTATATGTGTTTGAGAAAACATTATCGTCATGACTATGCAATTTATACGAAAACTTTTATACGGATTTTAATTTTTTTTTGATGGTCATTATAATTCTAGAAGTGATATAGGCTATGTTGGGCGCTTATAGGCCTCCTTATGGCGTTGCATTACATATGTTTCTCTAAAATGGCTGGGCTCATTTTAATGCAGTTTTTGCATTATATCAGTATAATGTTAAAACCTGTCTTTCATGTAGCACCCACTGGTGCAGCCCTGCGTGACTGCAGCAGATGTATTTCCCTGAAGCAACTAAGTCAATTTTAGTGCAATTTTTCGCCTACGAAATATATAAAGTCAAACCAAAATTTTGTTAAGTTTTAACGTGTTTATGCCACCAGAAGGCCTGCAGCAGATGCGTTTTTCAGTAATTTTGATGCCATTTTTACAAATCAAATCAAAATATTAAAAACAAATTATTCAATATAAGACGTTTACCTACACTTATTGAAAGTCAAAATGAATTGATTAGGTATCGACTCAGAAAACTAGAAGGAGAAGAACCGGCAAGAAACTCCTTTCTGTTTATTTTATTTAAATACATATATTTTTCTCAATTTTTTTTAGCTTCTCGCTATCCAAGGGAAGTTATTGATTTGGGTCCGATTTCCGAAAATCGAGTTTTCATCAGATCTCCATCTTTTGAGGTCCTGGGAAGCCATTCTGACCATTTTCGGCTGGACGTCCGTATGTGTGTGCGTGAGTGTGTGAGTGTGTGTATGTAACTTTTTTTTGTCGTACGATATTTTGAGAACGGATGGACCGATTAAGACCCGCAATACGGCGTTTGAAACGGTTCATTGAGATTTAGATCTGATTAAATTTTCAAGTCAATCGGTCGAGCTGTTTCAAAAATATTTGAAAAATAAAATTAATTTTTTTTTTAACGTTTTTTTAAATAACTTTGATATTTTCCAACCGATCTACTTGAAACCTTATAAAAGTTTTTGTACATAAAAAACTGCATCGAGTGCTGCCAAAAATATCAAAATCGAACGACGCGTTCAAAATACATCGCAGTTCACAAATTTCCGAAAACGTGTTTTTTTAACATAACTTTGAGATTTTAAGATCAATCGACTTTTGGTGCTAAACATAATTTTGTGCTTAGAAACTTACATATAATGCCGTAAATTGCATTAAAATCAAACAAAGCATTAAAAAAATATCGCAGTCTACAAATTTCCGAAAAAGTGTTTTTTTGACATAACTTAGAGATTTTACGACTACAAAATTGCATAGAATGCCGTAAACTGGATTAAAATTCAACCAAAGCGTTCAAAAGATAGCGCAGTTCAAATATTGCCAAAATAACATTTTCTTTGATATGTCCCAGGTTTCTGAGCTTGAAGAACTCTAAATGTATAGAAATTCGGTTTTTGGGCTTGGAGAGCTCGAAAAATGAATATTATGAGCTCGAAGAACTCAAAAACCACTAAAATCGATATTTTGAGTTCAAAGAGTGAAATAGTTAAATAAAATATTCGACCGCTTTGAACTCGAAAACAGCGGGAAGTTTCAGGGATGGCCTGCAGGGTTAACTGATTCATTTTTTTATTTAAAACGCTTACCTACAACTATTACAATGATGTCCATGCGCAATTATCATTTTGATATTCGTTGATTTAAATTCAAGATTAACACATTTACATCATATTAATAGGTATCAACTTTTATTACTGATATATTTAGGTACTATGCTGCACATTACATGTATTATCGAAATATATTTAACAAATTCTGCACATAATTAGTTTATTAAGATTGCACATTATATGCATATATTTTCTTTATATATTTCTTTTATTTTTAAATGTAAAACAATAATACGGTTTTGTAAACATTCATTTATAGTAACTAGGTACCGAGATTTTAATTTCTGAAGTTTAAGGTATGCCACCATTGATCTACCATTTTTAACAGGATGCGAATTCGCCTGTGTAAAGGCGAAACAAAACCGTCCGTATTGTGCCGTAATGCGACGCGCCGAGCGTGGGTTGCATCGGGTCGGGTCAGTCCTTACGAATACTTATTACGGGACGGACGTGTCACACTGTTTACGAGAATGGGACGAGAATGAAATCGTGATAATGTTCAAATTAAATTAAAAATAATGGAATAACCGTCTGCAGGCATAAAATAATGTAAAATTTGAATGTTTACTTATCGAAAATACGATATTCAGCTCTTTTTGCGTCTTTGACGAGTAGTTTTACAAATTTTCATGACACAAGTTGACATCGAGCAAGTTTATTCGGCGCTAAGCCATTACATTGACTAAAAGCCAGTTGGAGGACTTATTGCGGTTTGGATTACTTTCTGCGCGGATACTTTAGAACGCGGACAGCCCATCTAGTTATATTAGTACATCGATGTATATAACAATTATATATATATATATATATATATATATACATATAATAACTAATAGTTCGTAGTGTCATGATATTTTTTTTCCGGATCGTTACGGGTATCTAGATTTCCCTATTTTCTTGTGCGTTCCTATACGTACGCGACATCTGCTGGGATGTTGATAGAGCGAAGAATTGGCCTCCTGCATTTTATTGTCGTTTTTCCCGTCCCGTATAACTCGATATAACTTTCCAATACATTAAGCAGGTCGGAACTATACGAAAAAGTCGTACAAACTCTTGTCGATGTCTAACTGCGGTGGTTGTTCGAGACCTCGTGTCTGAAGCGAAGGCTGGAAAAATCCCCGTTGAGAAGGGTTATAACTTATGTACTATTTTGTAGTAGGACATAAACTACACTCCTGCGTGCCTACGTTCACACATATCTAGTATTTGAGAACATTTTTTGGAAAGATCGATACTCTTGCTAACTATGTTGGACAACTTGTCACACAGGGAAATTTTTTCTTTACTTTCCAAATGATTATCTATGCAGCGTTGTTTCTAAGTCAAACAAATATATACTACTCACGAGAAAGTGTCGGCTTTTTCTTACACGTCGTGTAACCGCGAGACCAACGCAATTTTTAGTCGCCCGCGCATCCCCACGGTAACACGATGACTACCGTGAGTTATTCATATCTGTGGTAGCTTATAATTGACATATCTTTACCTAGATTGTAATAATATTTTGTAAATTAGGCTGTTAGTTTCCCCAACACAATAAAATAAAAGAAAAATAAAATTAAAATATACTAAAAGAGAAAAAATGCATTTTTTAATTAATAATCATAATATTTCAATGTGGAAGATGATAAGAAATCACCCGGTATATATTATTTGAAAGGGGGTCCAAGTGCCGGGCTGGGTATAAAACACCGACCTAATACAGTATAATAGTAGACTATAGGGGCAAAATAGTATGTTACTGGCGGGGCTGAATTATTGAATCCTGACCGTAGCAAGGGATTCAATGCCACCCTCGAGAGAAATAATTTTGTACCCAATGTTTACATTTTGCTGTTCACTATCCCGACGAGGAAAATTTATAGAAGATAATTTGAATTATAAATACTAGCTATTATTATATTTTAATTGTAAATACTTATTAATGTGCTATAAGTTTATTTACATATTAATTAGGTATTAAAAAATGGTCACGTTGAATGCTGTAAATTAGTATGGTCGCTTGGAAGGTATTTTATTGTAAGCACAGACCAGTCAACCTATAGACCACGCTTTAATAAACGTCAGTACGAAAACGAAATCGCCAAAAAGTGGCGGGGTGCGGGGAGAGGTCTGCTAGTTTTCACTGGTTCGTTCAAATTGACAATTTAATGACTTCCGACGTGCTTCCAACTGACCGCTCACAAGAGCGTAGTTATGTAGTGTCACTACATAGCCTTGGCGAATGCTACTCCCTGTTAAAGCGTGGTCTATAAGGTTGACTTGTCTGTGGTTGTAAGACGACATTGATTGGTAACAGTTTTTTTTTTGTTAATAATACGGTTGTTATGTATAACCTCTGGAATAAATTTATCCAAAAAGAAAATATAGTCAAATTCTTCTTGTGCGCAATCAGTTGGTTTAAGTGGGGCTCAGCCTCACTTGGTTTACTCTCAAAGCCGTCACTGCCGTCAACAAACCATATTTTACGAAGAATCTTCCATGTAGCCTGCACTAGAGTTTTATCCTATACATGATATTAAAATAGATTAGTCCCAGTTGAAACTCTGTTAATATAGTAGAATAGACCATCTCCTATGACTAGTGTTATTGTAGCCACTTAAAATTACGTACGCAACTTGTTGGTCTCACTATATGTTGCAAATCAATATTATTCCAGTATTAGGTAGGTGGATGCGGCATCATCATACTTGCACAGGAATTTCATATATTTATATAACTATTACGAAATATCTAATAAATAAATAAATAAATAAATATAACTAGCATGTCCAAAGAAATTTCGAAGTTTTGACTCTATACAAACCTAATTGTAACTCAAATGAAACTAAAATTCAAAACAAACCAAGATTAATATGTGCATTAACGTCGTAATTATTTAAGAGCGTTTGTATGGGCGTTCGGGCGTACAGCCCGTTCTTAAACACATCAATTTACTAAACCAATCGAAATCAGAAGTTCGCATCGCGGCTCTCACCGCGGCTTGACCACGTCAGAACGATCAATTTGTGTGTGAAGCATGAAGCCTAAGGTCAGACTTAACTACCGTATATTTGCATTCGACGTACTGCTGGGTATTTGTATTTGCCCTGAACCGAAGACTGGTTTTATAACAAAAGCGGTTGAATTGTAAAGTAAGAATTTAATTAATTGCATGGCTCAACTTGTGCTTGAAAGTTTTCCTTAATATTGCATTAAAAGACGTTAACAGTATGTCGCCATAATCATCTGAAAAGGGGTTTTCGTCCATGAAGTTATCTTAGCACGTAGTTTGATCCGGATATCGGGAGTTTGAGTTTCGAGAGTTGTTTATAGACGGTACGTTTCGCTTCGGTACGTGACTGAAATATATATGCATTTAAGACATCAACTTTTCAGTGCAGAACTCCGGGTGGTGTTAAAGTTTCTTATAGTTTGTTAGGATTAGATTTAAATGGGTAAGTTTGACAAGGACAACGGCCAGAACTGTAATAGTTTATAAAAATATTTCTTTGTATTATACAGGTCAGTGATGCAATAATCCGTTATTGTGCGAATTCACAATGCTAATGCAAAGATGATATTGACTGACCGGTCTATTGGTCAGAAGCCGTAACTGCAGAATCAAAAGTCCCTGGTTCGATTCCTGCCCGGGACAAATATTTGTGTGCATGAACATGTCTATTTATTCTATGGTTGGGTGTAAAATATGTGTATATGTGTTTAAGAATGTATGTAAAAAATTTGCAGTTGCCTAATAGGTACTCATAGTACTTACATAGGCTTCGCCTAGTTTGCGACTAATAGATAGTTGTATGTGAGACGTCTCGGGTAAGCATTAATATTATTATATAAGCACTTGTAAAAGAAATTGTCACGTTTCGAGGCCATCTTAAGTTCACGTTTAATAGTTTATAGAAACCGACCTTAAAAAACACGTTTTTTGTATAGGGATACACTTTAATACGCTAGTTGAATATTTAAAAAAAAAAATATTTTTGTGTTTTCTAAATATATAACAGTGAAAAATTAAAAAAAAAAACAATACATTATTAACAAAATTATGAATGTTTAGAATGACCTGTTAAAGAGGGCGGTACTGCACGGCGTACCTATGTGTGTACCGTATACGCCACGCTTCCTACGCCAAACCATTTCGTGCCTAAATACGGCTCTTTCATCCCTTGTATAATAATCTACTATTCTTCATTCTTCTTCATTTAATATTTAACTTTACATTATTTTTATTATTTGTTGTTTCAGCGGCTATAGTAGTACGCACTTCATGATTTCATGTGTAAATAATGATAGCACGACCTCCAATCACCAAAAAAAATCGAAAAGATACGTTTCTTGTGTGGGGACCCCCTTTAATTGTTAATTTAACTTTATTTTTATTTGTTTTGTTATAATGTAATAGTAATACATATTCTGTTAAAAATTCAAGGGTCTAATTATTACGGTTCAGGTGATACATATTATGAACCAGTGCTTTTCTCTTCATCAGCCCATTTTTACCCCACTGCAGGGTTTTAGGCCTCCCCCGGGGTGAGTGGGCTTGGAGCTTAAATCCACCACGCTGCTCCACTGCGGGTTGGGGATTGTAACGAGCGCCATCTATTGACAGCGTCCGGGACCGACTGCTTAACGTGCTCTCCGAGGCACGGAGTCAGTGATAGTTATGTACTTATGTCAGAAGAACTCATTGGTACACGCCCGGATTCGAACTATGGCCCTATGGCCTTATAAATTTGAGATAGGTTCGTTGCGCTTTGGGCTATCACGACACTTTGTCTTTTGCTTTTTTTTTGCTTGAGTGCTTTTCTATGAGAACATAAAAATATTACCAAATTTCGATTATTAGTTATAACGATATAAACGGTTCTTATTTGGCGGTTAGGACTTATGAAATATCTCCATTGTTTATTATTAAACTTTAAAAGCTGCTCCTGTTTTGCATTCTATACAGAACAAAATACTCTGTCATTACGCGAATATCGAGACAATAAGCCGTCGTTCATTGAAGCGAAATAGGCCGAGTTTCCCGCATTCATCACATCACGAAACGGGTCTGTTTTGTTTGTGTTCACAGCTAGTTTATCTGAGATAGGTCACGAGGCTTCGAGGTACCGTTTGATTAATTACCCTTAGGCTATTCCCAAGAAATCGTTGACGTTACGTGTATATACTGTCCGAGTAAAGAAATGAATTATTCGCTGGACAATTCGTACAAGGTCTTACAGGATCCGGTTTAATTAAGGCTTCGTTCTCGATAGATTACGTTTTTTTCCACTATCTTTAAATAAAGTAGGTAGGCTTCTCTTTGCTAACTATGGAACTAGAGCGTCTCGATTTTGCGGATCTGCGCGCCTAGCGTCACAAACCCTGAGTACTTCCTCTTCCTTCTAATGTAAAGTGACATAATTGGGAATATGTCACGTTATTGTTGTATTCTTATTTTCTTTCCCTTTCTGTAACTAGTGATTTTCACGTCGGCTGGCCGATCTCTACAGTATGACTTGTTTATATTTTTTTTAATTGAAAATTTAAAAAGAAAAATCGGCGGATGTGACTGTTGTCTAGGAAAAAAAAGGAGTTGAAAATCCCAACTAACAAAATTAAAATATTTTCAAATAATAAACAAATTTAAAACTTTAATATGTAGTTCAAAAAATTGTTGTTCTTGTCGTGATTTTTCATGTCTAAATATTTGGTTAAAATTTGAATATGTAATAAAACTTGGCATTTTATGAGGATGCCAGTCCAAGAAACACCTAGCTTCTTGGATGGAACGACACTCATGCAGAAAAGGGGAGACTAAAACTACTTTGCTCTGATCTTAGAGACGCCATGATATTATATCTTTAGAAATTACGTTGTTTCAGTTCCAAGAAATCCAAAATATCAAAAATATAAGAACCAAAGCAAACTTCGACTCTCGATATAAAAGCCATAGTTTATACCGAGGAGTGAGATAATATTGAACTTTCATATGAAGATAACATATGTCATAATAAGTTCAAACCTATATAGCCTCTCACCCTAAGAATTACAATGAGTAAATTAAATATGTCTTAATTATACAATCAAAATCGTATCTAAATCACTTATAATGAATGGCTGAACAATCCTAAATCTTTTTTATTTTATCTCATGTCATAAACCCTAAGAACTCCCTTCCGGTCTAGCGTGACATCGGGAATCGCATCTCGCCGGAATATTAACTCAGCTATGGGTTCTCATATGCAGTCATGATAGTTGCCGTCATCGCTATCGTTAGTTAAAAATAAAAAATCATTTGGGAGTATTAAGCAAGAACTATACTTTTTTTAAGACGGGCTTATCTTGAAAGTGTGAAAAGTATCTCTCTCAAAAGCATGTCGACCCGACCCCTTTGAATATGTACACAATGTCTGGATAGAAATTCGGCGTCAAAAACGTGGGTACAAATAGCACCTAAGAGTTCGGTTATAATTCACGCATACAGAAACGGTATGTTATGGTTAATATAGCGTAGCGAGAGTATGTGATCCGTTGAGTCATACACAAGTATGTAAAAATTGGCCTGTAATTTTTGTTGATATTTTTTAACTAAGGTTCATCCAGACATTATATTTATTATCATACCTGAACCCTCTGAAATTTTCCAATTATGTTTTCCACCAATACGGAATATTAAAATATCCTCCTCATTACTAGGAACATGAGATTCAAAGGTGATAAAATTTTTATTACTTTTGCCGCCAAAAATATTTCCGCATCGGACGCGTAAAGGTAAGACTCGTGTCGCTTTGGCACACGGTTAGTCAACGAGAGCAGAGTACATTTTGTGTAATATCTATCCACCTGTACTTTTATTATACTGTAATAGGCAGTAAATGTTTAGACGTTTATGAACGTAATATTTAGTATGAGTGTTAAATATCAAAATCAGCTAAATGTGACACTTGCTTTAAACTATAGTTATTCACTGACCACGTAAATGTGAAAGTTATTTAATATAAATATTGACCCGACCTGGGATTCGAACCCGGGACCTCCAGCTTCGTAGGCAGGGTCACTACCCACTAGGCTAAGCGGTCGTCAGTCGTCGTCGATTGATATCAAATAATATGCTTAATTCGTCAAATAATTGTGAAATTTAACAAATTACAAGTATACATTGTACCATTTGTACTTTTTCTCAAAGTTATTCTTTGTTCATTTCGCGTTTATTAATATTGAGGCAAGTATTCAATAGTTTTACTGTTGGTGTATACTTCTTATTGAACTTATATTACTTTAGAAAAGAAACTGCTGAGTTTCTTCGTCATTTTCTTCTCGGTAAAACCTACTTTCCAAACCGATAGCAGAGGTAAGTTTGTAAAACCTGTAATTGTAGCCTCGACGTTTCGAAAATCCTCACCCTGAGAAAAGTGTTCAACATCAGACGAGCAATGGAAGACCTCCATAATAAAAACTAAGAAAATATAAAGAGAAAAAGTATGCATCAGCGGAGATTATGGTTTCTGTAACGTAGGTAATTATTATGACGAATAGTTTTTTTTCCTCAGTTTCCTCGTATTTATGATGATATTGATCATCAATTGCTTTACTAATAGTGAAACTATCATAATAAAATCTGAATTCACTTTAGTAGTTTTCACAGTGAATAAGGTCTACTCGAATAGAAATATTTTTGATTTTCATCTATTTAAATAGGTATGCCACATCGTTTCGGCATTTTGCAATTAATTAAATTATTAGGGTCGATGATTATTATATTTGTGAAGGATGGAACACAAAATGAACCACTTATTTGATTATAAATCAGTACTCATAGATTAAGATAAATAATATTTTGTTTGTTTCCTTTACATGAATATGAATATTCCTACTTTTATTTATTATTTATTTATTAAGCATATAATACAATAACGTACTGTTTCAACAGTTGAGTACATCCTTATAAGCACATCTAAATCCAATTCCCATTTTTCGTCACATAACTTTAGTAAACCGAGCCGTACATAGTAGCTTTTCCCGCGTAGGCGTAGGAAAAGCGACGCACATATTTTTATAGTAGTACCTACTCAGAGGTGAGTCGCAAACTTTTGTTGGCAAACGGCCAGTTTTTAACGTTTAGTCATTGTGCTACAGTCGAGATTACATTATTTTTCGGAAAACATGTAATATATTTTAGTTACTTATTATACTGCATAGTTGGTGCGCATTAGACGCACTAAAAATTTTTTTTTCACCCTTCCGAAATATTCTCAGTTAGTTAACTCACTGTTGAAACTATATTTCGCTTTAAATATACCATACTTGAAACCAATGTTTCAACTGTGAAAATCTACCTAAAGTCTATGTGTGACAACAATTTTAACCGACTTCAAAAAAGGAGGAGCTTCTACATTCAATGTGTACGTCTTTTTATTTTCTTCGTATTTTCATCGATTTCTTTGAAAAAGCTTCATTGATTTGGATTGATTTGAACCGATTTGTAATAAACTGTATTAAATTAAAGCCGCTTCCGAAATAGTTCCATTGTTTTGTTATAACGTTAAACATCACATTTTAAAAAAGGGGGCTTTTCTTGAAATTTCGTATATTATCTGCATCGGACTTCAGGTACAAAAAATAAAAATATCGACCGACGACATTACGCTGCAAAGTTCCACTCACACATACGCGGTCGCCATTGCAGTGCTTCATTGCTTGTTCAGTGTCAGAGTCTAGACTTTTTATTACATCTATGTTTACGTGTCTCCAATTTCATATAATGCGTTAAAATACTTTTTAAATAGCGCATGAACGATAAATATTTCAAACGAATCTATAGCGAGGCGATGGTATCTTGCAAGTTTTATGTGCGGCCGCCGAAATTCACGTAAATAACAGTGGTTCGTGAATATACTCGGCTTGTTCGCTTTAGATCAGGGTAAGATTAGAATACTGGACACTAAATGCAGCCAAAGCCGAATACATAACTACGGCTCATATTATTTGATATCAATCGACGACGACTGACGACCGCTTAGCCTAGTGGGTAGTGAACCTGCCTATGGAGCTGGAGGGCCCGGGTTCGAATCCCAGGTCGGGTCAATATTTATATGATGAATATTGATACTGGTACCGGGTCTTGGTTGTTATATGTATATGGTGTCTTCGCTTGGTACCCAAAACACAAGCTAATGCTTAGTTTGGGGCCTAGTCGTTGTTGTGCTGTATACGTTATTATTATTATTATAATCTCAAATAGTCATAACAGGAACCGTGCTTTTGTATTAACTAACTAGCGACCGCCCGCAGCTTCGCCTGCGTAGACTACACATTCCTGTTAAAGTGATCTATTACTAACAGTTGAGATGGTTTCTGTGTACTTTTTGCTTATATAAATTTTGGTTACTGTCATAAGAACTTTTGACTCCCACCTCCCCTTTAAAATCTGAAAATAAAAACTCTGAAACACGTCGTTACTTATTTATGAATAGCGATCGTGCCCGGCTCCGCCCGGATGGACTACAGTAACGTTCCCCGTCGCGTTCTCCCTCCCCCTCCTTTCCTAACATTCCATTTCTAGGTAACTAAAGTATATAATTTGATAAGGATTAATATCATGTTTAAAAAACATCTTCGCAAATAGTGCATTATGTTAGAATAAATTTGATTGCCATAAAAATGTTATAATAAACCAACCTTAAAAGATACACATATGCTGTGACGGACTTTTAGTTAGAACTTTTAAAGGGGAACAATCCCGTCATACATGATTTTTGCCTGACATCAACCCTTTACGCAGCACACGCAACGGAAGCTTTCAAAAAGATTATTTTCTCCCGTTTTTACAACACTATTCATTTATGCTCCGCTCCTATAGGTCGTAGCTGATATAATAATAGCCTATAGCCTTCCTCTATAAATGGACTATCCACCTCAAAAAGAAGTTTTAAATTCGAACCAGTAGTTCTTGAGATTAGCGCGTTTAAACAAACAAACAAACAAACTCTTCAGCTTTATAATATTATATTAGTATAGATTGTGTTTGTTTTTTTTTTTTCAATCATAATTAAGTCAATGTTTAAATTGACTAGGATCACAATTTTGAAGTTGCGCCGATGGCTATTAAAATTGAAAAAATTAATTTTCTAAAACAACCTCTAAAAGTATCTCTCTTTTCTTTTTACGAATTCGCCTAATATTTATAAAAATTCATCTGACTTTGAAATTGTCCTTGCGACGTCATCTTGATAGATGAGTTTATTCTGCAGTTTTCCACAGTGAAAAACAAAACGAAAAAGTAAACATAAAATATTAGGTTAGTGACTACGTGAAATGAAATAATAATCCTCGTGAATCAATCAAAATATTATGACATTTTTAGTCTTAGACAATGCAAATACATTTGTCCAGATGACGTAATAGGGATACTTTATGAATTAAATTTTGGGAAAATATAACTAGGAAAATAGCAGGCTTAAAAAATAATAATTTCTAACCAAAAGTTATAGTTGGTATACATTTTCAAAAAGCATATAAAAATTATATGTAAAAATTTTATACCAAGCCCATTATTATTTCATAAAGACTAAAACGAAACGAAACCTTTGAGCTTAATAACACCTTGTCGTGAATTTCAGAATTCACAACTACGGAATACCGGAGAAATCGAAATGAATGAAAATATTTGTATTGTGGAAAATATACTAATCATATATACGTTTACACATATAAATATAAGTTTTTATATAAACTAATCACCGAGATTTGAATTAGTTCAATAGAGGAGTAATGCTGGCCGTTAAATTCTAGAACCAAAGTATCACATTTGAGCCATGGGACGAGGGTGGCCCATGCGATTGGTTACCTAAATGATTTTCACTCCCGCGCTTTTGTGTATTATCCGTCTCAACTAGTTACATACCAAGGGAGATATCGACAGATTTTTTTTTTAAATATAGTTTTAGCAAGCGTGCGGCTTCTAGTCTGCTACGTTTGAAGTTCGATCCCTACTAATAAGTATCTTCCAATAGATACTTCCGTATTTCGCTACCCAAAAGTAACAACGACAAAAACTTTTAAGATGAGTGGTTAGATGGTAAACGCAGAAGAGGGCTTCTCGTGACAGATAGATGGACTAACAATCGATCTTATAAAATATAAGATCTATCTATATAAAAGTAATTGAAAATATATCTATACATGTGAAAGAAAAAGAAGAATGTGACTGATTAACCTATCTATCTATCAATTTATTTCCTAATAGCTGCATCTAAGAACTAATTTTAGAAAGAGATTTCTTATCTAAGTAAAGATATGTCTACCAAGAGAGTGTTTTTTATCATTTTTGGAAGAATGGCTAAATAGTATGTAAAAGTTAAGATAAAAACAATTATATAAAACAATTTGGGTCAGCTTTTCTTTCCAATGCTACCTCATGCAAATCGTGTTCGTAAGACTGATCTATTTTAAAATAAGATAGATCACCATTGCAAAAAAATTAATAAATGTATAAAATCACCAAAAAACAATTTTTTTTTCGTACTTTCGTTAAAAAATACTTACTGTAGAAGTTCCCACATCTCTCCTCTTTAAGCCCGGTTGAATATTTTTTAACTTTTCATCAGACAATATTGCAAATCGCTACGTATTATACCAACCGTTTCTAGAACAAAAAAAGTAATTACGCTGTATTGGACTACAGCCGCCAAGGGTTTGTTTCATGAATTTCCATCGCGCAGAACAGAAATTTTGTGTATGAAATAAATGAAATAATTTAACAAAATTTGTATTGCTTTATATTTTAACGTGAATTCTATGGACGTTTTACTCGATGGTCTTGATAGAACAAATTCGCGCTTGCTTAGAGGGCTCGTTTTGCTTTTGCCTCACTGGCTCGTAGCTCTTAACTACTTTTTGCATCATTCGATGTTTTCTACGTACTTACGGATAAATATATAACATACCAATTACACTTCTCTTGATTTTTAATTGATTTTCTCGTTTGATCACGCTTGTTTTTTTTCTTCTTTCCAACATAACCTGTTTTCGTTTAGACATTTGGCAATTATTGGCGCCAAAATCAATGTTAGTGAATTTGTAGTTACTGAACTAGCAATACTCAATGCTTACTCATGAGCAACTCGTGACAAGTTTAAATCTTGCAATTCAGTCTGCACTATATTGACTTCAACTCTTAAATCCTCAGCGATAGTGACACTCAACCCTAAAATAAAGACATTCATTCAAGACCATTTCAAGACATAAAGATATTCCTGTTATAGGAAGGGCTATACATACTACGCGGACAATGTAATATTTTAACAAAGAATAATTTGACAGCTCAGTTATATTCGGGCCTTGCAATAAATCAATGCAAATCACGAGCGGCAGCTGGACAGGTCGGGACTAGGGACCGGCGAGCGTTTCGCTTGATGAGGGCCCTTTATTAATATTTATTTTGGTATACCTATTTCATTGCGCGAGTCCATGTTTCATTCAACGGGTAATTTTCGAGTTGTTTCCAGTTGTACATATTTTTATACCTATTCGTCAATTAAGTAAATTAAATTGTAGTATTTAGTATGTCTGATCCAGGTTAAAAATAAAAACATTATAATAGATGAAGATTGTTAAAAAGATTAAAAAATATTTTTAAATACATTTTTATTTTTATTAAAAGATCTGGTTTCGTCGAAACTCTCCGATCGTGTAATTTCAATAATACAGTTATTTCGAACCAGACGGTATAAGAATACTGTATGGTACAGTACAATATACCTTACAGTATAGTAATCTGAGTTCGGAAGGTGCAGCTACGAGGGCTGATCAAAAAGTATCCAAAATTAGAAAGAAGTAACATTAAAAATATTATATAATTTATTTTTGGACATAGTTTACTCGTCTATATATTTAGTGTAACGTTTCACTAGTTATTTTATACCACTCAAAAATGAATCTTATTCATGACTCTCGAGAAATGCTTCTTCAATAATCGTCACTTTGTCCTTCTTGTCAAATTCATGCTACGGTTATGTTTTTACAACTTGGAAAATGAGTAAAAATCACTAGGTGCAATATCGGAATTTTATACGACAATGTGACTTAGTAATTTCTTGAAAGTCTGTTGACATTCTAAGTACCCATCGTGCAGAAAACTTTTTGAAGTGTAATTCGTCCGTTAACATTGATTGAACACTACCAAAAGAAATGTTTAGAGTGTTAGCTATGATACGTTTAGTTATTCTTGTATCATTCAAAACTAGGTCATCAACTTTGTTTATGTAGCATTCTGTTCAGGAAGAGAAATTTCTTTCTGGTCTGCTTTCGTCTTCGTATTTTTTCCCACATTTTACTTCCGCACACCAAAAAACCACTTTGTAGTATATACAGAGTATTTTATTTAAATTGGACTCTGAGTGCAAATCCTAAACCATAAAAGATATGAGAATACTGTACAAGAAGACATTCCTTCTTTTTTCAAAAAAATTAAAACTGCATAAGATTTATTGGTCACGTGCGAGTTTTGTCTAAAAACCGATAGTTCTCCCAAAAATTTTTTTACGTAAATCGATCCAGTATCGTGTAAAGATTGTTTCTTTGTATCGATCAAAAAAAAAATCCGAAGAGCGGAAGTTGGTGAAATTTTGCATAATGTATCAGTAATTTGATGATAACATATCTTAAGAGCCTTAGTACACGGTCCATCATGCTGAACAGCAAACCGTCTCCCGACCCCCTTGTACTGCCCCGGATCGGTCTACATAGAGTGTATCGGGGCAGTGCTTGAGAGGCGGGCGCTTTACATAATTTTCATTTATGCGCATTTGTGAAAACTTGAGTACTTTTAAATAAGGAACAGGTATAATTTACAATGTTTTATTTAATTTTAACAATAAAAAAATTGCAGGCACTAAGATTGACCAAGTAAATGTTCTATATGTCCACTGTGTTGAGTTATACATAAACGAGCACGCTTTAGTACAACCTTTGTAGCTTTTGATATGGAACTGTGGTGTATGTGGTTTAAAACTTCTAAAACACTATTCTTTAAATCTTACACATTATTATAGCGAGATTTGTATACTTATATTTTAAATCTCCCCAAATGAAATAATCTAACGGTGATAGATTAGTTGAACGCGGCGGCCACTTTAAAGGGCCATATGTTCCAATCCATTTCTCAAAAAAATGTTCATTAAAAAAATCTTTACATCTTGTACTTTTATGCGCCGGAGCTCCATCTTGTTGTAATAAAATATCATTAAATTCACTTAAAGGCACGTTTTCTAATTCGGCAACTACGTGATTTAAAATGTCCTGATAATTTTCAGTATTCAACGTGCCCTCGTAAATTTGTATGGCGAAAATTTTGTTATTTTTAATAGCACACCAACAGTTAAATGAAAAGCGGACCTGATTTTGTGTCTCCGTCGTTCATAAAGGATTTCTTGTAGACTAATAATGATTATTTTTTCTATTATACATTCCGTTATTAGAAAAATTAATTTCGTCGGTCCATATTATTGATTGTAAAAAATTAGGATTTGTAGTAGCTTGGGCACGTATCCAGTGACAAAATTGTAATCTGCGATTTTCGTCGCCAGGTAGTAGTGCTTGCACCGGTCTGTCTTCTATATAATATTTAAATTGACATTTTTTGAGAATCCTTCTTACAGTCGATTCGTTGAATCCGGTATTATCCGTTGCTTTGGTCAAGGACGCTTTTGGGTAAGCTTCGAAAAATCCTAGCACAGCGATTATTGCATTTTCGGTAATAACAGTCGCGGCCCTATTGTTTTTTCGTTTAAAAGCACCTTGTTGTCGTAGATTACGTACCAAAGTATAAAATATTTTGCGATCCGACAATTGACGATCAGGATATCCTTCCCTGTACCACTGTAAAGCATTTCAAGGGCACTAATTATTTGTTGGCAAAATACGGTTCAATTAAATCTACTTTTTCGGTGTTAGGTTAGGTTAGGTTACAACTAACAAAAACAAATGACATTTAGTTTGAAAAAACAGGAAGTATTCAAAGGAAGGAAGGAAGTATTAATTAAAAAAATGAATGAATTGTATCATAAATTTTTTGAATTTAGAACTACTTCCTTTTTTTTCACCTAACCTAACCAATTGTTAGGTAACGGCCAGTAACAAAGTATAATTTATAGGCGATAAAGTTTTTTTTTTCAAATTTGACTAAATTCCGCTACTCGGATTTTTTTGGTCCGTACAATGAATTATACTTTACACGATACTGGATCGATCTAGGTAAAAACATTTTTTTGCCAGAACCATCGATTTTTAGACAATACTCGAACTTGACCAAAAATTTAATAATGCATTTATACTTTTTTTTTTTAAAGAGAGAATGTCTTCTTATAGAGGATTCTTATATCTCTTATGGTTGAGGATTTGCCCTTAGAGTCCAAATTAAATAAAAGGCTCTGTATATAAAGATCCATTATCCCGTTTGTAGACAGTAAGTCGTAATAAAATATTTTAGTGAATATTTTTTTCAGTACATATATTACGTGACGGGTCTCAGTTCTTTCTACTATTCAAAACAAATTATATCGACATATTAAAAAAAAAACGAAACCAGCTACAATGACCTAAGTTTTAGATCAATCTTCAATAGAGTAAGTAATACGTAGATGAATATAACGACAGTCTTCAGAATGCTACCGAAATGTATAAGAACGTGCAGTTTGAGTCTTGTAGAGCTAACATGAATAAAATAGGAATCCTAATTGTGAGATCTGTACTTACTAGTATGTATGTATATAGTCACAGATTTATACGTTCTAAACTATAATACGTGGATATCTGAAATTTCCACGACAAACCAACAAACCAACCGCATGCATGCAGCCATACAAACCTAACAGAAAGTCAATTTTAAAATCTAAATATAAACTTATAGCAACTTTTCATGAATTCCAACGTTCGTGGCTTATGAAAATTGTAAACATTCTACGTTTACCTCATGGAAGCTTGCTAATATTTGCAGTAAAATGTTTATTTTGCGCAAATTGAGCATTTGCAAAACGCGAAATATTTATGTTATTCGGATAGTTTTTATTTTGAAAACGTTTAAATTTTGTCTCTAATCTCCGTCGACTTTAGAGTTAAGTTTTCCTGTGGGAGTACGAACGTCACGGTAAAGTAATCCTGTCGAGAAAAATTCAATTTTCCTCGTTCCTTCTCAGTATTGAAACTAAAGACTGGATTTTTTACAATATTTATGTCATTCCGTATTTGCTAAAATAATATGAAAGTATTGAAATGTTTAAAAATAATTGTTTCAAAAAGTATAAGCGTATTAAATTAAAAACTATTTTTTTTCCTGTACATAAACCCACGCACTCGTCACATTTCTTATGTTGTATACGGGACTGTTTGAAGATATTAAAAAAGTGTGTATGGCCTCGACAAAATTAAATACAGTCAAATCAAAATATTTTCATTCAAATAGACTTGTGCAAGTAGTTCGAACCGTTGAGATTTATAGTAACAATGTCCTTTTTATTTTTTTACGTTAATTTCGGTTCAGAATGTGGTTTCTATTAAGCAAAACGGACAAGAACTTCAACAGTTACTCTTTGCAATAGCAAGTACCAAAATTTTTACACTTCAACTAATTAAAAAGAAATACATAAAGCGAAAGAAAATCAAAACATGTTATTTGCTTATGTGACGTCCAGATCTCAATCACTTACATATTTAACTACATAACAGCCCTTTTCGTTCAATTTTATTTTTCAGTTTTATTAAATTTTTTGTGATGGCAACTTTTGAATGTCTGGAGCTCAGAACAATTACCTAAAGTCATAGAGTGAATGTAAATTTTACGTATGTTTAACTTGTTCTAACATGTAAAATAAGGCATTAGAAAGAAAAAGATAGCTGATACAAAATCATTGCTGCTTTTGATCAGAACGTAGCCCCCAAATTAATTTCAACTTATTTAAACGATGGAGGTAAATTCAAAAAAATTGATGCAAACGTCCGTCTGACTAGTCAGACTAATCTCATTGAGAAAGGGGTACAAGCAGGTTGAAGCAAACCGCATATATGTACTTACATCTTTTTCACTCACACTGAAGTTCACCATATGGAAAACACGTGAAAAATTAAACAAATATATGTAAAAAGAATGCCTTCTATGACTTTAGGTAATTGTTCTGAGGTCTGGCGGCAATCTGGTGATCTATATCTGCTTGTCTATTTGTAACTCTATTTATGAGTATGACATTGTTTTTATATGATACGTGTATATATAATGAAGTGCCTATGCAATGAAGCATTTTAACAAAAATCTCGTAACACTAAAACGCACGGCAAATAAACTTGCAAAATAACTCAACGCAAAATAATTTACTAATTCCACATTGATAAAACCCGCACGTCACTATGTCATTCACGTCTTTCTTTCCTTCACTTCTTTGTTGTGACCCGTTTTCATCTCACTTTATTAACGGGCTGCCGCTATCAAGCCTAGTCTTTTTATATCGGAAGGTTTTGTCCTATTGCTTTACAGACGCCCCCGGCCAGACGGACAGATGACCTGAAGCACCATACCGGGGGTAGTTGTATGCGAAATAACCGTGTGTGGTGGCGAGCCTTGGGATAGGCCTATATCCGTCAGTGGAGAGACACGGGCTGATGATGATGATGATTGCTTTACAGAAAATCATTAAAGCAAATTTTTCATTTCGTTTTTGCCAAAATTTTGAACAAAATGTACTAACGGTGAGGTGTCGACGGATCGATGTAGAGAACGTGCCGAAAATATATCTCATAGTATTCCGTGTATACGCCTAATCGTATCAGACAACGCCCTTTTATAACGGAAGGGAAACACAATTTGCGGGCTGTCCACGCGCAGGCAGATATATAGACGTTTTATTCTGAGCCTTGTTCGTATTAGTCTTCGTCAGTTTCGTAAATCTAGACAAAAAAAGTACGTCCATTCACTGCTCTAGTGCCACAAAAACATTCATCTGGCAGAGACCGCCGCAGACAATGTCGGGACTGCGAGAGCTGCCACGTCGAAATAATCGCTTTGTGTCCGCTACGAATGAAGACAAACCGCGTTTCATTCTAGACAAAATCGTAGCACTCGTATTTATGCGGGGATACTCCATGTTATTAAAAGGGATAGTTCATAGATAGTTCTAGTAATTTTTTTAGGTTTTCGGGTATCCTTGTGTGTTATTTTTATGGTTTTACAATGCATTTCCTCTTGTATTATGAAAACTCTTTTAAAAAATTAAATGATTCATATTGAAATAGTAACTGAATGATATATTAACGCACAGAACCAATCAATGCTACTAAAAACTTGTTTACGCAGAGGTTTCTTTTATCTAAATAGATAGTAATAATGATAATAATACCTGGGACATCCCATACAGCGCCATCTAAGCAAGTATTGCTTGTATTATAGGGTACTAGACAACTGATATATATACTTAAATATTTTTTTATAGTATATACATATATAGACACTTTTACACCCATATATGATAACATTTAAGAAACGATTTTTTCAAAAAAGTGTTAAATCGGGGTACCAACACACGCCATGTTCATGCACATGTCTTAGTATTTTTTTTTGTGTCTGGGTGTAAAATATTTATACGTATATATTTTAAAAAAAATTAAATATGTATATAAGTTGTCTATAGCCCATAATACAAGCATAATACTTGCTTACTTTGGGACTAGATGACATTATGTGGAATGTCTTAGGTATTTATTTATTTATTCAATCATGACACTATAACTACAGTATTAAAATATATACCACGAGTAGAAGTCAATATTTTATAAGTACCTCTCTTAATATTAGGGCAGGGAGAAAGTTTTGCGGGGTTGAAGACCGGAGCGCGGGGACCCTCCGCACTAAAACTCGGACTAAAACTCACCATCTTACACGAGCTAGCCAGAGTATGAGCGGTTACACTGTAAACCCAGAAGACGACTTCTAGTCAATTCGTACTTTTATGAAAGGAATAATCAAAATATAAGTAAACACTGCATTTTTAGTCGACCGAAAAAAACTGTCTCTTTTAAATCACGTATAATAATAAATAGAATCCAAACTAGAAAGTCGGGAGATCTTTTTGTCAGATTAACGAGAGGGTCGTCGATTGAATAAAATGCGAGTCAAGCGTATAGCTAATAATTAACTAGAATTATTCTAGATAGGTAGAATAATTCTAATAAGAGTCTTCTGTCATGATCAAAAAACTGAAGAATTATTGAAAGTTCATAGTTTTATTTTTAGCTGAATAAACTGCCCTAAAAAAGTTTTTATCAAAAATAAAGCCCTCTATTTCTCGATAATAAAACACTTTAGTTTCTTAATGTTTCCTATTTAAATTTCATTTGAAATTTTTATAACTTTTTTTTTAGAACCGATGGCTGCATTTTAACAAGTAACCATACAGTATCTAATATTATTGCAATAACAAATAGATTTATTTAGCAGAAAAAAAACACTTTGCAGAGCCCTTAGAGAGCGACGAGGGCGATAAGTGGCCACTTTCAGTGTTTTCCATGTAACCTTTACGAACTTACGAACCCTGTAAGGGCTTTCGGAAATAGTAATAGTGAGGTCATCCATGTTGAAATAACATAAAGAGTAATAGGTGTTATTCGAATTCGGTAGGACGAACGCGATCCCAATTTTATTATACAAAAATAATTCACTCAAAATTTAATACAATAAAAGAACAGTAATATGAAAAAAAATCTACTGCATAAAAACAATTAACTTAGAAAAGAAAAACAAAATCTATAATCTATAGAATTTTGTTTAAGCAATAGAATGTATCATATGTATATTTGTTCTATGCCTACATAAGCTAGTAATAAATTATATTATAGAAAAAAAGTTAAAAAATTAAATAAAATTTTTTTGGTATTTAAAATACAAGTGAAACATATACTTTGTAAATAAATTATTTATTTCTACATAATAAAAGGTTTCTACATACTTAAATATAAAATCTACATGGTGTAAATTTTTAATTTGGCAATTCTTTCCAATAAAAGCCACTGGATGCAAAATCAATTAAACAATTTAATTATTGCTTGGCAATCGTTTTTATAATCTATACGTCTATACTTAAGAGCGCTTGTAAGTTGTCCGTCGCGTGGTCGTGAAACGCTCGAGTACGACTGAACGCAGCGAACGTGTACCTACGTAGATTTATAAGGTGATTTTCCAAATTTTATTACAAATTTCGCAAAGAGAAAATATACAATTTGTATTTGGGAGATAACATATCAAATTTAAATTTTTATAGGTTTTCTTGTTGTATTCATTAAATTGTAGCGCGTAAACGACGATTTTGGGCATTTGCGTTTATTCAGCATGGAACACATTTCTTTTACAGTAAATACTAATTAAATAAATTTCAAGACAATTTTTACTAAAATACTATATGCTCCGTATGTATGATTTTTCTGTGATTGGTATTCGCTACCAGTTCGCTAAAAAAAAAACATTGAAAAATCTCATGTTTCGTGCTTACCCAAAAACCTACGTTTGAATTTTTTTTTAAATTTATTTATACACGTATTATGTTGTCATCTAAATGAAATTTCAGAAACTTACTAGATAAATAGGTGATGTATGATTTTGCATTAAGAAATATCGAATATCTTAATGGTTATTTAGAAATTTGATCTGTTTTTCGATTTTCACTTCGCGAAATCGGTGAGCCTTAACACTTTCACAGTCCACGACTCCACTTGGATTCTCGAAACTCTCAAATTCACTCAGTCACACACATATGCATACCTAAGGAGTCGCATGTCACATATAAATTAAATGATGCCATTTTGAGTGTATTTGCGACTAGGGTCTTTAATTTTGATTTGAACTTATGAATTGGGAAGCCGATAAGGGATACAATTTCGGGCACGTATATTTTTGCCAAATTGAATATAACAAGAAATTATGACTGCACTAGGAGTCACATTTTTGTTTTTATTTTATATTAAAAAATATTTAATGTTTTCGTGTTAGATATAAAGGACAAAAGTAAAACATTATTACAAAAATTCAAATGGACATGACGGGCATTTGACCTTTGTATGAGGGGCTATGAACGTGTGCATGGAGAGTTACGTCGTGGCATTAAAACCACAAAGCTGTGTTTAGAGGAAACATGATTAATGAATGCACGGTGCGTTTTAGGTGTAGTCGCCTTCACAGTGGAAAGTTTGACTTGCAAAATGAATCAAAAAGTAAATAAGCCACCAATGTCAAAGATAAGTAAGTATAAGTCAAGGATAAATTAAATAAGCCGTGGTGGAAGCTGATTCGTATCAATCTACTGCAGAATAGGCTATTTGACTTCTTTTTTTTAATTATTTTATATGAAAGAGTTTTCTGAATATATCTTAACAGTGAAAAATTAAAAAAAAAACATTATTAACAAAGTTACTTATGGGTGTTTCAAATATCCCGTTAGACAGAGAGGGCAGTACCGCACGGCGTACCTATATATAACGTCAGGCTATTGACATGAACAGACAGACATAATCACGTTGCTTTTTCTGGAACCGGATGTAATAAATTTATAAGGGGTTAAAGGAGATGAGGAAATACTTCTTATGAAAATTTGACATCTGTCTGACTCTTGTACTTGTAGAAAGAAAGGAAGGTTGTCGTGTGCTCAGCCACGCCTCGCCGACCAATAGATGTTGTAGTAAAACAATAATGAGTTTACTAATAAAATAATTTTAATAAACTTTATACAAAAACTATTTACAATATTATAGAACACAAGTCTGGACAATGACTTACGTACCTGAGTGCGGTGCGGTGGTGTTTCTACTGGTAAGGATTCAGGTTGTTGCTAGGTATTTTATACGTTTTATGAACTTGCGTTTCGTTCTTTGATTAGCCTGACGTGTGTTGACAATTTTGTGCTTTGTCCAATCAGAAAACGTTTGGTGTCATTCGAGAGTCCAAAGTATTTGGGTCGTACGATGTCATGTGTACTGAGGTGGCAGAAATATTGTTTTTCAATAAAAATAAATGACGGTGAAGAATGATTGGGAAATGTTGCGACATTGGGGTCACTGATTTGGACTTTAGTATAAGCGGTCAATACCCTTGTCGCGGGCACAGCTAGTTTATAATATTAATGAGGGTTAGGAGTTGTACTAATTTTATTCCTCTATTTCAAACGTGTGCCATCATAAGCTACAAGTTATTTGTATACATTTTCCTTGTCTACAGATGTCCCCCGGGCACAAGTTAGTATCCATATAATTTTTTTTCTGGTTTGTCTGTGTAGACTTCACTGACGTTTCTCTGAACAAAATGCGGACGTGGCTATAAACAACTAAGGGTTTACGGTCATGTTCCTAGCGAGGTACAGCGTATTTGTTAGGACAGTTTGTAAGCAAAAAAACTACGTAAAAGTGATACATAAAAATAAATGACGTTGGTATGAGAAAATCTGCGATAAAATTAATAGTTTGTTCGGTTAGTTATAGCTTAACAACGATTGGCATTTTGACATACCTCTTTAGGTGTTAATTTTAAATGTATACGTAATATTGTTATTGATTTCCATGAAGTTAACGTCTGATGCTTTAAATCTTTTTATGTACCGTAAATACACATGACAATCTTTCCTTTTTGAATTTATCATTACTAGCTTTTTGCTCCAAATGTACGACATACGCTCTATTAGTTGTCAACTTATGGAGATGTCGTTTACTTTATGAGAGTGTTCGCAAAGTGCTACCGTGAACTTGGTTTTATGAACATACGTATACTCTTTCGGAGTTTTTACGTCCACACCATTATATCGTGTCAAGAAAATCGTAAAAGTTAGGGAGACATAATATCTAACTGCATCTATCTATCTAAGTGTTACATCTTGTTAACGCATATGAAATTATTGAATTACAAGTGCCTAAACTAGTTAACATTAATACTTGTCATTGTAAACATACATATAATGAAATTGCTGTCTCAATATATATTTGAAAACATAATGTACGTAAAAAAATTTTTGTATTATTTAAAAAAAATTGTGATCGGTGTAATTTTAATACTAGAAACAAAGATAAACTTGCTAATCATATCAGCCGCCTCAATAAAATCACAAAATCTTTTAAAGGGCAATGTATATGCTTTTACAATAAGATCCCAGCTGACGTTCAAGATCTACCCCTTAATAAGTTTAAAACTACACTAAAACGAAAGCTTTATGCAAAAGCTTATTATAAAGTATCAGACTACTTAGATGATAAAAATCCATGGGTGTAAGCCGCTCGCCTATCAGTTTGTTTCAATAATATTATTCTTTACGCACTTATTGTTAAAAAATTGTTTATAATTTTGTTAAAAATGACATCCCTCGGTTTTTTGCGTATTCTTCTGAGAGGAACCAGCATTTTTGAATGCGCCTTTGTGGTGACGTTCTTCCACAAAGTAATAAAATTCACTCATATGACGTATTTCAAGATTATGTTACATAACTACGAAATAAAGATATTTTGATTTGATTTGATTTGATTTGTGTGGAAATGAATCAATGTACATTAAAGACGCACCAGATTATTTAATTCCGCAAGAAGATTGCGGTGTAGTACGTCCATCGATCAACTTCAGTGCGTACGATCAATGCACTAGAAGCGGCCAAATAAATCTCACTTGAAGACGATTTATTAAAAATATCACTCATTACAGGTTACGTCTTTAATACTCGTTAAGTTGATTTCTAAACATTAGCAAGACTGAATGGATTCAATACAATTTAAGTGGGTTTTGACTAATACATTCATTTTACTATAAAGTATACAAGTATTCCGTAGTTTTTCTTAAATCAGAGTTAAGAATGAGATCTAATATTGTTAATATACACAATAACAATTTATATTGCATAGAAAACATGGAAATACCAGTTAAAAATTACTATTACTTGATTACCAAACAATAATTATAAAATTTTATAAAATTCCATTCAATAAATATAATCTACTAGCGACCGCCCGCAGCTTCGCTTGCGTAGACTACACATTCCTGTTTTAGGTAATATTAACTTTTCGAAATACGTACTTTTTGCTGAAACTAATATTGGGTACACCCATTCAAACTTTCAATCTTCATTCTCCCCATTCCTTTAGGAAAACCGATACTCCCATACTTTTCACCTCCCGTTTACCACCCTTAAAATGTGGAAATCCAAAAACCGTGAAAGACATAATTATTTATTTATGTCAAAATTTTTATGTTTCTAACTTTAAAGAACAAAGACTCATACAAAGCCCTTCCGTCCCTCCCTCCTTAAATTTGAAATTTCCAAATATTCCTTTCATTAACAATTGATACGTTATAAAATAAACCACTGTTCCAAATTTCGGCTTCCTAGACTTAGTAGTTTCGGCTTTATCTACGTTGATAGATCAGTGAAAACAAACGACAGACAGACAAAAAAAATAGCTGATGTCACTCTTGACAACCTTCTTTCACGTCTGCAAAGTTTCATTAAAATCTGTTGAGCCGTTTTGAAGATTAGCTTGAATAGACACATAGACGTACAGACAAACAGACGGACAAAAAGTAGCGTATGTCACTTTTGATCGCCTCCTTTTCATACCTGTGAAATTTCATTAAAATCGGCTTAACCGTTTTGGAGATTAGCTCAAATAGACAGATGGACGTACATACAGACATATAAAAAGTAGTGTATGTCACTTTTGACCTCCATATCTGTGAAGTTTCATCAAAATCAGTTTTGCTATTTTGGAGATTTGCTCGAATAGACAGACAGACAGATAGCATTATTTTATACATATAGCCTAGCCTATAGCCTTCCTCAATAAATAGACTATCCAACACAAAAAGAATTTTTCAATTCGAACCAGTAGTTCCTGAGATTAGCGCGTTCAAACAAACAAACAAACAAACAAACTCTTCAGCTTTATAATATTAGTATAGATATGGATTATTGGTCTTTATACTTATTGAGATACACGACACGTATTTATTTAGCAATTTATTTTCAGGTGGCAATAGTCGTCTAAAATGCGGCCGGGAGCGAAATAACCAGTGGCGGCGGGGCAGGGTAGGCAAGACGCGCGAGATCCGCGCGATGGGCGCGTAGGGGCGCGGCGGCATGGCCGAGGAGGACGAGCGCCGGCTGTCGTTCCCGCCGCCCGCGCCGCTTAACTCGCCCGGCGAGGAGATCGATGGCTCGCGGCTACTCGGCGAGATAGTACGCACCCTCGAGGAAACTAATCCGGAGGCAGCTGCACCGTTAGTAGCTTCGCAGTCGCGAGACGCTCTCGATTCGCACTGCGAGCGCCCTAAACGAGATGAGCTCCGGATACCGCTGGAGGGGGTCACCTTCTCAAATGAAACGGGTGTTTGTGGAAACGGTGGAGCGGGTGCGGGAGGTGGTGGTCGTGATGAGCCTCGCGCGGCCGTCACGCCGTTTACGCGCGAGTCGGCAAGGCGCGCGGGTAGCCGTGGAGCTCAGTTGGTGCGCGAGTTCGGTTTCATGCCGCGGCGGCGACTCAGCGTGGAAGATGGCGCGCGGCTGCCGCGCAAATACGAACCATTCCCCCCCAAGCTGTACGGACGTCCTCTCGAGGAGATCGACAACTTTATATATGACGAGGTAATGTTGTTGTATTTATACGCTGACTAACTCATGTACGTAATGGTTATTTATTTTGTATATTCGAAAAAAACAAAATTAATAAGCGATTAATTCCGATTGACTTTCATTGATCGTACTAAATTCTTAGATATACCTAATAATCAGGATAGAGCGTCTTATACTTCGAAACAATTAAAAACGTGAGCAAAATATCAGACTCAGTGATTTGCCAGACAATACGTCATTATCATTGTTTTAAACAAACATTTTCGTAAATTACACATGAAGTGTAATTTCCGAAATTTTATTTTCTTTTCCAGTACGGATTTTACATGTGGGTAACACAAAATTCTACTTCACACATTGATATACCAATAATATAACTGGGTGTGCTGTCCGCGTTCTAAAGTGTCCGCGCAGGAAGTCATCCAAAACGCAATAAGTCTTCCAACCGGCTTTTAGTCGGTGTAATGGCTTAGTGCCGAGTAAACGTGCGCGATGCCAACTTGTGTCGTAACAATTTGTGATACTACTCGTCAAAGACGCAAAAAAGAGCTGAATATCGTATTTGCGGTAAGTAAACATTATAATTTAACATTAATTTATGTCTACAGATGGCTATTCGATTATTTTTAATTTAATTTGAACATTATCATGATTTAATTCTCGTCACATTCCCGTAAACAGTGCGACACGTCCGAACCGTATTAAATATTTGCATGCACTGACGCGCACAACGGAGCCGGGTCCCATCCCAGCCATATCAGCCCACGCTTGTTGCGGACGCTTTTATTTCACTTTTGGTTAGCGACTACAAATCGTTATTATTAAATTGTTAAATCAATGATTTCACAGCAAAGATTTCAAAACGTCAACTATATATATTTATGTGTATATGTTTCAATTAAATTTTTGTTGTTACAACGCGATCTCTCTATGAACATCCATGACTTTACATTACGTCTACTGTATTTATTCTTTCCGCGATTCAATAAGGTATACTGTACGTAAAGCCATTGCTTAAAATAAAGGAAAGCGAAAAATTACCACGAACCCTGTGACTTTTAACTTTACCGAGTCCGATTTGAATGTGCACGGGGTATTTTCCAGGATACATGTTGATATCGCAAGCGGGCCTCAAGTTTTAAGGTAAAGCTCGGTTATATAAATATTATATATCTGTAAAAAACCTCGATATTGTATACGTAAGAAAACGAATTAGAATTATACGTAATAATACGTACGACGTACTTTTTTGATTCAAATTTTCGTAGTTATGGAACAATATCTTGTTTGTTCTGATATCTAAGTTTAGAAATGAAATTCTTAAGAAAAAACACACAGGTTACTAAATGAATTGAAAAGTTTTCTTACAAAAGACTAACATGACAATAGCTATCCATCAAAACCTTTGCACAGAACATTGACTCTTCATAATCGTAAAGTTTTTTTATTTCTTTATTTTATGCCGGTCTGGAAATATTGCTGTAGCAGGCTCGTCTATCTCGACGCTAATTTCTGAATACACAGTCTGTGTTTTGTGTTGCAAAATTGGAGGTTAAAATGAGTACACATAAATGTTTGCCGTATATGTAATATATGGTTAATAAAAATATACTATCGTGTTTTTATATTATGTTTTTAGATTCAGTCTTTATTTTGCGTCTACTGATATATAACAATTGAGGTTCATTTCACCGTCTACAAGTAACTTATATTCCGGGCTTGTTTCGTAGTCCAATAATATTTCTTTAAAATTTTATATTTTAATTTATGGGATATTTCTATAGTAACTAGATGATCCATTTTATAAAGGCGAAAAGCCAACGTTCGTGTTTAATTGTAAAAGATGGTGTTTTGAAAACTATATTTAACACGTTGCGTTCGGATACAGTGGGCGTAATAGGCCGGGAACTTGTGACCAATAATGGTCACGAGTTTCTAAAACCCATCTTTTTGACAGGTGCTAGTACTGAGAGCTCATTCACAAATTTGCTGTCGGTCAGTTGGATATGAGTACTTTAAAAGGCGCGGCTCCCTAACTAATATTTGAAAATAAATAGAAAAACATTTTTCTATGTCAACGTTTTTCTATATACTGCTATAAATTGTACATTTTTGACTGACCAGTTGGTCGAGTGGTCGGAAATGGCGATTACAGATGCAAAGGTCGCGGAATTGATTCCCGCTCGGGACAAATATTTGTATGCATGAACATGTCTATTTGTTTTGTGTGTGGGTGTAAAATATCTGTAATATATCGTTGTACTATAAAAAAATATCTAGTACAGGTCTTTGCTTCGTTTAGGATTAGATAACCGTGTATGAAATATCCCAGGTATTATTATAATAAATATAAAACGTTTATTTAGACCCAGGTTACTTAAAAACTAGTATTGCGCTTTTTGCTTTTGTAAAAACTAACAAATTCAAAAATTTAATATAAGAAAATAGTTAACATTCTTAAAATTTTACATAATACAAATTACGCTGCATTTTAAGACTCCCATATTCCATTAACACACACATATTCCAAGACCGCAAATATGCGAAAGACCTCTTTACGTGTACAATCACCTGCTGAAAATAGGGATTCCAGAAAGTCGTAACTTATTTTGGATACAAGCTCCACGTCTATTATGTTTAATTCTCACTAACTATTTCAGCTAGTCAATTTGAACTCAAACTCGATTTAACAAATAATTGATCAACTTTTTGGCACAAGATTCCCACACAGCGAATTGATATCAATTTGTTGTGTGAGGACATTCTGTCAAAAAAGTTGATCAACTATTTATTGAATCGAAGGAAGTTAAGGCCGACCGAATTTTGTCGCCATCAGTTGCCAATCGAACTGACAAATACATGAAGGTAATTTACACCGGGAATATACAGTTTCGGCTTCTAGCGCCGATAAGCGCCTCACACAGTTTACAGGTTAAAGAAAAGAGAATTAATAGCCGGCATATAATTTATTAAGACGGTGCCAACTCACACTATAAGTGAGTACCACGTAATAGAAATTTAAACAATGATATTTACAACTATGACAAACTGGTATACATGTTAAGTCAGCGGGGAGGAAGGAGTTTTTCGCTAATTATTTCATTTCAACTTCGATTTTCTATAAATATTTTGGACACAACATAAACGTACAAGTCAGTGACTACATACTAACGACTGACTTTGAAACCCCAGGTGCCAGGGTATACACACTGACTTCTAAATAGAACGTGGGCAGAGGCTGTTTTTTTGATACATTTTAGTGACTTAATACGGATCGAAAAGCCTTTTTACGTGTATCATCGAATGCATGACGGGGCAGTAGTGGTCCAACTGCTCTGACCATGGCCCCCTAGTGAAAGCCCGTAATCCAATTATCAAAAACTTAACTTATTTTTATTCAATAATGATAGTTTTTCAACTATAGACTTAATATAGAAACCTCAACTGCATCAAGTGGCTATAGATGTACCATTAGCCTCGGGTACAAAATCGACGTTTTTGACTCTCGAAATCCCGGCACACTCCTTGAGTGCACTGTATACCTGAAAACGCTGGTTTGATGTTCACTATTCACTTCGCCATCCCGCCTGTTTCTGTTCTGCTCTTCGTGACTGTTGGTCGCCGATTAAACTGCACGTTTTTTTTTTACCCAAGGGGTTGGAAGGTGGATAAACCTCTACAGCTTCCGCCCGCCGGAGATTTAGGAGTCGCACCCACTAAACAACCGCCTGAGGCATAATAATGACGCGTGTCGTTAGCATGGATGCTCCTACTACTTCATCGAAGCGACCAGGAGGCACACTAGGGTGTCACCGGCGCGAAGATATCGGCAATAGGTCCTACTTTTATAGCCGCGAGACGCCGTACCCGACCGCAGACAATGAAGCGCTGTCGCTGGTATAGCTGTACACTACGACCCGCTAGAGGAGATTTGTTTAGAAACTACACTGAAAAAAGTAGATAACAAAACTAGTAGTGTTACCGTGAAAATAGGAAAAATTTGGTAATTTTTGAACAAAGTTCTTTAAAATGCGAGCTACTGGTCGGTAAGCTGGTACAACTGAATTTGATTACTTATAGCAGTAGTTATGTTGTCACAATTTTTTAGGTAACTAGTAATCAAATTTTTTGCTACTTATCACCAAACCTATTTTTCTGCGTAAGATTTAGGAAGTTACCACTAATTCAAAATGCTGTCTAAAATTAAATAAAAATCAATAACATCGCAACAAGTAGAATTTCCCTTTGTGGTTGACCAGTAAACATAATGAATACGTATGAAAACGGTTGCAAACGAAGTATAACATTACAAAGCTCGATGATTAAATACTGCGCCGTCAAGTTGTGAGACTGATTCTGCGGTGGAGATGAAAAAGGCAGTTAAATGTAATCTCTGGTCACAAGGGCAGTACAATGAAACAGAAATGGCGATGTTTTTACGTCCACTTGCGGCCTATTACGGACGTCAAAATGGCCGATAAAACTCGAAGTGTGTAACCGGCCGACACGATCGCTAGTAAAACTACCGAGAGTGGGCAATAAAAACATTAATTAGTGTATTCTGCGTGTAGTTCTACGTATAAAACTTAGTACAATTTCATACGATTGAGAATTTCGAGATTAACAGTATGTAGATTTACGTAAATATAATGATACCTACTTGTTCACTTCGAAAATGACGCGCACGTAGGCCCCAAAAGTTAGGAGCTAGTTTAAGTCCAATGTAGTTTAAGCTAACGATGACAGATGGCAAAGACCTCATAGTATACCTACATGTACAGTTCCAATCAAGCTTTATGGCGGATGTAAACATAGGCACAAGTCGCGTCGCAGTAACCAGTTCTAGGTATAGCGGGACGCAGTGGAGCGAGGGGTGTATGACTGTACCTGCGCAAGCACGCATAAAGCGTTGTATTCCGATCCGCCATAAAGTTTGATTGGAACTATACTATTATAAAATTGTAACTATGTCACGTTTAAACAGGAAAGATATCTTACATTTCATTCCAGATGTTTAGTGTCTGAAAAATTGTTTCCAAATTAAAATAAGTTCATGGTAGCTTAAATAAATTAAATGGATATGGTAAATAGAGCAGGCAGGTAGACGTCGGAAGCACTTGTCAGGTGAGCGCGGTAGCCTTTACTTGTTGCGCGACGGGCCGATGCATCCTCCAGATAGGTTCAAACCGGAAGTATTTAGGTACGTAGGCGTTCTACTTGAAACTTTTTGTTGCTTCGGGCGATGAAAGCATTTAGTGGTATCACAGAACAGGCTTATATAACAAAATGAGAAAAAGTTTTTAAAATACTTTCTATTGTATTCTACGTACTTCTATATTGTCTTCTAACGAATAAAGCCGTCCGCTCGCCTGTTATTAGAAACATCATATCACTTGTTCGTACCTACCATCCATACATAAATGTTTCATGCATCATTTGCATGCATGAAAAGTAAAAATTATTATCATGAAGGCATGGCCGCCAGGACCGTCTCGCGACAGAAATAACTTAGTTTTTACATGAAAACGAGCAATGATTACTATTAAGAAGCTATATCATCTGCAGAGTCGCTCTTTATTGTATCATACATACCAGTAAATAATTTGGTCTAATAATTAAGTACTGCCTACTGACATGTAATACTGTATTGTGCAGATTAGACTTACTCCTTTTTCGGGTTGCGTACATTATATGTTTTAGTTAGGAGTTATCCTCCTTCATGATACAGTTTTTCGTGCAGTCGTACTAAATATTCGTCCTAAGTAATATCACGTCCGGGTGTTTGTCTTTGCATGAAATCTGTTCCTTAATAAAAACATAACTGTAAAAGTTGTCATTTTTTAAATTGGTTAATTAATTTCAATTTACATATCTGTAAACTAACCTTACTCTGATTACTCGACCACTTAGCTAGTGGGTAGCGACCCTGCCTACGAACCTGGAGGTCCCGGGTTCGAATCCCAGGTCGGGTCAGTATTTATATGATGAATATTGATACCAATACCGGGTCTTGGTTGTTATATGTATGTGGTGTTTTCGCTTGGTACCCAAAACACAAGCTAATGCTTAGTTTGAGGCCTAGACGTTGTTCTGATGTATACGTAGGTATGTTATGTTAGTTAAGTACGTAAATAAATGTGAATAAACTGGAACAGCTGATTGTATTGTTCTAAACAGTTTCCTATGCTCATAAGCTTCTATGTTATAAGCTTGCTTTTTTTGGGAAAGTTTTGACCGTCTTATAAGAAATGTTCCCAATTTCCAATGGTTGTTGATAGCTGACTTATTAGATGTTTTATTGTAATGCATGCATGAACTATTCTTCTAGTGTTTGACGAGAACTTTGTACGATATATACTCTAGATATAGCTTATAGATCATTCGTTCAACCACTTATAGACTAAATAATTTTTTTGTGTATAAGTCGCCGGGACGTTGGCGAAATAGCTGACAACTCTAACGGAAGGACCGTCCGAGGATCTCCTCACGCCCGCTTTCACACCCGCCATTTTGGTTCACAGTCATTCCGTAGTTCAAACTGACATTGCATACGCTACTGTACTAAACGGTGTTGTCAATTTTGTTACTTCTGTAGACATAAGTTGTCAATTTTGTTACTTGTAGACTACAGAGATAATAGTGGAAAAATTGTATAGCGACAATTGCATTTAATCGTCTACAGGCATTTTCGTTTGATGTACGCGTTTCTCGTATAAGTTTGAAAGAATAATAGAATATTATACCGTAGGGGCGCTGTATAGCAAATGTGTATGTATCGCTACTCTGGACATTAAGCAAACATAGATGTATCAAAATTTCAAGAGGACGAAATGCAGTGCTTTTTATGCTGAGTTTAGCGCTGTATTCGGTTCCAACAAAATTGTTGCCATATAGTAAATATGATGACCATCAGCCACTCAGTTTTATCTAATAAGCGGTAGAAATGGTTAATTTTGGCGTCAAATCATGTTAAATAGATAACAAACGCAGAAAAAATATCTAAACCTAACTATCAAAGAAAAAACGGACATAGACATTATATTTTATTTTTAAATGTAGTCCTTGAGAGGGAAATGTTGAATTTAAAGACTAAGCCATTAAAAAAGTATTCCTTCGGTTTGTGGCCAAAATGCTCGTTTTCTGCTGCCATCATCTTAACTTCTGTTAAAAGTTGTCATCATCTTAAATGTTTTTTTTTTTTTTTTTATATAAACAGGAAATAATTGCAAGGTGCTAAATGTAGTGTAGGATGGAATGTTAATTTTCACAAAGCCTTTTTTGCTCATAGCTCACTATGTTGTGAGCAGTAGGCACTATCATGCAAAATCTGTCTCTATTTAACTGAATTTGGCTCTTCTTTTTTTTTAATATTATCGTAGTTGATTTAATAAATAACCATAATAGCCATTTATCGTAACTTTTTGTCTAACAATCTATTAATAATCTCTTCAACTTCCTAAAATATAGTTGTCTTCATTTTCCTTGCCGATTCACCAATCTTAAACTTCAGAGAAGGCTTCTCATCCTTAAATCTACACTGTAATGATTCTCGTTTATTTTCTTGTTAATTGTCGGATCCAGATCTTATCACAGGTTGTTATTCTAGAAATAATTTCCAATTCTTTTTCAAAATACTTATAATTCAAAACGCCTCGGAACATCTCTCATGTGTCGCTTTATGTCGAACGGAATCAACATTTCAGGGACTGCGCTTGGACATGCCTAAATATTGGTGAATTATTTCATTTAAGTATTCCATACAAATGCATACGTTTGTAGCTATCTTCTACTGTTTAATTCAGAGTCCATCGAAATAACTGGCTGATTTCCGTGAGATGGAATAGTAGTTATGTTGTAGTATATGTCCAGAACACTTGCAGAAGGAGAAGATTTATAACTGTGAGCAATAAACCGTCACAGAGGGACTATGTCAATGTCTTACATTCAGAAGCTATTAAACTAATAGCAAGGAGTCCAATGCACACGGACGAAGCCACAAGCAGACAGCAAGTATAGGATAACTCACTCTTCCTGAAAATAATCCATTCATTTAAGCACATTTTACCAAAATTAATTCCAATACGGTAGTCATTACGAATTCACATGCACGCCCGGAGGAGGTATGTGCCAAGCATCAAAATTCATGGAAGTGCTTGTGTTCTGGCTTACAGCCTCTTGTGTTCCCTTCACGAGATAAAACGACAACAAAGAACTCGTTCGCACTGTCGCGCCACCCTGCATCCAAACGGCGGCGGCGAATCGATAATGTTTTCACCTCTCAACGATATTAAATTACGTCATGTGAAGATCTCATTATGATGTTAAACCCTATTAACTTGAAATGGGGTTTGATTTCGTTTTATAGGCTCATATGAGTTACTTAATTTATGTATAGTCACTTGAAAATAACTGATTTAATAATAATATATATACACATCACCCCCCCCCCCCCAACCCGCAGTGGAGCAGCGTGGTGGACTTAAGCTCCAAGCCCCCTTTTCAGCCTGGGGAGGCCTAAGCCCCTGCAGTGGGGTAAAAATGGGCTGATGATGATGATGATCACACCAACGTCTAGACCCCAACCTAAGCATTAGCTTGTGTTTTGGGTACCAAGCGAAGACACCACATACATATAACAACCAAGACCCGGTATACTAGTATCAATACTCATCATACAAATACTGACCCGACCTGGGATTCGAACCCGGGACACCTAACTTCGTAGACAGGGTCTCTTCTCACTAGGCTAATTTGATTTTTAGATTACTTGATGCTTTTCAAAAGCTTTTTATATCAATGAAATATAACTTTTTCACGCTCACTAGGTGGCGCTTCTGTAACGTTGTGTTAAGTATCGGTGACGCTATAAAGCTTTTATTTGTATAATTCTAGAATATTGTAGTCTATTAATTATTTGTCATTAAAATGTAATTAATTTTCTGTATAATTAACTTTGCCCTTTAACACTTTAGCATCTCGTTTTATTAACTCTACTTTTAAAGCCGCCATTTTAAGCAACCCATAATCCTTTATGTATAATTGATTCAACACCGCAACAAAAGTGAAGAAACTTTCAATTACATTGGTCTTTCAGAACAGTGGTACCGTGTGGCAAAGTAGTTGAAAATGCGCGCCAACTGCTCGAATATTTCATCTTCGTAATAAACAAGTGACAAGTGAAGTGGAAAGAGGCAGTGAGATGTGGCCCGAGCATAGGAGACCAACTGACATCTAAACATCGCATGACCGAAACGGAAATGAGTATGTGTGCAAAATTCACATGTGGTTGAGCCAGTTTTAGTGATGTGCATAGGTGTTTTTTATATTATCGATAGCACGTAGTACTTTCATGATAATGTGTCGTTGAAATTACCGCGTTATCATAAGTCGAAATCGGCAATCCTATTTATTATTTTGAATCTGCTATACTACATAATTTTTGTTTTGAGTTACTTTTCCTAACTTTTAGTTTTTTAAAATGACAAATCATCAATCAGTCAATTCAATTCAATTTAAAGTCAGTTGATAATAAAAAATTTGCAGAAGTAAAGAAAGCGTTAACATCATTATGGAAATTTTAATATTTAGTTGAATACAAGCCAAGTAATAAATAAAACAATATAAATAAACGATTTTTATTTTTAATTACAATACGTCACGTTGCAACGCATAACAACAAAATTTTAACTCTTTGTAAACAAAAAAATGAGAATGTACAAAACACAAACATTTACAATGGAGAAGTTCATGATGTTCAAAATATACAATTTAACTCGATAGAATTGAAAGATAAACCAAAACTAATAAAACAGTGAAATTTTTTTTTTTTTAAATTCGTCTTGGTACCCAAAACACAAGCTAATGCATAGTTTGGGGCCACGACGTTGTAATGTGCACGTTATTATTATTATTATGTATTTTCGTGCGGTTTGACTGGTGGATTCTTACTGCCCATGACGTCACATTGTATACTCGATTGAGTGTCGCGTCGTCTCACTACACCACAAATTATGCCTTGGATGCCTTGGATGCCTTGGACTAGTCTATAATATCTTTTGTTTCTTTGTGTAATAGGTAATTAAGTTTTATTTGAATATAAAGGAACAAGTTTTTGTAAAAGACAAAGTGATAATTTGCCTAAAATTGATATTTTCACTGTGATGGACTTTTCTTCAAATCCATTTTATATTAGTGCTGAAATAAAGGTTTAGGCTCCAAAGTTGAAGGTTCTGGTGATATATCCCGGTAAACGTACGCTGACACCGATCGCTTGGTCTTCAGATTGACCTGTACAGAAATTACAGTTGGCATAAATGCTCTGACTTTAGATATTAAGTATTATTAGTATATTACTTAATATACTTAGTAAGCACATATGAAAAAAAAGAAACCCCTAACGGCACAAATTCAGTAGGTATAGATCCTTTCTTCAAAAGTCGTCGGTGATTTAGTTAGACAAAACAGTTATCCGTAAAATGTCTACTGCAAACCAAAGAATGTTTTCGAGGAGTCCCACCTGTTCTATTTAACATTTTTTTCCATTGTTCTATGCTAACCGTGTTTACAGGAAACCTGGATATTATGAAATAGTCATCATTATCAGGAAGCATTTTTTAACACCGCAGTTTATTGGAGGAAAATGAGGTTAAACTATTGTATACAGTAGTTTTGTCATTCAAAGTTTAATTATTTACGACGTTCATAATCAGAGAGCAGATAGAACGTCAGACTTGAAATCATAAATAAATAACGATTAAAATTAAATAGAGCATCAGATTTTAAATCATAAATAAATAACGATTAAAATTAATTGTATATATATCTTATATATTCATTTGAAAAAGTCTTGTATTTACATATATACCCTATGTGTAGTATATATGTATAGATGTCATACTTTCCCTTACAATGTGCTGCCAGGCTAAATAAACCTCACTGTTATGGAACCTCCTTTGAAGGTTTCATAAATATGTACCTATAAAAAGTGTATAAAAATAAGATGTCATGTTTGACATCTGTCTTCATTTTTCCATTATTAAGAAATATAGTATCGTTTCCATTATTTTATTATTTTAAGTTTATTTGGGGAAGACGAGATACGTAAGAGGGAAAAGTGGACCCTCCTCCAAGTGAAACCGATTTCTGTACACTCACAATATGTTTAAAAACAGTTAACGACATCATTCCAGTGGAACAGGTGCAATTAGGTAATATCAAATTTACAAAATATTTATATTTGAAAATATCGACATATCGATACATTTTGTGCAATCCCTATGCTTCATTGTTTGATTGTAATTTTACACAATATTTTTGTATCGTACACATAATTGTTTAAAATAACAAATTATTTACAAAATAAAGTATTTACCGTATACTACTGATGTATAACCAAGTAAATTTAGGATCGCTTTTTATAAAAATAAGCATTAAGATAACAATATGTTATTGGCAGTACTTACCAGTGAAATGTCTCTTTATTTGGATTATTAACATATGTTACAGTGCAATTTAAAACTGAACACTACACCATTTTTATCACAAGAATTAATTTTTGTAGAATTCAAAACGATTATAACACAAAATAGAAAACAAAGCTGGACCTTATTTTGACAAGTGAGTAAAGAAGACTAAATGTTTTCAAAGAGGTTTTACGTCAGATTTTCTTGCATTTCTTTCTCGCATGTAGGATTTCCGCAAATAGCTGGAATGGAGCTGGATGTCATTCGCACACTGTTGTTAAAAAATGTTTTGTAGATACAAAAAAGTCGCAAATGTTTAATAATTAACCTTAAAAACATACTTTATGTTCATTTAGTCATGTCTTAAATTTGAAGCCGACCCCCTTAAAAGTAGGTATCATACGTGAAAACTTCATGAACCGACACTAGTAAGAAAAATGTTTTATTTAAAGTAGTGTGAAAAGCACAACTGCTACCTCTCATTTGAGTATGTTGAAGAAATAAAATTAAGTAAAGATTGGAACACTCTTGGAGATTGGAGAAGCGTGGTGGATTTAAGCTCCAAACCCCCTCCTCACCCTGGGGGAGGCCTAAGCTTCTGCAGGGGGGTAACATGGGCTGATGACGATGAAAGATTGGAACACAAAATAATTTTTGAGCTCACATATTGCTGAAGGTGCTTTATATCTAGCTCTACTTTTCAAGTTTAAGTAAATAGTGAGATTTTATATGGTATTTCAAATATTGATTCTAATAATAACTGCATCAAAAGGATTTTTTTTATATTTGGGGTAAGTTGGGGTAGGTAGACTAAACCTTTAGTCTACGCTTCACACTTAGACTAAATTTTTAAACCAAATGATTCTGAAGATAAAGTTTTCATGATAACTTTATAGGATGTCTATTGACTGACGAGTAAACGAAAGAAAAAGATTGAATTATTTACTAATTAAACATTATTATTATAATTACCATACTCATTTTTTTTCCATTCCAACAGCCCTTTTTACACCCCACTGCAGGGACTTAGGCCTCCCCTCAAGATGAGGGGGCTTGGAGCTTAAATTCGCCACGCTCCTCCAATGCGGATTAGCGGATTGTAAGGGCCGCCATCTATTCAGCAACCGAGATCGACTACTTAACTTGCTCTCCGAGGAACCAAGTCATTGATAGTTAACGTACTTAAGTCAAAAAAACTCATTGGTGCACGCTCGGATTCGAACCACGGCCACACGGCCTTATAGATTTGAAACAGGTTCGCTGCGTTCGGGCTATCACGATACTATAATATACTCATGTCTAGTAGATTTTACAAAAGTTCTATTTGGTTCTACATTAGTGTAAATCAACGTTCTAGAGGTAATAATTAAATCACATCTAAACAATAGTTTTGTTTTTTTTTTTTGTAAATCAACTATATTTATTATAAGTATTGACACCATCTCTAATTTCAGTTGTAACCTAAATCTCATTTCGATTTCTAAAATAACGAATGATTTACGAGTGGTAAGGGACCAACATTTATATAAGCGAATGCGTCGGAGTTTCTCTTTAATGTCATTTTAACCTATGCACTATATACATTATACATTAACCAATTTTGGTCAGATTGAAATACACGAGCCATTTTATCAATAGAGACAATTGATTGATAATGATTGATAAGTTAAAAGGTTAAAGTAATCGCCGTTAATATCAATAAGTAATTAGTCAAGTTGGAAAAAGAAAATTAATTAACAAACTTATATGGTTCGACTCCGTTCCCGTTAAATCGTTAAACGTAATCGAAAGCCATCCGATCTGTCAATAACATAAATGCGTGGGTAGATGAAGAAAATGACTCTGGCTCCTAAAGAATACTTTTTACCAAAATGTTTTATAAAGAAATGGATTTAAATTCTCACATTCACGTTATCTTTATGCATGCAATTGAATTCCAAGTGTTTTTAAGGTATAGAAGTTAAGAGGATTGTGTAATGGCAAATTTCCATACAAACGGTGTTTGCACGGTTCATCATCAGCCCATTTTTACCCCACTGCAGGGGCTTAGGCCTCCCCCAGGGTGAGGAGGGGGGCTTGGAGCTTAAGTCCACCACGCTGCTCCACTGCAGGTTGGGAACTGTAACGACCGCCATTTATTGACAGCGTCCGGGACCGACTGCTTAACGTGCCCTCCGAAGCACGGTGTCAGTGATATTGTGTACTTAAGTCAGAAAAACTCATTGGTACACGCCCGGATTCGAACCATGGCCCTGTGGGGCCTTATAAATTTGAGACAGGTTCGTTGCGCTCTGGGCTATCACGACGACTTTTTTGCACGGTTGCACCCTATTAAACCTTAACCGATTGGCATAAAAAATTTATATAGTATTTAAATCAACAAAAATTAAGTTTGTACGTTTTTAATTTTTTAAATAAATAATCCAACTTAATTTTTGTTGATCTGAATATTATATTTTTTTTTTGCATCAATCGATTTAGGTTTAATGGGATGCAACCTTTAACGCCGTTTATATGGATATTAGCCACTATCTTGTTAAAGCACTGAACTGGTACACCAAAATAAAAACAGATTCCTGTTCTAGCTGACCATGAAGATTGATAAACACTGACTATTGCCATCATATATTTTCCATTGGACCGTATGGAACAAAACAATACGTCACAATTTTGATGTGAGAATTTGTGGAAACTTTTTTTTAGTATTTTGAGTTTCAGAGACAAGTTTTTCGAAATTTTCTACCCTATAATTGAAAAGGTAAAAGGGGAGGGACACATCCATTAGAGCTATATGAGTGCATATCTCAACTTCATTAAAAAAGGTTATTTTTTAAAACAGCGATCTATATGTACAGACTGTCAATGTGCGCTGGAATTTTTTTTCGTTTTTCAGTTAAACGTGTGGCGACCTAGTCTTTTTTTTCGTGTTTACACTACATTATTTTCCAGTAGTTCAGGTAGATCACATCTACGTTCTCAATTTTAGGTATATAGTGCCAACAATGGTCTCCGAGCATAATGTCCGTGACAGACATACAGACAGACAGACAGAGGGACAGGATGTAATTATAATGGTCCCGTTTTTTTTGCCATTTGTCTACGAAACCGTAAAAAGGAGAGATATGAACGTCAGTTTTAAAGAAACGAATTACGAAATTCGGACATTAAGTTTTTTTTCTAATGTAAGCAACCACTGAGAAAGGATTTTTCGAAATCATATCCCTAAGAGTTTACACTCCGTAATTTTTTTTATTGAGTGCATGAAAATAGGTACATGGACTTTGGGGCAAAATGTAAATATATCGTATTTCAAGACTTTTAAAAATTTTACCCTTAAGGCAGCAAAATGTGGATGGACATTTGTTTGGGATTTCTGTCATTTTAAAACTATTAAATTTATTATTTGGATTTACGGTTAGAAATAAAGAAACACCTGTTTTAGTATTTCTAGTTTAACTCTTAAGGGGGAAAAATTGTTAAAATTCCTATTTAACATTTTAGTTGGAAACCGAAAATTAAATATTACAGTGTTTTTATAAAATTATAGAAAAAGTCTTGATAAATGCTAACACAAAAGTGTAATCCATGCGAGCAAAGCCGCGGGTGGTCGCTAGTAATACCTATATATAGGTACTATTCAATAGTGCAAAAATTTATTATTTTGAAAAAGCACAGAATGTTACTCGTAACTAACCATCATCCACGGAAGGAACCCACGCCACATGAATAACACGCCGACCTACGCGTCTAGTCATAGAAGCTTTTCAAGACGTGAAACGTCATTGCGTGTAACGTGAATATCATTTGCGTCAGCGCCTTCAGACAAAAAAGAGTGACTGGGGTCTTTTTAGTGAATTGGAAAGAATCATCAAATGCCTCTTCAAAGATATTATTTGTGGGTAAAGCTAAGAAACACTTTTGGGTTTTCTTTTTAACATTTTTTGCACACGTTCTCATCTATATTAAATATCAGATTCAAAGTAATGTAAGAATGTGATAATTTTAATTCACATCGTACAAAATTTCAAGAATGCTTTTTGCTATCCGAAATACTCGGGTATCTACATGATTTTCGCATCGGAAATGGCACGTTTTCCGAAAATCTCAATTTTAATTGAGTCGTCGTAATCTCGAAGTAAAATATCCAACTGTAAAGTTCCGGAAATTTGTGATTTTAGATGCGAATATCACATTTTCCAAAAATAAACGATTATTTTCGATGGCAAAAGTTTTAATTAAATATCTTTAGAGCCGGATGTAATTTGCACTTCTTAGACACAGCCACGCAACATCAAATTTGCTTGTACTACCTTCCACTTTTTTCCACACACTCTTGTATTTCGCAATACTGACGGGGTTAGTCCGATGATAAAAATTTACTGTAGTCCAATTCAACCAATTTTTGCGAGAGTGAAGGCTTGGATAACGTAGCGCAACCAATCACATCGCTCTTCGTGACAGTTAATACACACTAAACGGACAATTCTCGCAGCAAATCGCGACCGCTCGGCAGAGATCACCAGCCCGCTATATAGTTGAAGGGTAAATTTTAAGTGGTGAATATATTGTCGGTTTATTTCTTACATGTCTTTCAGCCCTTGGCGTCCTATCGTATTGCACCAAACGTGAAAATTCTTTATAACATAATATTTATTTAAGAAATATTAGAAAATTTATTACAATATTGAAATGGGGATAAATTAGCTTAACGCTTGTACTAGATACCATCCTAACCAAAAAGTTGATCCTTATTTCTGATCATTTAATTGTTATTTTGTAAAATGACTGCAAATTCGGGTGTTTCCACTTGAATCCCCAGCGTCAATCCCCAAGGGGAACAACGGACACTTACTATAGCACTCTGATCCCTACAGTGGGGAGCATAGTGAACTGATTATTTTTTATTCCACTATGCTCCCCAAAATTTTGTTACATATCAAATACTAGTTTTTAATGAAAAAAAAAACACGTTCATTGTGTTATAATGTACTTAATCGACAGGCTTAGAAAACAAAATACTATTAATATAAACAAATAATTTACTTCAAATATATAACTCGCTTTGCGGACACTTATATCGTTGTTTGAATGAATAAAAAAAATCTAGGTACGTGAAATTTTAGCTGCAATTTATGAACTTGCTGACCTTGTTAGCCGCCTCAGTAAAGTCACAAAATCGTTAAAAGAGCATTGTATACATCATATACATGTTTACAATAAGATCCCAGTTTACATTTAAGATTTACCCTTCAACGAATTGTAGTTTAACTACAATAAAACGAAAGCTTTATACAAAAGCTTATTTATAAAGTATCGAAATATTTAGATGATAACAATCCATGTGTGTAGACCCCTCGCCTATTGGTTTGTTTCAATAATATTAATATTTAGCACTTATTGTTAAAAGTTTGTTGACAACAATTGTTTATATGTTTGTTGGAAAAGTGGGGTCTCTCAATTTCTTGTGTACTATTCTGAGAGGAAACAGCACTTCTTTAACTTCTTACATACATACATACATATACTCACGCCTGCTTGCCATTGGGGTAGGCAGAGACTACAGATTTCCACTTAGTGCGATACTGGCATACTTTTTTCGCTTCATCAACAGTCATCACTCTTCTCATACACGCTCTCCGGCACTCCGGATACTCCGGGTACTCTGGACTTGACCCTTTTCTAGTATGTCCCTAATCTGGTTCCTGTAAGTTCGTCAAGGGCGACCCAATTCGACCCTACCATTCACCTCCGCACTGTAAATTTCTTTCGTCAGTCTTCTTTCATACATCCTCTCCAAATGATCAACCCATCGCAGCATTCCTTTTTCAATTTTTGTCACTACATCTTCTTCCATATCACACCGTTCTCTTATCACACTCTTCCTTTTTCTGTCTCTCAAACTAACCCCGCATATACTTCTCAATGATCTCATCTCTACTGCATTAATTTTACTTTTATGCTTCTTCTGCCATACCCAACACTCACTTCCATACATCAAGGTCGGAGCAAAAACTCCCCTATGAACAGCCAATCTAGGTCTTCGAAAAATACTCTGGCTGCCCACAAAAGAGCGCAAAGCTCCATTTACTTGATTTCCTGCTTTCACTCGCCTTTCAATATCACTGTCACACTTTCCGTCCCTCGTAAACATACTACCTAATTACACGAATTCTTTCACTTGTTCAACCCTGTCATCCCCAATCAATATCTTACACTCAGTCATTCTATCGTCTTTCTCAAACACCATCACTTTTGTTTTACTAACATTAACTTTAATTCCCTTCTTTTTGAACGCTCCATTCGTAATAGTTCCCATCTCTTGCAACACTTCCTCCGACGATACAAGTAGGCCTTGATCATCAGCGTATAAAAGGCATTTGACTTTACTCTTTAACTTCTTCTTTGTAATAAATTCATTTTTGTGACGTATTTCAAGTTTATGTTACATAACTATGAAATAAAGATAAAAATAAACAAAAAGATAGATTACCTTTATTTTTAGAACCTCTCAACTAAACACAGTATAACACAATAAACGTTTTTTTTTTAAATATTTAAAGCTACTATTTGATATGTAACGAAGTTTTGGGGAGCATAGTGGAATAAAAAAATATCAGTTCACTATGCTCCCCACTGTGGGGATCAGAGTGCTATACGAGTAGTAAGTGTCCGTTGCTACCCTTGGGGGTTGACGCTAGGGATTCAAGTGGAAACATCCACAAATTCCTACTTTTGCGGGGTCCGATATGCATTGTATCAGATTTTTAACCATTTTAAATTCAAGTTAGCATACTTCAAAGTATAGTCTAGTATTCCATATAAGTTGTTTTCAATGGTGATCGGCGGTACCTAGTATCTCATATGAGATGTAAATGAGATAACACGGTTGGTAGGGTTCCGAATTTATATGTACGAAGGTTCATCTTGCAGGCGCCGGCGTCGTATAGGATTAATTTAGTACAAATGTACCACCAAATTGTGTAATCAAACCGTTGAGTTTAATTTCATTTAGGCACTCGCAGGATATGTAGTATTTAATTTTAACGAAATAATTAATTTAAATTTTTGAGGTAACAAAAAAAAATGTTATGATAAGAATGTTATTTAAAAGTTCATTTATGAATGTAAATTGATGGATGTTTATTGGCGTAAATAGAAATCTACAATCGTCCTTGAAAAACGTGATACTTTATTTAAGAATTATGTTTGTAATGCGTAATTTCTATTCTTTATATTCCATAAAAATTGTTTTAATTTGTAAATTGTTTGCGTTATAAAAAACTATGTACAGTTGAGAAATATAAATATCTAAAGAGAGTTTACGAACTAAGCATACGTGGAAAAATTGTGAGTTGCTCAAAATTGTTTTACTCCTCGTAACGGACTTTTCTTTGTTAATTTGCTTAAACTTTTTTTTTATATTTAGTTCATAGTTTTTGTCGTACTCGCGTAGACAAATAAATTATAATAGTTGTTTAATCCTAATTAATCTATAACGAAAAACAGATGGTAATATCCTTTATATTTCATCACATTAAAGATTTTGTTATAGTTTATATTTCATGACTTTAACATCATTTTCAAAATTTGAAGTGAAGGCTGGTGCGCATGGAACACAGGTACTAAACTCGGACTTAAACTCACCATCTCGTAACGGGTACACACCAGCTAGCTGGAGTATGAGTGGTTGGATGGTAAGCCCAGAAGAGGGCTTCCTCCAGGTTTTTTTTAAATGTCAGGACCTGGTATTGAAGAGAATAAACAATATAATAAAAAGAAGGTACTTGTATTACAGATTTTACAATAAATTACATAAAAGAATAATTACACTATTACAGGCAAAAGAACATTTCATACAATATCTTCACTAATCCACTTAAGGTAACTAGTTATTATTCATAATTTAAGACTGTGGTCTGAGGCCGTGGCACGGACTCAGAATGCCGGATAATGTTCAAAGCTGTGGGACGCCCGGATTACCGACTAGGAGAAACTGGCCATGTCCAACAAGTGCCGAGTAGATGGTAACGCTCGTCGTATTTTGCTGCGTCTTGCAGGACAAATTCGTGGCTACGGAGGTAGTTACAGCATAAACCAAATCGATGTGTCCGTGGTGTAGAACGCCGATTGCTGTAAAGTAAAAAGGCCTAGTACTGTAAAGTTCAACATTGCGGTACAAGTTTCGATGTCATAAATACCGTATTAATAGCATATGTATTGAAAAATATATTACACTATTTACACATTTTACGAATACTTATTCGGAATAACGGATTTAAGCCATTTAAATTTTATTTTTAAACGCGCTATTCGACTTTCTTAACAAACGCCAAAGTCAACACACTATCTTCTTTTTATTCACCATTTTATTGACGTTTCATATTTCGCGCTTCACACCCGACACCATTTCTATTACTATGTTCTTGATAGACCATCCGATTAAATATTTCCAACGTCAAAAACGTTTAATCTCATAATACAAAAAAAAATCGTCTTAAGTACGACAGCAATGAATCAACGCTATTTAATTATTCAAAAGGTTTGGAGTCGCGGCGGGCGGGAACCTCCAACAGAAATTTGTTCTTCCCGAATTAGAAAGTGATGAAGCGATAAGAAACTCTGTAAAAACTCCTATTTAAAATTCAGCGAATTAATAATAAGACTACGTTCATATTGAAAAAAAAAACTAGTATATTATTTTCAACTGTGATGTGTTTAATATTTATTTGAAATTATGTCTGTTAAGGATAATAATTCTCCGTTGAAAACTAAGTGTAAGGATGTTCTCTAATGCCCAGCGGTTGAACTCCAGAAACTTCGTGCATGCTATCGAAGACCATCTGCCAGCTCTATCCAACTCTACCTGAGCGGCGAGACAGACCTAGTAATAAAATTACTAGCCAAGGTTTTGTGTGAGGCGAAGTTTTTATGTTCTGCGAACCCTTAGCCTAAAATTATCAATTGTAACGTCGCTAAGTGTTTTACCTTTTATTATTATATTTTACGTAGGTAGTGTTTTAAATTATTGTAGCAGAGCGTAGCATGCCAGCATCTATCACGTAGCATATCGTACCATCTCGTAGTAGTTTGGGGGCATTTCTGACCTTCTCTTAGCATCTCATAGCACACTCGTAGCATCTTCAAGTATTTCTATGTGGTTGTATCTCGGAGCATGTTTGACCTCGTAGTGTTTTACCATTTACAATTTTACGTAGTATTATAAATTATCGTAGCAACGCGTAGCATGTCGTAGCATCTTGAAATATCCCTAAACAATTGTATCACGTAGCATATCGTGGCATTTTCCAGCAATTGGTAGCATCTCGTACCTTTTTTTAGCACCTCAACAAAGAAAAATATGTTTAAGTAAATATATTATAAAACTAGCTTTCCACCCGCGGCTTCGCCCACGTGAACTACAGTTGTACCTGCACAGCTAAATGGACGCGACGCTCCTGAATATTGTGACACTTTCTCGAAAATTCTGTAACTTAACTATCTAAGAAATCTCTATACCTAATTTCATCAAAATCCATCTAGTCATTTTAGCATGTAGAATAGCTATCCCACAAGTCGGTCCTAAAATTGTTCAGCCGTTTTCGAGATAAACCGGAACAGACAGATAGACACTACAATTTTATTAATATAGATAAAAAAATTACTTTTCACTCCTGACAACGCCCTCTTCATGTTTGCAAAATTTCAGTAAAATCGGATCAACCGTGTTGGCAATCAGCCCGAACAGACACACAAACACACAGACAAAAACCAACTTATGTCACTCCTGATAACCTCCTTTTTATGTCGGCGAGGATTAATTGAAATAGTTTATTCGTTTTGGAGATTAGCCGGAACAAAAAGACAGATAGACAACCACACAGACAAAAAGTTACCTATATCACTTCTAACAACCTATTTTTAATGTCTGCATAGTTTCATTAAAATCTTTAAAAGTTCAGCTCGAACATACAGATAGACAAATAGTAGCGTATATCACTCTTCACATCCTTCATTTCACGTCTGCGAAGTTTCATTAAAATACGTATACCTGTTTTAAAGTTTAGCTCGACCAGACAGAGAAACGGACAGACAGACAAACAAAAAGTATTGTATGTCACTCCTGACAATCTTTTAATTACATTTGTGAAGTTTCATCGAAATTAGTTTACCCCTGTCGCAGGTCAGTTCGAACGAATAGACGGACGGACAGACAGACAAACAAAAAGTATTGTATGTCACTCCTGATAATCTTTTAATCAGATTTGTGAAGTTTCATTGAAATCGGTTTAGATATTTCGGCGATTAGCTCGAACAGACAAACGGACGTACAGACATACAGATAAAAAGTAGCCTATGTCACTCCCGATAGTGTCTTCTGTACGTCTGCGAAGATTCATTGAAATCGGTTCAGCTGTTTCGGAGATTAGCCGGAACAGACAGACGTACATTACAATTTTATTAATATAGATAGATAAGCTTTAGTTTTTAATTAAATTTGTAATATATGGTCTTAGTGGTTAAATATTATAAATAAAAATGAATTAAAGAAAGAAATAATTTAATCGATACAATTAGAAAAAATATTTTTGGGTTCAGGAATGTCTTATTAGCTGATTACAGTTTCCGATATAATACCTTTTATGTACAAACAGGACTTCGTCACAATTTTGTACTCTAACGCAATGTGAAGGCCTCAGGATAATTTAATAAAAAGCGTTTAGTTTATATCAGTGAAAGCGAAAATGAACTGGAGAGATCCTTTAGTACCTTGGTAAAGAGGTGTGGGTCACGCATACATACAAATATGTGAATTTTCATCGAAAATATCTTCCAAAAACTGAATATCTCGTCCATCGGGCTTAGCGAATATCAAAATAAACGCGGACGGGCCGCAGTCCGATCACGATAGCAGTCAGTGAAAATTATTTCGTTGATGGAATTTCCATGTTTTTATTTCATTCTTTTTCGATTATTTGTAGTCGAAAGTAATAACGAGGTGTACGGTAAAGTTATTTACATAAAACAACCATATAAGCGAAGATAAATAAAAATACAACAATAAAATAAACGTCTAAAACATAGATTAAAATTATTCGATTTTTTTTTCTTATAAAATGCGTGTAATAAAAAATAATTTACCCAAAAATACATGAATCGCACATTAACATCACATGTACGCTTATTCGGTAACATTGGAAATTCACTTCATTTAAATTGTTAGTTATGTTTTATTTTGCGCATTTTATTAAAGTTAGTGTATGGTAAGTTTAGTTTATTGTTCGCCAATTCAACTAACACTACTAAAATTCATGAAATATGAGACCTCAATAGAAATTAAATTGAGTACGTTTTCAATGATTCCCGGGTACACAAATAATGTGTAAACCACATAAATCTTTAATTGGATTTGTCCCAAAATGTTGCATCGATCCTCCGATCGATCGATCGATCGATCAAATAACAACCTGATTGTAGTTATTTTGGAATAATCTATGCAATATTTTGGAAGAACTTGAATCACTGACTGTTAATCTAGGATACACGGCATGATGCAAAGACTATAAACAAAGAGTATTTATTGCATGCATCTGAGAAAAGAACAACAACTATAATAATATCTGGGACATCCCGCATAGCGCCATCTAGTCCCAAAGTAAGCAAGTAATATGCTTGTATTATGGGGCGCTAGACAACTGCAATACATACTTATATATTCTTATTTATAATATAAACAGGGTCGGGGGAAAAGTTTCTTCCCATTTTATATGAAAATTAATGAATTTTTTTTTAAATGTTCATTTACATTTAATTACAATATTCAAATTGAGATTTTAGTCACCAGCCAAAATTTTTCTAGATGTTGGGTATCACCAATAGACCTCATTACGTAAATAAAAATATAGGTCAAATATTCGTAATCAATAATTATATCCTAAATATTTTTAAACAAAATTTGGCTGCCTTCTACTTACATACGAAAGGGCGGGCATAGGGCATATGGGCGGTGTGCGTGCACGTGCACTGGCGCCCTCGTAAACGGTGACTAGTAATTTTGGTAGTTTGGGAAAGGTTTACTAGTCTTAACTGAATATTTTCCTATTGAACGATACTAAAAAGGAACAAGACGGCCAACGGATTTTTATCAGAGGTCATTATATTAAAATTTGGCTGGTCATTAAAACCTCATCCTTTATATGTGCCATTTTGTTCGATGACTGCTGCTGTCTGCCATTTTGTAGGTAGTGACATGATCCCGTTGCTGTAGAAATTTTGGGACTTCTGATCAAAAAAACGCGACAAGTAGTTTTGGCAGTCCTCTCTTGATGTTAACCAATGTCTTAACCTGAGACTGTCTAAAGAATTCTGAAAAGACTAAGACAGGTGGAATGTAAAGGTGCAGGGTCAGGGCTATATGGCGGATGCATTAAAACGTCCCAGCCAAACTCTCTTAATTTTCTCTGAATGACTAAAGATGTACGAGGTCTAGCGTTATCGTGATGAAAGACCACACCCTTTATATTGATTAATTCCGGCCGCTTTCTCCTAATTTCTTGCTATAGTCTCATCAGTTGTTCGCTGTAGAGATCCGAATCGATGGTTCTGCCCGGCGGTAAAAGCTCATAATGAACAATACTTCCGATCCCACCATACACGCAGCATCATCTTATTGCGAGTTAGCCCGGGTTTTGCCACAGTCTGTGAAGCCTGACCGACCTTTGACCACGTCCTTTTTCGCACGTTCTTATCGTACTTGATGTATTTTTTATCACCAGTTATCAATCTCTTCAAAAAAGTTCGGTTTCATTACATCTTAATAAAGAATCGCAAATGAGTACACGGTTCATTAGGTTTCTTTCAGGGACCTCATGTGGCACCCAAATATCGAGCTTTTTTTGTATACCCAGCTTTTTCAAATGGATCAAAACTGTTTTGTGATCAATTCTCAGATCGTCAGCTATGTCGTACCTACTGATATGCCAGTCTTGCTCCTTTTTTTCAAAAATGGTGTTCATTTTAGCCGTGACAGGGCGACCACAGCGAAGTGCATCTTTGACATCAAAATTCCCGAATTGAAAACGTTTAAACCGAGTTTGTGCTACTCTTACTGACACCACATTAGGGCCATAAACATCACAATTTTTTCCTCAGCTTGCGTTGCATTTTTTCCTTTTTTATAATAAAATTTTTAAATGTATCGAATTTTTTCATTAGATTCGCTCATTTTGACAGAAAGAAAAACAAATGAAAACCGGCGGGAAACAATATTTTACTAAATAGTTTTTTTTTGAAACGTTACCTTTTTAATGGTATCAAAATCAGTCAGATACAACTAGTACAGCCAAAGAGATTTTCTTAAAAGTATATACACAAACTATATGCGAAAAGACTTCATCCCTGACTTAATATTATATACTTACTTTTCACACCAGACACAGAACAAATAGAAATGTTCATGCACACAAATATTTGTTCCGGGCGGGACTCGAACCCACGACCCTTGGCTCTACAGTTAGGGTCTCCAACCACTCGGCCAAACGGTCAGTCGCAGTCAAAATATTGAGGTGGAGTGGCTTGAATGGATAAGATATATACGGTATAAATACATTAGGCAAAATTCGAAAGTAGTGGCAGTAAAAAAAACCCAAATACAAAAAAAAACCAACATCAGAAAGTTTGAAATAATTCATATTCCTTAGTTTTCTAATAATCTTTGATCTTTAAGGGCGTCGGGGACCGCTAACCAACCTACTACCTCAATTCCTACCTTTTTTTATTACGTTTTACCCCATCACAACGAAATAAGTTTATTATTTTAATAATCAGCCCCAACAGTTCCTAAACGTATGTTCAAGAGAAGAACAGGCTATTTCGCCATTTCTTTTTAAAATCAAAAGAAAATCCGGCTTACATAATATCCGCTGTACGCCGAGAGGATTCTTTAAGATTTATAACCAACATTAAAATTTTCGCGCTAAAACACCCCGCGCGCAGTAGCGAAATAAACAGAGTGAAAAATTTTATGCAGTATATAAATTCCTTTAGTAGGTACGGAACGTGCATTATGTTGATTTAGGTTTAGCAGCGCACTTGTTGAATAAACATACTAGGAGATTTAATTTACTGGCTGTATTTGTATTTTTTTTTAGTTTTTATGAAAAATATAAGACAATCTTAACGTAAACGTATATTGCAAAAAGTAAAAACTGACAGCTATACTTTGATTAGAACCATCATGACTTTCATGTCTGGTACAATCAAGTGAGGTCATAGACGACATCATGGTTCTAATCAAAGTATAGCTGTCAGTTTTTATTCGATGTTAATATCCATAGTTATTAGGACCATTTACAAAAAGGTTCTATGACGTGTCTGGATCATGTGTTTCGTGAATCCTTTATGAGCGTGACACACGTTTCTTGATTAATAAATGTACGTTTTATTCATAAAAGCAATCGTTTCAGAACTCGGTTGTAAGAAATAGACATACATACGTTGTTGTAATTTCAAAAATTTATGTTTTTTGGAATAGTGATGTGATGCAAGTTTCGCTATTTTTCTTATATTTTACCTTTGTAATATAAATATAACGCCGTTATGTAAAAATGTCATTCGTATGACAAGAAAATTAACTTAAAAAAAAAATTTTTCATATCTATACACGGGGAGAGCAGAAAAAAAGACGATTCAAACATCCACTAGAGTCCTATATGTTAAAATTAATTAAATAATGAAATTAATATTTTTTACGCTATGATTATAAAATCGTAAAATTCGTCCTTATTTTTAGGGGATCAAATCCCCTTTCTCTCAAACGACGGCCGATGCCCGCGACGAAACGTTTGGCTTCATATATAATCATATATATTATATAAGTTAGTATAATAGTGAATCGCAAATGTTTGACAATTCGTAATAGAGCTACGCTATATATTTCGTAGGGTCGTGAACTCGTGATAGCCAGGCAGCGAACCTTTTTCGAGTTTAGAAGGCCGTGCGGCCGTGGTTTGAATCTGGACGTGTACCAATGAGCTTTTTCAGACTTATGAACATAACTATCACTGACTCCGTGCCTCGGAGAGCATGTTAAGCCGTCGATCCCGAGGGCCATCAACAGATGACAGCCGCTAAAATCCACCCACCCGCACTGGAGCAGCTTGGTGGTTTAAGCTCCGAGCCCCTTCACCCTGGGCCTAAGCCCCTGCAATTGGGCATAATGAGTTGGTGGAATGGAATATATTTCGTAGTGGGTGGGGCGATGATCCATCCCCACTCTAAAAGAATGAACAACACAGATTTCATGGTAACGAAGTTGCCTCGTTGATTGCTATGAAATTTTTGCCAATCGTGTCGAGTTTCCGATTTGAACCATGAATCCTTGTCTTTACACAGAAACCGCTGATCCGATACATATACGAAGGTCGTGAGCCGTTTTGATATCTGTGTTTGTCAACCTTGCATAGCTTATGTTTTCATAGATTTGAACTAAGCGACGACCTCATGAATACGTGAGTGCACATCGAAAGCTCACATCAAGTTCTGTTATGAAGTTTTATCACGAAAATGTAGCGCGACTTCGATTTATATTCACCATCTGCGTTTCATACAGACGATATTATATGCGACGTACAAGTTTTCATTCTATATAAAATATTCTTTGTTTACAAGCGCATTTTTTATGTCATGTCTGCATTTTTATTCGGAGAAAAAATTATATGTGTCCTGGATGCTTTTATTGAGATTGGTACACTAATAGAAAATCTAATTTAAAAAATATATTTGAAGAAAACATTTTCAAAAAATTCTTTTTCGAAAACAAAATGGTCGCGGTTTTTTAATAATATATACGTAGGTACATAGACATTTCACACCTATATACGGAACAAATGGACATGTTCATGGACACAAATATGTTGTTCAGGTCGATAATCGAATTCACGACCTCTGGTTCAGCCGGCAGGGTCTTTAAACACTCGAGCAGTCGGTAATTCAACCGATTGCCAGTCAAAAACTCATTGGTTAATAAATACGCCTATGGCGGGTCCTAACCCAAGATTGGAGTATCAAGGGTTAGCGATTAGTGGATCACTGCACTAGAAACACGTGTCATCACGAAATACGTACGCAGATGTAAACGTCGCGAACCTGAAACCGACGTACCTGCATGAGATAAAAATGTCCTTTTTGCCTGCTTACAATTCAGATCCCAGTCAATTTGTCACCTTCAAAACGAGCCCTGACTCCACGAATAATGACCACAATTTATTTCAAAACCTGCGTTTGGTGGGAGTTTGAGACGAGAATATCTTGAAGTAATCGTTCATAAGATGTATTTCGGTACACTCTAAATACGATCGGTACCGGTCTCTTTATTTGATATATTTATTTCTATGTTTATATATAAAATATTAACAATTTACAATAATACGCGCTTAACTATGTGTTTCACTGAAATGTTACAATTAGAAAAGCAGTACAAGATTATGCACATTAAGATACTGTAGGATTGGGAGTCAAGAAAGCATGACTTAAATTCAGCAATTTCCATACAAATATCTTTAACAGTTGCACCCTATTAAACCTTAACCGATTTGCCCAAAAAAATTATATGGTATTCAAATCAACAAATACTAAGTTTGTACGTTTTTAATTTGTTACATATTTTGTTAGATCATAATTTAAAAAAAAAACTTAAATTCGCGGGGTTTTTTTCGTGTTTCATTTTGGACATGGAAAAAATTAAACAATTTCGAAAAAAAAATCCCGCGAATTTAAGTTTTTTTTTCTTATGGTATATCAAAATATTTATAAAATTAAAAAAGTACAAACTAAGTATTTGTTGATCTAAATACTATATATTTTTTATGTGCCAATTGGTTAAGGTTTAATAAAGTGCAATCGTTAACACTTTTTGTATGGAAATTCGTCACTACACAATCCTCTTAAGGTGAGGGGTATCCATAGATAATAATAATAATAACGTATACATCACAACAATGTCTAGGCCCCAAACTAAGTATTAGCTTGTATTTTGGTTAGCAAGCTTAAACACATACATATAACAACCAAGACCCGGTACCAGTATCAATATTCGTCATAAATACTGACCCGACCTGGGATTCGAACCCGGGACCTCCAGCTTCGTAGGCAGGGCCGCTACCAACTAGGCTAAGCGGTCGTCAAATCAAATCGTAAAGATAAATCTATGTAGCTGTATAGGTACGAAAAATATTTATTAATCATATTGGCAAAGAGATCACAAGAAACAAAGTTTTATGAAATGAAAGCAATCATAATGTGTATTTAAAACAGAGTCCTTCAAGGCCAAGGTCGTTTTAAATGAATTTAGTATTCCCAAGTTTGTATCCAATGAAAACAAATTACCTAACTAATAAACAAAACAAACATTTTTCTACGTGTGTAAGTAACATCGTATGTTTAAAAAACTAAACTGGAATTAATTTTAAGAAATAATTATCTATTCAGTCAGAAATTAATTAAAGCTTACAACCAATAATTTATTTACATTTTTCAATACATGGAAATTGAATTAATAAACTCGCTTTTGTGTCTAACAACTTTGACGAGTATCTTTTTCATTCGCAGATTAAATGATTTACCGTCATTCACTATAAGTGACTAATCCACCAAACCGCATTGGAGCAGCGTCGTGGATTTAAGCTCCAAGCGCATTAATCTTGAGGGGAGGCCTAAGCCCCTGCAGTGGGGTATAAAAAGGGCTGATGGAATGGAATGAAAAACTATAAGTGACACGACGTTTTGATAATCAACTGTGTTCGCTTTTACTGTCATTTTTACAACGAAAATTGATTATTTTTGTGAGAACAGTGACGACAGTTTCAAATAGGCTTATGAAAATTGACATTTTTACTAGTCGTACGGAAGGTGGATATAATGTTAGAATGAACAAGAGATGAATACTTATATATTCGCGGATTTTTGGAGTATTTGTATGAGCAATCGAATTCTAGAAAGATAAGAGTTGGCAATTTTACACAAACTTGGTTTCTTTGATCTATAATTGATGATCTACTTACTTGTTTACTTACTTACTTGCTTACTTGCTTGAACTTGTGCGTTAATTTTTTATTGAGTGATCTTCAAATTGTTTAGTGAGTACTGTTGACTCAAAACATACTGTGCTTCGACTGACCGGTTGGCCGAGTGGTTAGAGACTCTAACTGCCGAGCCGAGGGTAGCAGGTTCGATTCCCGCTCGGGAAAAATATTTGTGCGCGTGATCATGTCTATTTGTTCCGTGTCTGGGTGTAAAAATATTGATATATACAAGGTGAGATTTTAGTAATCGACCAAAATTTTTCTAGATGTTAGGTCCTCATTGCGTAAATAAACAATATGGATTACATTTTCATAATAAATTATTTCAGCTACAGTGTTATTTTATAACGGTTGGTTGCCTTCTTAACGCTATTAGTAAACGTACGCGCCCGAGGCCTTGAAACAGAATGGGGCGGCGGGCATAAATGGTGACTAGAGTTATTGGTTTTTTCGGGAAAGGTTTGTGTAGTCATATATCAATATTTTTTTATAGAACGATACTAAGAGGACACAAGGCGGCTATCGGTTTTCTACCAAAGACCATTATATTAAAATTTGACCGGTCATTAAAACCTCACCTGTATATATATATATTACAAAAAAAAAATAATTTAAGTATGTATATCATTCGTCTAGTACCCCAATATAAGCATAATATTTGTTTACTTACGGACTAGGTGACGCTGTGTGGAATGAAGTAGACATTATTATTATTAAAAAACATTCCTTTGATTGTTGAACAGATAAAATGAAACCTGCTTAGATACGTTCGCGTTCGTCGTATTCAGGTTAGGGTAGTATCAGATAAAATTTCCAATTTGCATTGAATTTTTATGAGGCTATAAACTGGGATATTTACTTGTATAATTATTAAATAAGGTTTACTTTTAAACGGTATGTTAAACCTCGTACCTAACGTACCGATATGATTGAGGTATTGCATATACGACGAAGGCGCTGTTCAAATTGGAATATAAACACCACTTACGGAAAAAAACTGATGGAAGTAAAAACTTTAGATCTAACCTTGTCTGATCAATAAATCTAATTGGGCGTGAACGATGGTCGGTCCACCAACCGGCATTGAATCAGCGTGGTGGATTAAGCTCCAAGTCCTCTCATATCGAGGGGAGGCCTAAGTCCCTGCAGTGGGGCATTAATGGGCTGATCATATGGTATGGTTTGGTAAGAAAGTTAAAAGTTATTTGAAAATAAAATTTCTCAATATTAATAATTGATCTTAGTAGATATTATTATAATTCATAAATAATATATTATAATAATAGTATAATAATTATTATTTTATTACTGGGTTTAGACCAAAATGTTCAACATATCGTTTTTATATTTTTACAACATATACTTATACTTTTAAAAAAAGAAAGCAACTTTATTATTTGCTAAGTTAAAGTTACTTTAAAGTATCCTAAACTACTGGATCGTGGGGGGACGGTAAAGACTATTCCTCCCCGCTACCGGGAAGCGTGTCGTAAGAGGCGACTCACCCAGGTTAGCAGAAGATGGGCAGCAGCATCTCTCTGTGAAACTATATACTGCGACCACCAACCCGCCCGCCAAGCGCGGTGATTATTGGCAAACCCTCCCAATGATATACACAAAAATACAAGGGCTCCCAGTCTCCGGCGGCCCTTCTATACCTAGCCATGGCAGCGGTCACAGTAACGGAAGGGCACGGGGTGCGAAGAATTCCGGGATACGATTCGGCTGCCATAACAATCAATTACCGTAGAACCGACAACTGATAGGGTAGACGAGTTCTCGAGTGGAGGCCACGTATTGGAAAGCGAAGCGTTGGATGCCCGCCGGCCAGGTGGACTGATGACCTAAAGCACCATACCGGGGGTAATTGGATGCGGAAGGCGGAGGACCGTGTGTGGTGGCGAGCCTTGGGAGATGCATATATCCTGCAGTGGAGAGACACGGGCTGATGATGATGATGTTGAAACTATTAGATGCGTCTAAATCAGTGTTTAGACTATTATATTTAGGCAATCTTTATTACGGAAATACAAACAGAAGAAATGATTGAGCTATTGGTGCGATTCCCTGACTCCGTTAGTTTAAAGACCCACAGTATATATTTGTGTTGTGTCGTGATAGCCGGCTAGTACCGAGCCCGCTTTTTATTTAGAAGGCCATGGTTCGAATCCCGGGGCATGTACCATGAGTTTTTTCTAACTTATGTACGTAACTATCACTGACTCTGTGCATCGGAGAGCACTTTATGCGGTCGGTCCCATTCGTTAAAATCCACTAACCCGCACTGGAGCAACGTGGTGGATTAAGCTCCAAGCCCCCGTCCGCCGTCATCCCGTGAGGAAGTGTAAGCTTCTGTAGTGGAGCTTTAATGGGGTGATGATATGGTATTTACATATTATTTAATTATATTGATTATTTATTTATCTATAATTATGTAAAATTTTCTTCACGCATTTAATAAACTCCTGCTGGATTCTTTAATTATATTAATAATATTTAATATTTATTAATATTTTTTATTTTATAATGTAATTAAATTTCATTTAATTATATTACTAAATTTTATTCATTTTATTATTTATTTAATAATTGAATAATTAATTTTATTAAAATAATTTAAATATTTTAATTTAATATTTAATAGTATATGTGCTTCACGTATCGTTATTTTTAATGAAACGTCCATAACTTTTTTTTGTAAAAGTACAGAAAATGGACTGGGTTTTTAAATGGACATCCGTTCAGATGAATATTGAAATAAAAAAATCTTCGCGTCCCTTTTTCTGATTTATAGCTAACGATTTTCGTGTTACGCAAACAAATGTTTACTTGTCGAATAATATTTTTACGGTTTGTTGTGACAGGAGAGACATACGTATTCTGCAGGTATTGTCACTTAAAATTTCTTTTACATCATCATTCTTTTGCATACATATAATATCGGCAAAAATATTGCGTGAATCCTTAAGCCTAAGGGCAGATATATAATGTTGTGCATTTAATAATAATAATACATGGGAAATTCCACACAACGCCATTTAGTCCCAAAATAAGCAAATACTAAGCTTGCGTTATGGGTACTAGACAACTGATGTACATACTTAAATAATCTTTATAATATATACTTACATATATAAAATAATTTACACCCAGACACGGAACAAATAGACATGTCAATGCACACAAACATTTGTCGCAAGCGGAAATCGAACCCGCGACCCTTAGCTCCGCGGTTAGGGTCTCTAACAACTTGCCCAATCGGTCAGTCAACATTTGTATTGTAGTGCTCATTTTCATCGAGTAATTGTCAAATTTCTAAAGGTCATTTTCTGTGAAACTGAGGTGTAAGACGTAAACATATTTTAAAACCGAATTCAGCACAGAAGCTGTCATTTCGCAGAATCGTGATTGGTAAGTAAACAAACTCACGAACTTCCACGAACAGTTTAATTGCATTATTGAGAGATGGCGACGAACATTTTCACAGTATAATTACGATTTTAATTTCATCTCAAATATGAATTTCGATATGTCAAAATGTATAATTTTGAAGGCGTAAACATGAGAACTCGTTCAGTCCGTTAATGTATATTCGATACAAGCTTTGAATGCATAAAGAGCTTCCGCAACGAAAAGCTTCGATATTTGATATATTCAATATTGGATGTGCGAATCTTGGTAGCATTTTATTCACAAGACCAAAGCATATTGCGTTTGTAATTTTGATGATATGATTTGACGTAGGCTGATCTGTGTTTTGACTGTAAGCTCCTTTTACTTGGATTAACAACGTACAGTTTAATCGGCAGAACTGCACTGAACTATATTATACAGTTTAATCAGCTGAACTGCACTAAACCACATAATTATTGTATTAACAATTCACCAAATAAGCAAGTTATACGATATGCCAGTGCCATTGCAATCATAAACATACGTACATAAAAGAATATATAGATTAAAAAACAGAGAAAATAGGATGACAGAAAAATAAGAGTTACAAACGAGGTTTTTGTTTTTGCGTGTTTTTTTTTTTAAAATGCATGTCTTTGTTGTTTCGGAAGACTTTCAACGAATTACAATTATTATATACTAGCTTATCGTGAGCAGTTTACGTACGATTACGTAATTGTACAATAGCTAATGAAACTTAACTACCTATGGATGTCATTCCTGACAACTTCCTTTTTATGTCTGCAAAGTTTCATTGCTATCGGTTCAGCCGTTTCAGAGATCAGACCGAACGGACAAACAGATAGACAAAAAGTAGCCTTGTGTCCTTTTCCAAGGTGAAATCTATCTCTGTACCAAATTTCATCAAAATCAGTTCAACGGTTTAGGCGTGGAAGCGTAACAGGCAGACAGACAGAAAGAGTTACATCCGAATTTATAATATTAATAGGGATAGTTGGGATAAATATATTATTACACAAAAACTCAAAGCTTCTGTGTTCTTACTAATCCATTTAATTTATTTGTAACTAGCGACCGCCCGCAGCTTCGCTTGCGTAGATTACACATTCCTGTTTTAGGTGGTATTAACATTCGAAATGGTTAATACGTAGGTACTTTTTGCTAAATCTAATATTGGGGACACCCATTCAAACTTTCAATCTTCATTCTCCCCACTCCTTTAAGAAAACCGATACCTACTCCCATACTTTTCACCTTCCGTTTTCCACCCTTGATATCCAAAAACCCTGAAAGACGTCATTATTTATTTATGTTAAAATTTTTATGTTTCTAACTTTAAAGAACAAACACTCTCATACAAAGCCCCTCCATCCCTCCCTCCTTAAATTTGAAATTTCAAAATATTCCTTTCTTAAAAAATTAATACTCACGTTATAAAATAAACCACTGTTCCAAATTTCGGCTTCCTAGATTTAGTAGTTTCGGCTTTATCTACGCTGATAGATCAGTGAGGAAAAACGACAGACAGCCACAAAAAGTAACTGATGTCACTCTTGACAACCTTCTTTCACGTCTGCAAAGTTTCATTAAAATCTATTCAGCCGTTTTGGAGATTAGCTCCAATAGACACATAGACGTACAGACAGACAGACGGACAAAAAGTAGCGTATGGCACTTTTGACCACTTTCTTTTCATACCCGTGAAGTTTCATCAAAATCGGTTTAGCTGTTTTGGAGATTTGCTCGGACAGATAGACAGACAGATAGTATTATTTTATACATATAGCCTATATATATATATATGTATAGCCTATATATATATTTATACATATAGCCTATATATATATATATATATATATATATAGCCTTCCTCAATAAATAGACTATCGAACACAAAAAGAATTTTTCAATTCGAACCAGTAGTTCCTGAGATTTGCGCGTTCAAACAAACAAACAAACAAACAAACAAACAAACAAACAAACAAACAAACAAACCAAACAAACAAACAAACAAACAAACAAACAAACAAACAAACAAACAAACAAACAAACAAACAAACAAACAAACAAACAAACAAACAAACAAACAAACAAACAAACAAACAAACAAACAAACTCTTCAGCTTTATAATATTAGTATAGATATGAAAAGGTAATTATGATAGAAGAACATAAATAAAATAAACAAATATTTCAAATAAAAATTTTCTAAATAAAACTCGCCACGATCTTTTATTCCATAGAAGTAGAAATAAAATAGTATGACTAGAACGACGCTGTTCAATAAAACTATTGGAACTCGCAAAGTTCGCGTTGATCGAAGTTTGGCGAGAACGAGAGCGTAGGAAGTATTTCGAATAACTGCATGCTTTTCTAACCTAGGGCGACTACCAATAATCGTCGGTTTTTTTAGTGTAGCGCCGTACCTCCGTTCCTTGGGTGAAAGAATGGAACGAAATGCGGGAGCAGTCAACACGTACAGCGCTTCATTTTTAGATACTCGCCGAATATAGACAAATAGACACAAATACGAGTATGTGAACAACACAGTAGGGTGTATTCGTCTATACTCGGCGAGTATCTTAGTTGGACGTTATTATTATATATGATATATATCACCATTATTAACGATGCCATTTTTTTTTTGGAATACACACATGTAATTTTAGCTTGGCGTGATACTTTTTTACAAAACAATTATTTGAAAGTCACGTAGCTTCAATGCTTTACACTTTGAATCTCAAAGTTCGCTTTTAGTCTGGTTGAAATATGCGAGCATGCATTTTTCATGCGGTGCAGCCGAGACGTGGAAATGTACCAGCAGTTTTGATAGTGAAATCTTCGCATATAGACTGAAATCGCGAATCCAACACCCTAGCGAGACAATTTTACTGTATATTTTCAACGAACAGACGGTGACTTGTCCGCCGTGATTTTCACATATTCCGTCATTTTGGCTTTTAGTCTATATAAAAATTAAATCGTATATGTTTTGTACATTTCATATGGCCTTAATGCTCCACTCCTTTAAATAGCAGCGTGATGGTTTAAGTATTGGTTCAGATTACACCTATAGACATCGGCAAAAGTGTAACCAAACATCGTACTTTGAATTATTCCAGATCGGTCAAGCGTCCGCGCGATTTTATATCAATAAATTTTTAATAAGTATTCTAACTTGATAGGTATGTGTACATATTTCATTTATAAATTACTATTCACGGTAAACAAAATTAATTAAAAAAAAATACCATCGTTCGAATTACAGAAAACGATAATTCTTTAATCCATTATTAAATAATTTTTCTGACTGAAATCATTCGTAAATAAAATTAAAAAGTATCATGAAACGTTACGTAAAAATGTCATATTATTCATACTGAATGATTATAAAAAATTCATAAGTTTGTTACAGTTGCGAAGATATTAATTTGAATTAAAAAACATGATTGTTGCGTAGTTATAAAAATAGAGAAAGTTGCATTCCCCACCCCATAATGGCCTCTCGACATTTCGTGACTACGGTTTGTTTTGGTTTTTATTTAGTTTGGTTCATTTCAACTTATTTAAACGATGGAGGTAAATTCATATAATTTGATGCAAACGTCCGTCTGACTAGTCAGACTAATGTCATTGAGAAAGGGGTACAAGCAGGTTGAAGCAAGCCGCATATATATACTTACATCTTTTTCACTCACACTGAAATTCACCATTTGGAAAACATGTAAAAAATGAAGCAAATATATGTAAATACAAGAGTGCTTTCTATGACTTTAGGTAATTGTTCAATACAGACGAAACCTAGAACGTGGCTCTCACGAATTTTTTTAAGATTGTATAGACATCTTGGGTTTAATGTGTAGAGATAAAAATAAATTAGTTTTAAAAAGACAAATATTAGATATTTATTTTTAGATATTTATGGATACTTACAAATGAAAGGTTATTTTTGAAGCTTTTTTTGTAGTAGTATTATTTCCACACATGAAAGAAAAATACAGAATGTACGTGACATGTGACAGATCGATTTTGGCTGTGGAGGACTGAGCGAGCATAGATTGAGAGCAAGTAAGACTTTAATCTTACTGTAACCCTCCACGCCAAGAAGGCGTATGTCACGTATGTACCTACATGTTTACGTAAAATCGATATGTAATGTCATTTTTTTTTTTGTAATAATAACACACACAATCACAACAACGCCTAAGTCCCAAACTAAGCATTAGCTTGTATTTTGGGTACTAAGCGAAGACACCACATACATATAACAACCAAGACCCGGTGCCAGTATTAATATTCATCATATAAATACTGACCCGACCTGGGATTCGAACCCGGGACCTCCAGCTTCGCAGGCAGGGTCGCTGCCCACTAGGCTAAGCGGTCGTCACATCGTCATTGATTACAGGTATAAAAAAATTACTAAAAAAAACTGTTTTGATCAAAGAATTTTTTTTATTTGATAAAACGATTGTTTTTGATGAATATTGTCTCCGTACGGCGAGCAGAAGTCGGCGTGATGGTAATTAACACAATAACCTAGGTCAAAAGAGGTCAACGACCGCATAGTTCTACTTTATTTTGCTAGTTGGCACCGTTTATGGTATGCATCCATCGTACAAAAACAATATTAATCATTACAGTAGTACAATAATACCAAATTAAAATGAAAAAATATCGCCATTGTGTGTAAGGTGTCATAAAAAGCTTAGCGAATAAAATTCCAAAGGTTATTTTTGGCGTCGCGTTTTATCACTTGGCGTGTTTAGAGGTTCAGATTAATTTTTCGAAAGTATGCGATCCGTCGTAGTCTTCAAAAAGCTCATAAACGATACAGTCATATTCATAAAACTATGTTCATAAAATTGTAAGTATCTGTAACAAATATATAGGTTGCCTACTACGATGCCTCTACACGATTACATGTAAGCAAAATACAAGATGACAGAAGATTATTTCAGTTATCAATGCAGCCATAATTTAGTTATAGGTGAAACTTATTTTAAAGCATGCTCATAATAATTTCTAAGGATCTTGGAAGTTCTCAGTACGAAATTGATTTGAAAATGCCAATTTTATCTACATAAATATACTAAAATGTTATTGTTTTATGTTAAAGTTAACATTTTAGTAAATACATAAAAATTGTCAACCCCGCTTCCCCTTCACCCTTCCCATTATCGTCATAAATTTCATAATAATTTCACCGATAGAAACATATTTTTATTATTCTCACTGTACTAGCATTCAGCGCCGACTTAGAGTACGTCGAAAGCCGCCTCACACCTTTCACCCTAAAACGGAATGAATAATTGAGAGCTGGCGGGTGATTTGATTTGGCCGCCTTTGTTCCCGCAGACAAGCCGACAAAGAAACCGGGATTAGCTGGCCAGGGGAATTTAATCCGCCTTTTTCTGGCGAACCTGTCAACATTTATTACTATTCCACACGGAAATACCTTTGAATTATTCTATTTTTAGTGTTGCGTAACAACGTAAGCCGTAGAATTACGAACTGAGGTCAAGTGATATCACTCGCTCGTGCCTACAAGTTATACATGATTTTTTGTGTGTAACTTATTGGAAGCTGGCGATAACGGTAGCAGTTATAACAGCATGGCTGTCAGGACAGTTTCGCGAGATTACTTTAGCGAAACGCAATCCCTGTGCGCTTTTACACCCGTCGTCGTCGATTTGTCGTTGTTTTTAAGTCGAATTACTTTGATTTTCGAATTACAACAGACACAGCGCTCTCTCTTATATACTATAAACTTCTGCCTATTTTTTTGCTCTGTGTAGCAAACACAATCCATTACACACAATTAACGATTTTAATGTTTCGTACCTCAAGACGAAGAAATGCAATTTTTATAGCATCACTTTGTAGTCCGTCCGTTTGTTAAAATCTTTCTTCTCAGGAGCGAGGAGAGGTATAGATTTGAAATTAATATCAAATACTTTGGAGGTGTAAAAAGAACTAAGCTTTTAAGTCAAAGAAACCAAACGATACAGCCATTTATGTCACATATTTTGATACTCGCAAACTCACTCATAAAAACCTATAAGATACTTAACTTCATGTTAACCTGGGATCATGGAACCGGAAAGGAGCAAGTTCTCACTCAACTGCACAAGTGAAGGGAAATATCCGAAAATAGTTGATTTTAAATTATAACACATAAAGTTTTTTTTTTTTAAATTTTTTTTTATAATTGACGTAATAGTTTCCATACTATTTGGTGGTGAGTAGCTATAAAATACGTTTATAACGAAGGATCCTTAGAGTGCCAATCCGACTAGCAGTTGACCGATTTTTTTTTTCATAGACTTTTTTCAACACCCATAGACGTTGTCATATATGATCGCGTGAAAAACATAGTTCAAACCCATTTTTTATGTTTAAAGAATAATAATAATACCTGGGATATCCCATACAGCGCCATCTAGTCCCAAAGAAAGCAAGTATTATTGCTTGTATTATGGAGTTGTAAACAGTTAGTATACATATTCAAATATTCTTTTTTATAATATATGCATACATAGATACTTTTTGCACATTTAACGAAAAATCAGTATTTAACGATGTAAACACCCGTGTTCGAACGAACGGAACGGAAGCGCCCATCTGTTTCACTTAAAAATTCCAAAGTTTCAAAGAATAAGGCGAAAGACACACTCGGCTCTGTAATAAATAGACTTTTTGGGAGTTACTCACGAAGTTAACGGAGTTGAATTCACTGAAGTGATAACTTTTAATCGCTGTTTTCGTAAAAGTGTGACATTTGTCTTTAAGAGTACGGTCGATTGTGCGCGGAAAGAAAAAACTGTGGATAAAAAAAAAAGTGTTGTTCGTTTAAACTTGGTAAATTAGACTGATCACAAATTACGAGAGTGTAAGTGTTGAACCTTTGATTAAATAATGTCTGGATGGACATTCGTAATAAACAAAAATGACAGACTAACTTTTACATATTTGTGTGTGTGACTCAACGAACCACATACTCTCGCTACGAATGAAATATGATTTTATACAATGACTTCTCAGCAATTCTACAACGATTCTAAATAAAAAATTATGTTTTTTTTATTATTTTTTCAAAACGATGATTAACAAGACCGGATTAAATAATAAATATAATTAAATTTGTTATTTATTTTCAACCTATTTTCGATAGAAAACATGAAAATGCTATGTTAGAAAAGTTGTCTTAACGAATTATAAAAGATAAATCGTGACTAAGTTTGATTGAGAAGATTTATATAAAATTTTTGCTTTGATAATTATAAAACCACACTTATTTTATTATATACAGCTTTGCCTTTTTTTCGGGCGGACAGTAAGATTTCAACTAAACGAATAAGCTGTCGTTTGTCCTTATTTCCTGTTTCCGTGTGCGGAAGTTTATGTGGAAAAAACCCGGAGCTAGGAAATGATGAGAATACCAGAGGCTGCTACAGTACCTCTGGTTTCCGTACGTTTAGGAAAACGTTTATAGTTGATTTTCTTCCAGCAATCCGGTTTTATTTTCGACTCGAACATTCTCGTCTAACTCTCTTATATATAGTTTTGTTTATTTTATCTGTACTGTTTTTATGGCTCAAGGACTTTTGTAAAATGAAAATACCATTTTGTAATAGTTACAACGGCCATTTCGTTACCATTGAGTCATGTTCATTTATAATATTAAAACAATTTATTTCTACATTGTTTATTTTGCTAATGTCGATACACTTAAGAGAAATGTGCGAGTCGGACTTGCTTGAAGTTGGTTATTAAGATTGTTATTATACCATAACAGCGACGACCGCTTGGCCTAGCCTAGCCTAGCCTAGCCTTGGCCTAGCTGGGGGTCCCGGGTTCGAATCTCAGATCGGGTCAGTATTTATATGATGAATATTGATACTGGTACCACGCCTTGTTTGTTATATATATGTGGTGTCTTCGCATAGTACCCAAAACCCAAGCTATTGCAGTTTGGGGCCTAGACGGTGTTGTGATGTATACGTTATTATTATTATTGTTTCAGAGTTAAGGGGGGCAATGATCGATTGTCGTATATTTCCTTTAATATCTATCAAACTATGCTTTTTAAAATTATTAAATAAAATCATTTACATTTGATATATCGTATGATACACTAGAAGAAACCTTTTATTGATTTTATAATTTAACCCCCAAAATGATTATTCGTTTATCGTTTAGGTTTCTCTGTTAAATAAAAAGGGAAGCCTACATTACGTACTTTTTTTTTTTAAATTTTGAGTCTAGCAGTTGGACTATCATCATCATCATCAGCCCATTTTACCCCACTGCAGGGGCTTAGGTCTCCCCAGGGTGAGGAGGGGGTTCGGAGCTTAAATCCACCACGCTACTCCACTGCGGGTTGGTGATTGTAACGACCGCCATCTATTGACAGCGTCCGGGACCGACTGCTTAACGTGCTATCCGAGGCGCGGAGTCAATGATAGTTAATGTACTTAAGTCAGAAAAACTCATTGGTGCACGCCCTGTTTCGAACCATGGCCCTATGGGGGAGGGCGCGGGGGGGGGGATGAGCATCTTTATTTTATGTGTCACATGATGCACTTAAGAATATCCAAACAGGTCTGTAACTCATTCTGTTTAGGAGCTAGAGACCCGTGACATACAGACAGACAGACAGCAGAATGTCAGCAATAAAGCTCTGCTTCATCCTTTTGATGTGGAACCTTAAAAAAATAACGTGGGTGTAACAAAATAAGTAACTAGCCAGTATGATTTGCAGTAGGTCACTACAATCCGGCCGCACGCCGCGCTCGCTCGTTAACCATAATGTCTGCGACCGCCTGATAAATTCGTAATTAATGCCGACCTAGCAAATACTAAGTTAGATATACTGTTACGATTTTCGAGAGGTGTAACAAATACGTTTATTGGCTGACGGTATCGAAAGAAAAAGTAATTGACATCGTAGAAACGGAATTATTATTCATACGACGCGATATCCGTTCCGTTCCTAGCTTATATTACAACCTTAGATATCATAATAATTAAGATGGAGCGCCTTTTATTTCAAAACTATAGAAAAAGTGATCGAAATATCAGACTCGGTAATTGATCAACCATGCGTTATCTTAATTGTTATAAGTAAACATTTTGTTAAATTGCTTATGAAATGTAATTTCAGAATATTTTATTTTCCAATACGAATTTTTCATGTGGAGTCTACGGATTCTACTTCATAGCGAATATTTCAAAAGATTTGGTCTACGGCGTGTATTTTCGTAGTGTCGTGATAGCCCGTGCGCCGCAATTCAAATTTATAAAGCTGTGGGGCCGTGGTTCGAATCCGGGCGTGAACCAATGCGTTTTTCCGACTTAAGTATATAACTATCACTGAACTCCGTGCCTCGGAGAGCTCGTTAATAAGTCGATCCCGGCTGCTGTCAATAGATAACGGTCGTTACAATTACCAACCCGCACTGGAGCAGCGTGGTGGATTTCAGCTCCAAGCCCACCTCACCTTAGGGAGAGGCCTAAGCCCCTGCAGTGGGATAAAATAGGCTGATGAAATGGAATGATGTATTTTCTTGCCCACATTTTTTTGTCACAACGAGGTATCTCTATGGACATCCATGATTACAAAACCACAGTTGCACAGCACAAGTTTTTTGTTTTTAAGTGTTTAACTAAACGGTGTACACTGAATATTTAATGTAGGTAGGAAAGGTAGGAGCATCTACTTCTAGTCGATGTGAATCGAGGGACAGTTCACGCTCTATCAGCTGTCCGAGTTTCAAGGTACTTCTTACCCTTTCGTAATAAAGGCCAAAGTATTTATTCGTCTTTAGGTACCTACAAATAGCAGGGGAACTCGACTGAAATTTATTATTTAGAACTAACTGTGCCCCTGACGTCGCTTCATTTGTATCACTCTATAAACTGAGTACTTTCTGAGTTATTAGGATAAAACCATCGACGCACAGACCAACACTTATATCGGTCACGTACGAAGATTAACATATAACTCTTGTAATTTTTAATACAGCTATTGTAAGCGCTTGTGTGGCTACTCGACTTGTACACACAAGAGCGGTCAGTCTATATAAACCGAAGACATTTTTTTTTTCATCTGCTTTTTGAATACTGCAACTTTTTACGTATAAAAATTAGTGTGGTACAAGGTCTTTAACTGTATCACATCCTTAGATGGAGCGTCTCATATTTCGATCGAAAAGAAACGACCGAAAACTGAGCAAAACGTCAAACTCAGTGCTTAGACCATAGAGTAAATTAATTTGACAGCACTGTTTGTTAATAGTTCCATGGTTAATAGAGTCATAAATGTCAATTCACAGTATCGAAGTGTCATTACGCAATATTGTGAGATTGGCGGGGATTTCTCGGGGGTGAAGAGCGGCCCGCGGGGACCTTGCACACTAAAATTTTGGACTATAACTCGGCATCTTACACGAGCTAGCTAGAGTATGAGTGGTTAGACGGTAAACGCAGAAGAGGGCTTCTAGTCAATCGCTTACACAGACCATGCGCCATTACGTTGTTTTAAATAAACGTGGTTACACATGAAAGGTAAATCTCTATAAAAATTTTCAGTACGAATTTTACGTGTGGGTCACAGAAAATTCAATTTCACAGCGGATATTTCAAAACATCAACTAGTGAATATTTGATTTACAGCATTTTGTTTTTGAGTACAAATAAGTATTAAAATATAGAGGTATAAAAAGATTTCCGAAAATTTGTTGAGACCAGTACCACACTTTTTGTTTATATAAGCACTAAATAATTAACCAAAAAACTTATGGTTTACAAAACTGTTGTTTTATTTTCAATTTTACGTATCATCCCATAACGCCCCCAACTAGTTCGTATGACGTAGCTTCTTGATTGTAGTCCATGAAAAAGCACTGAAAGTATTACCATTTACAAAAAAAAAATGTATGTGTATGTACAGGCGTTGCAAAACTACCTTTTTGATTGAAAAGGTTTTAACAAACATTTTAAAAATTCTAATGATTGCAAGATATTTTATCTTTATCTGTATATACCGTACCGTACCGTACCGTACCGTATACCGTAAACTTCGTGCCTCATTATTTGAATTTTACCGTATATATACTATGCTTATACTTATAAACTTTTATTGGCCATCCTGTCTGTGTAGGACTGAAGAAGACAAAGGGAGTATCTGCTGTCGGTACACCCAAGTGACATCTTTGTGTTCGACACTTCCTTTGATAAGTGGCAGCTCGCGCCCGCAGTATTATTCAAAAGGGGACACTATTCAGAAAAATTTACCGATAAGTCAAGCGACGAATTAATGCTACTCTGGCGTTTATGTCTTTGCCGTTCGCTCGCGTTTTCAACATGAAAAAAGTAAAAGAGACAGCTCATACTGCTCATAGTAGCGTAGTCGAGGGTCAACCGATTAGACGTCAATTCTTTTTATTAAATTGGGCTCGATTTTTGTGATTTATTACTTTCCGGTATAAATGTAACTAAACTATGTGTAGTTTAGTTATATTTATTTGATTATGCATCTGGACCACAATCTGAATTGGACGCACCCTCGCAATACAATGTTAACCAAAACTTACAGTCCAAATTTTACATAAGTACTTGTGTGTGCGATTCAACTAATTACGTAGTTTCACTACGCCGCCGTACATGTACAAACCGTCTCTGTGTGCGTGAATTATAACCGAACTGTTAGGTGATATTTTTATCTTTGTTTTTTGGCGTCGACTCTTTATCTGAACATTATATAATCAAAAACTACATACTATAAAAATACTTGTAATAATTTCTTTAATTTTTATTTATTAAAAAAAATATCATAAAAAAGGTCTTAAGAATTAGATTACGACATTCTGAAAAGAAAAACAGTTTTGCATACCGGAACGTCAATTAATCAACCAGTCATCGAATTGCACTGATTATTAATTTGATATATACCAAATCGAATGTTATTGATAGGATATTAATTAAACAAGTTTTTTTAGTATAGGTAGTATATATTATTGTATAAAAATTAATATATAGATACCTTAAAAACCATTTAAATTATCAGTACAATTTTTTCATCTTCGTATTATGTAGTAGAATGTTTGCAGGTCAGATAGAAAAAGCTGGATTTTGTATATTTTGTATAACACATAGCTTAAATTGAATCAACTTTAAGTCAATTGAGCCTTTAATAATAATAAATTAATAATAATCTATTAATAATTAATTAATAATAATCTTTAATGCACGTTCGGTACCTAGATTGATTTATGTTATTTTTATCGTCAGTACAACTCTGTCAGCGGTCTAGCAAATAAATATTAAATAAAATCTTTAATATACCCTATCAACGTATCACTCGAAGCTTTTAGACATAATTGTGTAGAGCTGGCTAATCAAGCCAAGCGTTCGATTTAAATAATAATAATAACAATACATGGGACTTCCCACACAGCGTCATCCAGTCCCAAAGTAAGCAAGTATTATGCTTGTGTTATGGGTTACTAGACAACTGATATACATACTTAAATATTCTTTATAATATATACATATATAATTATTTTTTTCGAAGACACCACACACACACACACACACACACACAAATAAATTATTATAATTTTATACAAAAGAAATTAAAATTATCTATGTTTTTGGAACACGAGCTTGAGATGCTCGTTTTGACAGAGATGAATATATTGTTCTGCGGAGATGAATCGGAGAGTTTTTAGAGTATGGATAGTAAAATCGTGAGATCATAAAGTGTGGGTAATGTAACGTAAAATTTCAAGTTTGTAACTAAAAGTAATAAAAAGATAAAGCCTTTCAAAGCGTGTTTTGGTACTGACTCACTTATTAACTGATCATGAAAACACTGAGGGTGTACTTCCGGTTGACCTACAACCTTGTTTGGCACGAAGGAAGATCCAATAGCACAAATAACGTAAAAAGGCTCGAAAATAATTAATTTCTAATTCTGTGTGGAATTATTACGTAGCAAGCTCAACGTGTCCGTTTTTGTTATACAGCGACTTTGTAACTAAATAATAAGTTTTACGTTTATACAGTGCTTTCTTAAAGTATGGAAGATATACGTTAAAAATTCAAAGGATAACTTTTGGGAACAAAGCTCGAACCGGTCAAATTTTGAACGAACAGTTTGGCGCGAGTTATACATAGTGTGTGTAAGAGTTTTAAATAAAGAGTTATTTTGTTAATTGATTCTGAAAGTTATAATAATATTTTAATTTGAAAACTTAAAGGAAATACACAGAACAGGTTCGACCTAGTTAAGGCTCCAGACTCTCACAATTAGCTGTACTAGTCTTTCTGTTTTTCTAGTTATGAGAAATAAATAAATAAATAAAATCATCAGCAGCCAAACTCTTGCAATCTGTCAAAATGTTTGCGGTCAATCTATTTTTATATAAAATTAAGGAGATTTTTGATATATGTTATTATAAAGTATAACTATTTATTGGGCGTAATAGGTACACCCACACAATTTTTACACCACTGCGAAATGTTTGTGGATTTTAATGCATGCATATTGCATGCACTGAGAAAAGTGTTCTACAAAAAATATAATGGTTCACCATCAATGGAGCAATTGATCGAGATCGTCATAAAAACGAGGAAACCAATTACGGTACATGAACCATAATTTAATTACTATACCTATGTTTATGCTTAAAAAATGATGAGGTAATTGGAAAGCAATTTATACGGATACAGAATTAATCCCTATCAATTAAATACGTTACTTACTTCAGCATTTCATGTACATTATGATTGCCCTTTACACTATACAATTTAAATCTATATAACGGCCGCGCCACGCCGGCTGGCCATACGGTACGACGCGACACGCGTAGTTAGGTTAGGTTAGATTATATGTATTTATTCTTTACTTTTTTCAAATATGTATAGAATTGGAAATAAAATACTTTGAAAATACTCTCAGTAGAACAAACTCATGTGACATTTAAATGTAATTAAATTTAATCCGCATGTTCGATGCAACAATCTGATATGACAATACGACAATAAAAGATTACGGCTTATATGCTCTGCTACCCGTGCGAAGCCGGGGCGGGTCGCTAGTATTCATATAAATAAACTCTATAATCTATAGAAAGTGTTTGAAATACACTCACATAAACATATGATTTGAATGTAATAAGGTATCGCAGACGATGACAATAAAAAAATACTAGACATTTTTATTAAATATATTACCTAATTACCAATATACATTTTCATTTTACATACATATTTTGGTAACTGGTTTGTCCCCGTCTACAATACCTTACAACATTATTAACATAATAAAGTAAACTTAATATACCTAGTACGAGTAATAAGCGGTCCCAGACGCCTCCTTTAAGGATCAAAAATTATTATACAATGAACAAACTTGTATTATTTCACACTTTTTAAAGGTTAGTTTTTTTTGGTGTCGTAAATTTTATACTCATTGTTCAGTTAATAATTTTTTAAGCTGTCTTTTTATTTTATTATTAACTTAACAATGATGATCTTATTCTAGTATTACAAATCTAGTTCCGATTTACACGACAAGAAAATATTACAGATACTAACCAGAATGTATCAGAATACCCTTTCACAATGTCTCGTGCGAGAAACTTCGCCTTTTATTTATAGACTGTATACTGAATATACTTATTGGGTTACTCTCGTTCCTTTTGCTACCTTGCGGTATAAAAACGTATATTTTCACTTGGGAGATACGGCGATACGGTGGCTGCTGCGGTATTTTCTCCACTTTATGTCGAGATATTTCGTTTTACGCTGGTCGGGTCAGTTGTAATGTTTCATAGTAGCAACAGAAGGCAACTTTACCAGAATTTTCTTGGCAGCCTGTACGCTTTAGCTTATTATAGGTACATTTGGACTGATTAAAAATTCTGCTCTTTTTTTATTGCTTGGATACTTTATAGTAATTGATTTAGGTTAATAGTTCATGAATTAATTATAAACTTTAATTGGAAACAAGTTCGTTACAGGCCGGCTTTTTATATCGTACGTTTCACAAACCTTAATAAAAGAATTTAAAATTTACAAATTATGTGCTTCCGCTACCTAGAATGAGGTACCCCCTTTATGATCCAGTATTTGGAGGGGGGAGTAGAATATTGCGTATTAATACATAAAAAGTGTGCTATTGTTTTGTGAGGTGGTATGCTAATAAAGACCTACTTTTCATTAATTTTACTGAACTATTAAATATATTTACAGCTTGTTGTTATTATAAATCATAAAAAATAAAGTTTTTTTTTCTATTCTATCCTACGAGACGATCATGGCTGCATCAGCAAGACCTGGTCACCAAATTATTATGGTCATCAAATTATTATTACAATTTTATTGAAATTACATACGTGAGCTTTGATTATTTACTTTTATGTATATAGCCACCGGTACAATGACGACAAAAAATAGAGTAACTTTTATATGCTCGTGTGTGTGACAGACCACATACTTGCGTTACGTTAAATTCACAGTGTACTAACCGTCTCTGTGTGTGTAAATTATAACTGTATGGCTAAAATGAACACCGCGACTTTTTTATCTCGGGCCGGAACGAGATGTCGCTATGTGACATATATAGCTATCTCGTTTTGGCACATTTTTTCGTTGTGTTCAAGTTAGCTCGCAGATCACTTAGGTGATATTTTTATGTAGGTTTTTTAACGCCGCAACTTTATCTAGACATATATATTTCTAGATTTGGATGAAACTTCCTCACTGAGATAGACGAACACATGATTCAACATATAGAATCACGCTGCTATCTTTAGGATCAGATCAGTAAGAAGAAAAATTATGTAGTACGGAATGCGTCCTATAGATGCCTCAACAATAAGCTAGACACTTATTATTGTCCTTCTAGAATATAAACATGTATCCCAGAAATAGGTAAACAGGTATAGAATTAGGTCATAACGAAGGAGAAACACTATTGACACAGGTAGACCACGTGCGGCTCGCGTGTGACGGCATTGCGACAAGCGCGTGACGTCACTACCCCCCTTCTGGCCTACAACTCCTAGGGCGGGCTTTTGGGGATGAGGGGGGCAACACCTGTGCACTGTACTGGAGCTAATTCTCACGTCTTTTGACTTTATATCACTTTGTCTGCGCAAAGGGTTTATAGGATTCAAATACTTATAATAGAGTATTTGACTAATATTAACTATATTATATTTATCAAGAACATATAAAAATAGACTATAAACGATAATAAAATTTATAAACAAATTTATAGTCGGTTGAAGAATATGAAAATTATAAGCTGTTAAAATATTATTTCTGTCTCTTTCTTGCAAAACGAAATTGAACATTATTTTAAATAGGCTGACGTCACACATAAGTACGCCGAGCGGTATTGCCCACTCTGTCTAAAAGGACATTTTAAACATACATAATTTTGTTAAAAATTTAAAAATTCTGGCAAAAATCAAAATTTGTTTCCCATTTGAACAACAATAATAATAATAACAATTTAAAAAAAATTTCAAGTCGGCATATACCTTGGAAGTTACACGTTTTGGAGCATGCGATAATATTTGGTCCAAAAATGTAAATGGGAAAAGAGTTGTTCTAATTATAAAAAAAAGTTAACAATTTTAATTTAAATTAGCCTGGAATGAATTTAAAGTGCCAACCCTCCTTAGTAATATTTATTAATATATTTTTCAATGCTTTTGCTATCAATACGGTCTTTATGACATCGAAACTTGTACCGTAATGTTGTATTTTGTATGTGTTGTATACGTTATTATTATTATTATTATTATTTTAGTTACAGTATTAGGCCTTTTTACTATACACAAACCGCGAAAAGCAACCAGCTCGCACCCTTGTTTCCCGCCATTATTACATTTGCAGTATCCACTTATTTTTAATCGCAAATGTATTGAAAAGCGTCGTATGATGCTCGTACTCAGTAAGCTGGCTATTAAAGTCATCGGTTTATTATAAGCAATCGGCTTCGCCTCGCGCCTATAAACACCTCGACTATAATATGCAGCTTACCGTACTTGCATAATAATGTACTATTGTAGTATACGAACAATATTTGGCCTGGGAAAAGAATGAGGGGTTCACAAGATAGGACGGGATTTTGTACTAATGGCTATGAGTTAATAAATGTAAACATATATAAAGTCATATTGGTATATAGAAGTCTTTTGAATACGAATTTACTGATTAGGGTTCCGTACATCAAAAAAAAAACAACTGAACCTTCATAGGAGCACTTACACCTGTTTGTCAGACCATCTAGCAAGACCCGTTTTTTTTATATACAAACATATTATATAATGTATGTAGGTACTCTTAATTTATATCAGTACACTTATCTCGTTCATTTGAATATAAGTTTGAGTTCGCATTCTATATTTATGACACTTAGATAGCAGAATTATCAAGATGGAACGTCTCATGGTTTGAAACGATCGTAAACCCGAGGAAAATAACGACCTTTAAATTACACAGACACTACGTCAATAACATTGTTTTTAGACATTTATTTCGTTACACATAAAATATGATTGCAGAATACGTATTTGTTTTTCCACTAGGATTGTTGAGGTGCGTTATATTATTATATTTAATTCAGCAACGGAGAATGTCTCACTTCATTATTCGAGTCGAAAAGTAGTACACATTTTTATTTTAGATCTCGAATCGATACAATCAATCGATATTATCGAATCGATACAATCAATCGATATTATCGAAAAGATACAAGTATTAATATTGCGCCATATACAATTTACCTAAGTTATTATGACGTGATTATTGCCTCAAATTGAAACAGGTGTTATTGAAAACATGGTCTTTTTTAAAATTATTAGTATAATATATTTTCCAGAAAATGGCGATTTTGAGATATAATATCATAACTTATATATGTGGCGCCATCTTTATATATTAGACAGTTGCATTCGAATTATACGTATTTTTCTGAAATTATACATGTTACCTACGTGTTTGAAAGCCTATAATTTTTGTTAAAACTAGTTTAAAATTAAGATTGTCCTTTACAACTGAAGACTCTATCAGTTGTAAATACTATAATATATTGTAAATACAATAACTATTTAGATAGCGCTAATAATTCTATAATGTACAAGTAAAACAACACATCTGAAGTCACAAGATAAACACGCCAATTTGCCTCTCATACCCTACGTCTTCAGAAGAACAATTTCTTAGCGAAATGAGGTAACATGAAGAAAACTTTAGCTCTAATAAAGTGACCGCCGCATCGTCATTCAGGCGTATATTGATAAAGTAAGGGAAAAAGCTCTATTAATATATATACACACGAAATATTACTTAATTCATAACGCGGTAGAGTTTATTTTTCTTTCAAATTATTAAGTCAAAAAAATGTATATAAAATGACCCGGAAAAAGAGCACTATGAAGGTAAAGGCATCATTTTCCGCATGTATCGTTGACTAGAGAGCTTTTTTGCGGCTTACGGCAGAAACTCTTTATTTTGTTCCTGCCTGAAAAATGAACTTTCTACGTAAGTAAAAATGCCGTGCTATAGAAAAGCTGAGGCGTGCCTTTAGATAATATTTTGTTAGAATCGAAGTTTTTAGTTATTTTTATATAGTTTGCCATCTTATTCACAGCAAGTAGGAAAACAAAAAAGAACATTAGAAGATGCTCTATTCATCCACACACGTAATATTGACTCTGTTACTGAAAATGAAGCACAGCAATGGCAGACCTGTAAGTGTGTTTAAGGACAACTTCGTAGCGTACTGTCGGTCGGTAGACTTACTAACCAGCCAGCCGACTGACTTGCTAGGGATGCTTCGACAGTTAGTACGGGTATTGCTAGGTTCACACATCGATCATTTGTATGAATGTTTAAATATCACATACAGTAATGTAAATAAATAAAATGTATACGTGCACTTACTTACTACTTTGACCACGCTAGAGATTCACCTGATGTTTGTTTTGATGAAAAAATATGTATATTGCTGTTGAGTTGTAGACGGATTGCTTAAATCACCAACTATTTAAGTATGACGACCGCTTAGCCTAGTGGGCAGTGCCTCTGCCTGCGAAGCTGGAGGTCCCGGGTTCGAATCCCAGGGCGGGTCAGTATTTATATGATGAATATTAATACTGGCACCGGGTCTTGGTTGTTATATGTATGTGTTGTTTTCGCTTGGTACCCAAAATACAAGCTAATGCTTAGTTTGGGACCTAGACGTTGTTGTGATTGTGTGTGTAATTAGTATTAGTATTAGTATGTAACGTCATCAGTGAATCATACTATTTCTTTTAGAATTTTATAGTTGAAGTATAGAATGCGAGTGGTTTAAGTAGCCTTCTTGTAACTCGCTATAAGATATTGTAATGTTCGCTGTTTCTTCACCGCAAAGTATTAATTTAAGACTTGAGTTCTCTACCCATTTTAATTCTCAGTATTTCACATAATTAATTCACTTTGCGTATGCTACAGTTCCAATCAAACTTTATCGCGAATCCGAACATAGGCACAAGTCGCGTCGCAATAACCAGTTTTAGGTGTAGCGGCACGCAGTGGAGCGAGAGGTATATGACTGTACCTGCACAAGCACACTTATAGCGTTGTATTCCGATCCGCCATAAAGTTTGAGGCGAACTATACATTGTGTAGTCCAAAGTCCAATGCCTAACGCGATGGCTGCGAAATACTTGCTTACAGCGAATTCGCTTGACGCCGCATACATGGAATCCATAATTAAGAAGAAGAAGAAGGGTGTGTAATACAAATGTATACATAGTTCAATAATTTGTTCAGAGGATCAGTGTCGCAATACAGCGCGGCAACGCGGCAAGCATCCTTGGTACCCTGAACCCATCGTCTCTTTAAAATTTTGTCATTTATCATAATTTACTTAGTATTTTTTAATTTATAAATACTTTTAGTTTTACTTTTTATATAATTTAAAATTATGGGTTCTTAGATTTAATTTAAATATTGTTATATACGTTTGATTTTCTAAAAATAAATAAATAAATAAAAGTAACCTAGATTACTTTTCAAAAAGTTCTCTATCGGCCAATAGGGATTTTTCTCAAAACTTGTTCAGCCATTCATGAGATTAGCCCGAACGAGCAAACATACGCAATAATACATTTATGTCTATCCTGAAGACCCATTCTGAATATTGGTGTAAGAAATTTTAAAATTAGGTAATTTTTTTCAGAGATTACCTACACATCCAAACAAACTTACAGACTAATATTAGTGCTGATAGAGGAGTCGAATTAGATTATCAATATTTTTAATTTTATTTTAATGATCTAAAATTTATTAGTCTGTGACTGACAGAAGATTAAAGAGATAGCGAATTATTACAATAAAAAATCTTTTTTTGTATACGAACCGCCTTAACTTAATTTATCTAAGGTTACCTACGAATCGACTTTGTACAATTACGAGAAGTGATAGACAAGTAGAAAAAAACGATTCCTCAAGCAATCCAGTGGAGGCAGGACGTGGCGGCTCTCGATTTTTTCCCTAAGAATTATTGTATTTGTAAATGAAATGTCTTCCGACAATGGTGACGTTTTGCCATTATTCCCTTTGGAGGTTTCGTAAAAATAAAATCCTCTTATAAAATTATATAGAACGAAACAAATCTTCGGAAACGTTTACGAAGAAAATCTTTATCGAACATTTTAAGATTTATTTGTTGTTTTGTGTCACCTAATGGATCGATTATTATTTGAGAAGAAAAAATTGGACAAAGAAAATAATACTTTGTATCGAGTTCGTTATAGATAGAATTAACAACAAATGAGGGTACGTTTATAGTTTTTGAGTTTTTATTTCAGTTTAAGCAATATAGGTAATATTATAAAACAACATAAGTCACAGAAAAATAATAATTTGTGCATAATGGCTAATGGTCAGTTGCAATGACAATGTTGCTGGTAACTAAACTACATTTTTTTTTGTTTCTATAAATACTTGGGACAACCCACACAACAGACAACCCATCTAATCTCAAAGTTAGCAAGGATTATGCTTGTATTATGGGTACTCGATAACTGACATACATACTTAAATGTTCTTTATAATATATACATATATAGGTATTTTATATCCAGATACGGTACAAATAGACATGTTCATGCACACAATATTTGTCCCAGGCGGGAATCGAACCCGCAACCGTTGGTTATGGAATTAGGGGCTCTAACCACTCAGCCAATCGGTCAGTCGACCTACATATTTACCTCCATACATATGGAGATAGAAAAACAATACTGTCTTTCTCTTTACGCATACACATGCATATTGTCACGGCAAAGTGCTTATAAAGGTAGCTGTCAGCGACAAATTCTTGCTTAAGTAAACTTTGATTATTACCCGACGCCTGTGCCCGACGCAAACTCCTACACCGCTATGTGCCGGATTATATCAAGTCGAATAACTTAGTCAGGTAAACCTGTAACAGAATTAACCAAGAACTGAATCTATTTCGATTACTCTTAATGCCTCAGATTCTGTAAATGATTCGTTTGCTTTAAAATACTTGCATAAGTAAACGGTGACGATGAAGTGACAACCGCTTAGCGTAGTGGGTAGCGACCCTGCTTACGAAGCTAGAGGTCCCGGGCTCGAATCCCAGGTCGGGTCAGTATTTATATGATGAATATTGATACTGGTATTGTATATTGATAATTGATAATGAATTGGTATATTGATATTGGTCTTAGTTGTTATATGTATGTGAGGTCTTCGCTTGGTACCCAAAACACAAGCTAATGCTTCCTTTGGGGCCTATATAGATGTTGTGGTGATGTATACCTACGTTATTATTATTATTAAAATTAATAAACTATATACTTTGTCGGTGTATACAATGGAAAATAAATCTTATTAAATATACAATCAAAAGCATTCTTATTGCAGTAATTGTTACTAGTGCTGATTTTACATTTCACGCAATATCTAAGCTTGAATCCATAAAAAAATAAATATTTTATTAACTTTTTAACTAGACATCAATAATTATCAATCAATTGTCTCTGTTAATTAAATGGGTCCTGACATTCAATCTGACCAAATATGGTTAATGTGTAGAGAATGGGTTAATTTGACACTCAGGTAAGTCAAATCAATCTATTACAGGTTTTACATACCAGTGATTTGCAACATGTTTGACTGTGCCACAGAACGAATCAAATGTAACTTTTCCCTTGTATAAATTGATAGGAAAGTGGCAAAAGGATATCGAACGTTAAAACTGAATTCCAGATTAAATAAATTCCGTTGGTTCAAAAGCATGGCCTTTATCATGAGACCGCTAGAAGGTATAACACAACGCGTGCGATAGATCTTCTCACCATTCGAAATTAATAAAAAAGTGTGAATGAACTCCCGAAAGTTTTTTTTAATTTTTCGTATCGGTGGTGCTTTAAACCGACACTCATTTTATTTTTAAAACGCTAAAGAGCAGTTCTGACCTCTCTTTTTAAAGGTCTTTTAAAGAGAAATTGATACACTAATGTGAAATTTAAAAAAGGAGTAAATGTCAAAGTATTTCATATGATTTTTTTTTTAATTCAAACGAGGTTCAATGTGTGCATCAAGTGCATCCTGACAACATCGTAGGCGAAGGTGAAGTTCTTTGAGTTCATCGATATTATCAGATTTTGGCAAATAGACTTCGATTTTTAATGGGTTCTCATTAAAAGAAATTACACGGAATAAGATCAGGCGAACTTTGAGGCCATTCAATTTGACCCTGACTACCAATCCGTCTATTTGGAAAGATTTTGTCAAAGTATCGACGAATCTCTAACGGAAGCATATTGTGATGGTGCTCCTTATTGCTGAAAACTTTGCTTCATCTGCCAAATTCGGGTCGTCACAAAGTGCTTTAGGGGTTCGTTGATACTTAGACTTATTTCATTTTTTATTTAATAATAGATATTATTAATTACAAATAATGTATATTACGAATATGGCCCACAGTTACGTCCGTATAATGTATGTTTAGATTTGATTATTTCTAGACTAGTGAGTTTATTTTTACACGACATCCGTTAAGCAAAAAGTCGTTTTCTATTGTTACTTGAAACATTATTTTATCAGAAAACAGGTAGAATACTTATAAATTTAACAAGCCAGATGCCATGACCAGATGATAGCTCAACAGGTAGACACAAATATGTGCTTTGAGAGCTTTGACAAACTTTTGCTTTGAAAGTTTGCCAAGAAACCGGCTATGATTTTATCGGGTTGCCAGTCGACATACATGGATAGTATTGATACACACTTATTGCAACGTAGTTTTCACTATACGTGCATGATCCTAAAGACTAAAATTTGAAAATAAAAATAATTTAAAGATTTTCTAATATATTGTAACGTACATACGTTACGACAATTTAATGCCTTGCCCCTTATATATCCAGAATTAAAATGCGATCACAGATAAAGCATTATTATTATTTTTTTAAATTATACTGCTTATTGTCACTCACAAATCACTTTTTGGTCGCTTGGTTCATTTTCTATTCGCACTTCAGATAGATACTGGCTGGCAAAGTTTGTATACCTACCTCAATAGTATGTTAATTAAGTCTCACTCGAAGGGTTCTAGATATTTCATTTTTGTTTTTTTTATTACGGTGGTTCCACCATTCCATATCAATATTTTAACATTATTGACACTTATAGCTATATACTTTTAGAGATTCAAGCCATCTCTTTTTAAGGTGCTTTTCAGGTTGCAATAGTTTTAAAATAACCTTTACTTTTTATTTCTAAATAACGCAACTAAAGCACAGATTATTATGATTTGTGATATAGGAAAATAGTTCAGAATTTTATATTTAATCTGCAATTTCTTATTCTTGTGATATTAGTACAATTTGTATTGCAACTTTGAGAATGAACTTAGATAATATAATTGTCACATAATATATACCATTTTCCATGTAATTAGAAACGGAATACTTAGTAGAACACAGAATATAGCTCCTATTTTAGATGTTGCGTAACCAATTTCATTATAACCGAGATCTCTCATTATGCAGTAGCTTCAAGATATTGGCCTCATATAAATTTTCTTGCTTTGTTTTCATAAGAAAATTTATTGTATAATATTTATGCAATTATTTTACGCAAAATTTTTTCACCTCTATGCATAGCCACTCTGGTTGCAAAACCTACGGATGAAATGCCAAGCAAGTTAATGTTTCAGATAGCTTGTAAAAAAGCTCACATATTTGTTATGAAGACGTTGTAAAGTTTCGCTTCGATATTAAACAAACGAGTCGGGGTAAGGTAGAGGAGCTAGGATGAGCCCTTGGGGCAGATACGGCTCTGTAGTAATTTAACTTATTTAACTTAACTGGACAGCAGAGACAACTTCTGGAATTGAGGATTACATGACACACTTTAAGCTCGTTTGGGATTGTTCTTCTTTAAGTTGTTTATATTTCAGTATTCATAGTGTTTCATAAAATGACAAAAAAAAATGGTCTGCTCATAAATCTATCTATATACGTATTTATAATGAGAAAATTTTCTTTCGCTTCCACATCATATTATTTCCGTAAATTTTTATTGCAGTACTGGCGATAATATTTTTATGAATGTTTCTGTGTAACGCTCAAAATAATGGCATGTTTTTTCTTCACGTTTATTCTTTTCCAATCTTTTCATCATCAGCATCTCTCTATCGACTGCTAGACATATATATGCCTTTACTAGGGATGTTGATGAGAGATCGATTAATTACAGTATCGATTTTTGTTTCTGTAAGAATGCAACCATAAAATTACAGGAGAAAATCGATTGTTAAATAAAAAATATGATCGATTATTTTGGGTTAGTATCTTTTTTGTTTTGGAAATAAAAGTTCAGAAGGAAATCGATATGAAATCGATTTTTGAGAATTTGATTTTCTAGACCTCGATTCTTTTGTTAATTGCCTCTTCAGACTGCGATTCAAAACTATTTTAAATCGATATTTTTCGAGAAGAATCGCCGTCTCTAGCCTCCATCAGTTCGCGTACAAATAAGGGTCTCGGTTTTTCGCATCCAGCCATGTCCAGTCAGAGTCTTCAGGTCGTCTATACATCAGGCTGGGAGCGGACTGCGCTCCCTTTTCCACGCCTTCGCCATTCAAAGACTTTTCTGTCCTACCTACAGTAGTTTTTCACAAACGCTTCCGATCCACTACCACTTTATCTTCTGATTTTAAGAGCTATGTTTAAAAGTTCCCTTCTTCAATGGACTTCTTCGTTTCTAATTCTATCCACCAAAGAGATTCTGAGCATAGCCCACTTGATAGCACACCGAGCGTCTTTAAGTTTTAAATACTTTATAAAAATTTCACTGGTTTTCAGTGTAAATAAATTCATTAATCTCTACATTAATAATATTAAAGCTTTATTTCATTCCTTACATACATACAATACAATTATTCTAATAATAAGAAAGATAGTAAAAATATAACTAAATAAAATAATTAAATAAATAATAATAACCTAAAAAATAATTATGGTTAGGTATATAGTATTACTGATTGTTGCATGCATATGAAATAATATAAAATGAAGTAAGTAGATTAAGTAGATTAGTTGTTAAGTATAGATTGTATTATTATTAAAGTAAAAATTTTAGTAAATAGCGACTCATTCCCTACAGCTACATATGTGGAATTTATCCATTTACTCTGAAACTGATAATATATTTCGTTTGTTATGTACGGTTTACAAATTCGATGGTTCACATGTTATATCACTTTTCACTTTATTATTTACTATTCACTAAAATTGGCTTATAATCAAATTGCTTTTCGTTTGGTTCTGACCGTATTTTCATAGAACGAAACTACTAATATCATAAGAAAGGCACGTATCTAACAATATTATAACATACGTTCTACGTATGTGTCCGAGTCGCACTTATCCGAAATTTCTCTTTGGTTTTCGAATCAAAGATTACTATGTTTTTTTACAGAGAATTTATAGCATTTAATAGTCTTTAATTTACTGTGCGAAATTCTAGACTTTCTCAGAGACAGCCACCGTATGCGCCGGAGGTCGGTCGGTCAAGAATGCATCTTAATTATCCCACACTGTTTGCCTCGGAACGGGAAATATGCTCTTGCCGACGTTGCGTCGTTTATACTACGAATATACTTACATAGTTTTACATATTCTTTTAAACGAATATTTTATTATGGCTATACACTCAACTTTTAGAGAAGTAATCAAATTGTTTGAACAAATCAGAAGAGAAGGCATTAATTATATTTATTTGTAAGTTAAAATGTTAAGCAACACATTATAAAATTCAAGTGAATGAACTGGCACTAGTTAGATTTATAAAAGAATAATATATGCCCGAATTGGTCTTTTCGAGGTAATTCAAAAGAATCACAGATATCATACTTAAGCAACTATTACACGGCATTTAAAATTAATAGAAAAAAATACTAGTAACATGCGTGTTCATCAGATTGCCGTACACTCTCTCTGACCTCACTCTGCAAGAGGACTACACCTAGGCGCCCAGACCAAATTTAGGGCGCCCTATCTCCTGTATTTATAATAATAATAAATAATAATACATGGGACAACCCACACAGCGCCACCTAGTCCCAAAGTAAGCAAGTATTATGCTTGTGTTATGGGTTACTAGACAACTGATATATATGTATACTTAAATATTTTTTTTTAATAATATATACATAGATAAATATTATACACCCAGACACGGAACGAAATAAACATGTTCATGCACACAAATATTTGTCCCGGGCGGGAATCGAACCCGCGACCGTTGGCTCCGCAGTTAGGGTCTCTAACCACTCGGCCATTCAGTCGTTATGAACAGTACTTGTCGTTATAAAAATTGCCCTGTAAAATATACTTCTTTTGTAGTAACTAATTAATAAAAAAAAATTCAATAACCTTATTGTACAAGCATAAAAAACCGACAAGAAATTTTTATACAATTTTAGTCCAAAAACGTCGTAATAGTTCGTCAGGTATTCAAGAAACATTTTGACCAAAATCTGTTATTTTTTTTAATTGCTTTCAAACCCACGTCTAAATTTTTGTTTATGTCCCTATTTAAAATTTTATTTAAATAATACATTATACTCCTAAATTTGTGTCGTTTGAATGTGTCGTCGTGATAGACCAAAGCGCAACGAACCTGTCTCAAATTTATAAGGCCCCATAGGGCCATGGTTCGAATCCGGGCGTGTACCAATGAGTTTTTCTGACTTCAGTACACAATATCGCTGACACCGTGCTTCGGAGGGCACGTTAAGCAGTCGGTCCCGGACGCCGTCAATAGATGGCGGTCGTTACAGTCCCCAACCCGCAGTGGAGCAGCGTAGTGGATTTAAGCTCCAAGCCCCTCCTCCTCACCCTGGGGGAGGCCTAAGCCTCTGCAGTGGGGTAAAAATGGGCTGATGATGATGATGACTCGTAAATCGTAAACACCCCAATTTATAGCCCTTTCGGTTCCACACATTTTAATACTTTTTTTTAACAAAAGGCACTACCGGCAGACCGGCACCGATTATCAATACTTTTTTAGTATCATACTTACTTTTTTTAGTAACATAGTATATCCAAAATGCAGAATTTCAAACCAAAACCGAATAAAGACATGAATATAAGAAAAAATGTGGTAGATATTTTAAATACTTATTTATCCACACCGTGCTATTAATTTAAAACTAATACTGTTACGTGCCCATCCTCGACAACGATTATCAACGCTTTTTCATCACTGATTTTATTCCAAAAACTACGGTGAAAAAGAGGCAACGGCCACTTTTATTTGTTGAGAGTTTTCTAAAAAGTGCGAGAACGTTAGAACCTAGGAATACATAAGAAAGAAAGGAAGAAAGATTTTGTTTGATATGCTTATAAAACAAGATGAAAAAAAACCAATGTTACTATATAATAAAAAGACGTCGCTTTCTGTGTGAAGAATTAGACAGGCAAGTAGGAAAATGTAGTACCTAAACTCTGGTCTGTGTCTATTCATATTACTATAAATAGTGTAGCATAAATCATTCCTTCTGAAGAGAGAGTAGAATAGCGACACTACCCTTGTTAGTTTTGCGGTCACAGTAGTATGTGGTTTTCAACGGTTTGTAGGCTTATCCTTGTATTTTCCTCAATAAGATTAGAATAAGTCCCTCGACCGGGCTTTTTGGTTTCATGTATACTTTTTCCTCGAGATAAGCTTAATTAGAACGATTTGTTAGTATACAGATTTGTCCTATAATTCATTCCATTATATTAAAATAAAGAAACTTGCCATATCAAAAGGAATCGAGTCGTAATCGATAATTATCTGAGATAATTGTTTGACAGTTTAGTGAAAAGACCATAGAGTAAATTAATTTGACAGCAGCGTTTGTTGGAAAAGCTCTGGAAAAGACTCATCGACCGTGTTTTGATTTTCTGTCGACATTGTGTTCACAGTAAAAGCACTCTCATACGTTTTGATATACAATTAAACCGTCGATCGATTAAACATAGAATGTGTGTGCTAGGCCCACAGACAAGTCAACCTTATAGACCACGCTTTGACAGGGAGCATTCGCCAAGGCTATGTAGTGCCACTACATAACTACGTCTCTTGTGAGCGGTCAGTTGGAAGCACGTCGGAAGCCATTAAATTGTCAATTTTGAACGAGCCAATGAAAACTAGCCGACCTCTCCCCGCACCCCGCCACTTTTTGGCGATTTCGTTTTCGTACTGACGTTTATTAAAGCGTGGTCTATAGGTTGACTGGTCTGTGGCTAGGCCTTAGAAACACGGAATAGATACTTAGTACCACTGACTTAGAATAATCCATTTACCTATTAAGAAAGTATAAAATAGAATATAAAAGAAGACAAAATTTTCAAACAAAATTATATTCGGTTGAAAAATATGGAAATTGTTAGCTGTTAAAATTTTATTTATGTTTCTTTCTTGCAACACGAAATTAGGTATGGCATGTGGTATTGCCCTCTCTGTCTAACAGGTCATTTTGAACATTCATAACTTTGTTAATAATGATTTTTTTAAAATTCTTTCACTGTTATGCTATAATTAGAAAACTCTTTCATATAAAACTAGCGACCCGCCTCGGCTCGGCGGCTCGGCAGAGCAGCATATTATGCTATGTATGACATAGCAGTCATATTAGCTTGTTGTGTCGAACACCTGGATTGGATTTAATTAGATTTAAATGTAACGTAAGTTCATCTTACTTGGAGTATTTCCAATGTATTTTATTTCTAATTCTATAAATATTTTAGAAACTAAAGAATAAACACATAAAAACAACAATATTTCTTTGAATACAATATTGATAACATCTGCACGGAGTCGCGTCGGCGCGTCCCCGTCCGCCCGGCCCGACCGCTTGTCGTGCTCTAGTTTTTATATCATATATATATTAGTATGGTGTAAAGGGCAATCATTATGTGCATGACATGCTGAAGGTAAATAACGTATTTAATTTGATAAGGATTAATACTGTATCCGTATAAAATGCTTTCCAATCACCTCATCATATGACACCATTTTTTTAAACATAATAATAGGTTCTGTAAGCTATCCATAAAAGATAGACATATGCCATCTCGGACTTTTCTTTAGTCCTATAAAAGAGTAACAATTTCTCCATACATTATTTTGTTATATCTCAAAGATTAGGCAGTGTTTTAATGAAAGCTCTCAATCAGCTAAATTTTTTCCGACGTCTTCAACAATAATCGTCATACTTCAACTAATTTCCACAAAACATTAATAAATTATACACATAAACCTTCCTCTTGAATCACTCCGTCCAATGGTGTCAACCATATGCCAATCCGTCCGGTAGTTTTTGAGTTTATCGCGTTCAGACAGACGGACAGACGCGGCGGGGGACGTTATTTTATAACTAACGACCCGTACCGGCTTCGTACGGGTAGCAGAGCATATAAGCCGTAGCGTCTGCGTTAGTGTTCTTGCTTGTTGCGTCGAACATGTGGATTATATTTAATTAGATTCAAATGTAAATTCATCCTACTTAGAGTATTTTTAATAACAACAATAACAATAATAATAACGTATACAATACAACAGCGTCTAGGCCCCAAACTAAGGATTAGCTTATTTTTTTGGGTACCAAGCGAAGACACCACAACATATAACAACCAAGACCCGGCACTAGTATCAATGTTCATCATATAAATAAATACTGACCTGATCTGGGTTTGGAACCCGGGACCTCCAGCTTCGTAGGCAGGATCACTACCCACTAGGCTGAGCGGTCGTCGTAAATATTTTATTTTCGACTCTATGAATATTTGAAAAATTAAAGAATAAATACATAAAAACAAACTACAATATTTCTTTGTACACAACATAAATAACTTCAGCCTAACCACGCGTGTCGCGTTGTTCGGTATGGCCGGCTGGCGCGTTGCCCGTTTGTCGCGCGATATTTATATTTCGCGATAGCTCCTAAGATATTAATTTCAATTGTATAGTATAAAGGGCAATCATTATCATTAGCGAACACACACAATATCTTATATGTAGAAGAACTGAACTGATATTCATGAAAAACAAGTCCAAAGAAATGAAAGAGGAACTAAAGGAACTGTTCAAACAAAGCAACAGATCAATTCGAAGAGAATATAGAATATGTCAACATTTCGAAGCTCAAAAAGAGCCTTCAAAGAGCTATGTACTCACAAAAAATGGAGAAGACTTTTACCCATGATGAGGCCACACAACAAATAGCAAATTAATGCAATATACTATATATAAAATAATAATCATAAGTCTTGTTAAGAAATTAAGTGAAATAAGAAAACTATAATAAAAATAACAATAATAATAATAATCACGTCGGTGTCATTCTCAAAATCAACGGACCGTGGCAGACGAAGATAACATTTTTTTTTATTATTCGGAATGGCATCGTTCAAATATCTCATTGTTTACGTTTCAAATATTATTCTATTAGATTATTTACGAAATTATACAATTAAAACTTAACAAATAATAATTTGACGCCCACTTAGCCTAATGGATAGCGACCCTGCCTACGAAGCTAGAGGTCCCGGGTTCGAATCCCAGGTCGGGTCAGTATTTATATGATGAATATCGATACTGGTACCGAGTCTTGGTTGTTATATGTGTGTGGTGTCTTCGCTTGGTACCCAAAACACAAGCTAATGCTTAGTTTGGAGCCTAGACGTTGTTGTCATGCATACGTTATTATTATTATTAATAATTACGGTTAAACTTAGATTATTTTGTAAAATTATTAAACAGTCCTGAAAATTTTGTTAACTTAAGTTTTTAAGCGGTCTTTGTGCGATATAAGTCTCGATAAAATTATATTAGGTCTTAAGCTATGAAGTTGCCGTTCTTCAGTACTGGCCATTTAAAAAAAAAATTTTGATCGGCTGTGAATTCTAAATTCAGATTAATTTTGTTTTAAAAACATGACATTATTTTTACAAAGTCTGTCCTTCGTTTATTGATTAGCGTTGTGTTTTCATTACATTTGAAAATTTTTCTTCATAATGGACATTTTAAAAATTATTATGGAATATGAGGTCCGTCGTGGCACTAATGCAGCACAAACGGCACGTGACTACAACAACGCTTACGAAGAGAACTTAACAAACAAACGCACAACCCGTTATTGGTATGCCAGCTTCCGTTCTGGAAATTATGACTTGAATAATGAACCTCGTGGTCGTCCGGACACTTTGGTCAACAATGATGAATTGTAGGCGATTGTGGAAGCTGATGATTCTCAAACTATAGCTGAACTAGCAGCTATTGATGTTAGCATCAAAACAATATTGGACCATTCGCAACAAATTAGCCCAGTAAAAAAGCTTGATAGATGGGTACCCCACGAACTTAACGATCGCCAGCGCAACGTACGCGTCAAGACCTGCCTCGCGTTGCTCAACAGGCACAGAAATGAAGGAATATTTAACCGGATTGTTACCTGTGTTTAAAAATGGATTCTGTTCGACAATCGAAAGCGCTCAACAAGTTGATTAGATCCTGGTTCAGCACCAAAACAACGTGTTGAACGAAAAATAGCCCCTAAAAAGGTGATGGTCACTGCTTGGTGATCTAGTGCCAGTGTGATTCATTACAGCTTTTTACAAAATGGCATGAGCATTACTGCAGATGTGTACTGTGAAGGACTGAAGACAATGATGGAGAAGCTCACACGTCTGCGACCAGCTTTGGTCAATCGGTCGTCCCCGCTGCTCCTTCACGACAACGCACGACCCCATACTGCGCAACAAATAGTCTTCCAGCTGATATAGTTGGGGTTGGAAGTTCTCCCTCAACTACCATACTCACCAGGCCTTGCACTTACCGACAATTACTTTTTTCAAAATTTGGACAACTTTTTAACGGGAATCCCCGAGAGACAGTAAAAAATGCCTTTGAAGAGTTTTCTGCCTCCCGTCCAGTTCATTTTTACAAGAAAGGCATGAATAAACTGCCACTGCGTTGGGCAAAGATGCATCGATTGCACGAGTGATTACTTTGAATAACAGAAATAAAGATGTTTGAAAAAAACACTTTAACTTATTTCATACAAATCGGCAACTTCATAGGTTAAGACCTAATATTTACTTGGACGAGTTACATACGCATTCCTCATATTTCTTTTTTCTTTACCATTTTAATTAGTATAAAGTATCTACTTCAGCCCGACAGATGCATTGTCTCAAATATATAATAAAGCATATTCAATTCATTTGATATTAATAAAAGTATTTTGAGTTTTAAGTATTTAGTTTTAAACTCTCAAAACGCAGTGTTTTACTGCAGAAACTCGGTCCGTATAAAACTCTCAAATAGTCCTGGGGCATTACGCGAATTCCGTGCCAACAAACATTGTTCAACGTATTTGATGTTTCAGTTTGTACTGTTTGTTCTGTAAACGCGCTTTTGATAAAAAAAATGTTTTTGTTTACTTGTTTATGGGATTGTTATTATGTTGTTATTGTGTAGCTGCGTCAAACTAAATTAGGTACTTGAGAATTTTTATTTTTATGATTATAATTGATAAAAATTGACATTGGTTTTTTTTAACTTATTTTATTAACGACAAAATACTTCGGTTAGTTCTCAATTGAAAATCAGTACATTTTTAGGTAATATTAACGTAATAATGAAGAATTATTTTTTATTTATTTTATTTTATTGGAGTATTGTAAATTGTTTAGAATATAAAGATAACTATGTTGAGTGTTGTACGAGTTAAAATTCTCCTATAATAGGTACATAATTACATATGTATATCCTCTGGACTGGACTACTAACAGTATTCCCTTTTTTTTAATATAATAATGATAATATTTGGGACAACCCACACAGCTTTATCTAGTCTCAAAGTTCGCAAGTATTATGCTTGTACTATGGGGTACTAGACAACTGGTATACATACTTAAATATTCTTTTCTTTTTAAATAATATATAATAATAATAATACATGGGACTTCGCACACAGCGTCATCTAGTCCCAAAGTAAGCAAGTATTATGCTTGTGTTATGGGTTATTAGACAACTGATATACGTACCCAAATATTCTTTATAATATATACATGTATAAATATGCGCAGACACCACACATATATATATATATATATATACGTATATAGATACTTTTTACATCCAGACAAGAAACAAATAGACATGTTCATGAACACAAATATTTGTCCCTGGCGGGAATCGAACCCGCGATCCTCGGCTCCGCAGTTAGGGTTTCTAACCATTTAGTCAATCAGTCAATCAGTTTTAAAGGAATTACACAAGGAAAAGCCTCCAACGAACTTCCGTACTTTGCGTGCCAAGCCTATTTTACCTGGTACCAGTAGTGATAAAAATTAATTAAATGTATACACTCGTGTTCATCAATTGGCACAGTTACACGCGTGTCGCCAATTTACATGTATTGTATCATCTACGTCCCCTCGAGAGAGGAGCAAGGTGCGGGTGTAGGGTGGTATACTATGACCCGGGCATCTTCCGTTAGGGACACCGCATCCATTTTCCATTATTTGGTAGTCATTGTAACATAATCTTAAAGTGAATTTGATAAATTTGATGAATGAATAAAGAAGTGATTTTATTACTTTGCGGAACAAAACGTCACCACAAAGGCGCTTTCAAAAAGTGCTGGATCCACTCTCAGAAGAATAAGTACGCAAGAAACTGAGGTACGCTCTTTTTTATCCGTTTCAATCCTCCTTCCCCGACTCATACCTGAGTGGCAGAGATGACAAGAACAAATTCACAAAAAAATACCTTTAAAATACCTGTCGAAACAGCTTGCGGGCCGTGACTGTTTCCACCCCTGAAATGAACCAAAATTTGCAGGGTCATTAAGAGAAGATGTCCCTAGGACGGTACTTTTTTTTTTAATTCGAATTAAAATCGAATTTACGGCTCACTGTTTTCAAGAACGAAGAACCAACGGAAATCATGTTTTAGTTGTCATGAAACAACTAAATAAGATATCAAAAAAACAAAAACATACCGCCCTGCGACTGTATTTCTCCTATCACAGATATTTTTTCTGTAAATATGAATACAGAAATACAGCGAGGATTAGACACGGGCCAAGCCCTCTTTTTTATATGAAAGGCCTACCCCCTCAAAAACTCACATCGTTTTATCGTCTGTCTGCCCACTTTACATTATTCTTTTTATATTTCACCATCTTTTATTATGAAACTGTATTAAAAGTAAACAAACTTGTTGTACACCATAGTTGTACACATACTATTTTTTTTGTTTGCTTCTTCTCTCGTTTGGTATACAAACTGATTGTTTTAAAAATAAGAAATTTATTCTAAACTAGCGACCTGCCCCGGCTTCGCACGGACAGCAGAGCATATAAGCCGTAGTGTTGTTTCTGTCGTAGTTGTTGTATCTGCTTTGGTGCGTCGAATATGTGGATTATATTTAATGACAGTTACTTGGAGACCTATTTGGAGTTTTTTTAATGTATTTTGTTTCTAATTCTGTAAATATTTGAAAAAGTAGCGAATATATACATAACAATAGTCTAAAATATTTCATTATATATAACATGATAACTTCTGCCTAACTCACGCGTGTCGAGTCGGTATCGTGCCGATATGGGGCCGCGCCACGCGCCGCTTGCCGCGTGCCCGGCGCGGCGGCCGCGGTGAGACGCTTGTCCCGCGATAGCTTTTATTTCGCCATATCTCCTAAGATATTAATTTAAATTGTATGGTGTAAAGGGCAATCTTAATATGCATGAAATGCTGAAGATAAATAACGTACTTAATTTGATAAGGATTAAAACTGTATCCGTATAAATTGCTTTCCAATTACCTCATCATATGACACCATTTTTTTAAACATAAAAATAGGTATAGTAAGCTATCCATAAAAGATAGACATATGCCACCCCGGACTTTTCTTTAGTCCTATATAAGAGAAACAATTACTCCGTACATTATTATATTATATCTCAAAAGGATTAGGCAGCGTTTTCGATGAAAGCTCCCAGCCGCTTGATTTTGTTCCGACTTTTACGACAGTAATCGTCATATTTCAAGTAATATGCACAAAACAATAATAAATTATACACGTAAACCTTTTTCTTGGATCACTCCATCTATTGGTGTCATGCATATGCCAATCCGTTCGGTAGTTTCTGAGTTTATTGTGTTCAGACAGACAGACAGACGCGGCGGGTAACATTATTTTATAATATGTATGTATGATAAAGGTACAAAAAAATTACCGTACACTGTCCAGCTATACAAAAGCTATAATACATTTTTTTTGTTTTCAAATCAGCTACGGAACGGATTTTAATACGTGTCTTGGCTGCTTTTTATTTTTCTTTTTTTAAAGCGTCCGGGTCAACACGTTTGTAACACCGCACTGCGTCAGAAATGAATAAACTGGCGCACTCACTGTGCAGGCCTGACTAATTTAAATACGAAGTTACATATTTTATTCAGTAAAATCTGGTAAAATAGAACGCAGTTTACGAGTTACAAACTTCTAACGGTTTCAGACACGATTTCTGTTTATAAGAATCTCGAAAATCGGCAGTTCTTTAGTATTAGTTTCATGCATAAGAATACGAATTGACTAGAAGCCCTCGTCTGCGCTTACCGTCTAACCACTCTTATTCTAGCTAGCTGGTGTACCCAATGGTGTACCCGTTTGGCGATATGGCGAGTTTCAGTCCGCGCCAGCCTTCACCCCGCGGAATTGCGTTTGCCAGTTTCGATACTGTGAAGTGATATTTCTGACTCTATTAAACCAAACGCGGCTGTGAAATTTATTTACTCTATGGTTTCATGTAAGTTTCTTTTGACATGTACCTCCTATATCATTGTTGTGCAACTTTTGGCTGTAAATAAATTATAAAGATAATTTTTGGTTTTTAGTTTTCAAAATCGATAATTTCAAAGTTGTGACGAAATAGAGCCTACTGGCTTTGTCGGCGTATTAGGTATAGGTCAAAAGAGTTTAGGCCTATAGTTTTACTGCCCAGTTCAGAAACGTTTAGTCAAACCCAGTTTCGTTAAAATATGCTTTGTCTCTCTTTTTCTTTCAACCCAAGTCTCATAATCGAAAGATAAGGACAAACCATATTGGGTGTAAATACTCGTTTTTGAACTAAGTCCATATTTCTAAATTAGACAGTTACTGTAAAATGTATTTTTACTTCACTAGCCCAAAAAACCGATCTTCTATTCCTCTATTTGCTCGCTCAGAGAAAAAAGTTTTTTTTTTTAATTTAGAACGCTATCTACGAATTTGCATTTCTAATTTCATAAGCTCATGTAATGTTCAGCAATTCCGTACACTGAGAAAAGTAGTGTTTTAATATTAGGTAAGGCAGAAAGTCGATCCTATTTTATATAGAATTTCAAGGCGTTCTTTTTTTTCATAGTTTAATTCCATTTGATTAAATTTCTTCAACAAACTATTGCCATCTTTTAGACAACGACGTTTTGATTTATTTATTTATTTTACTAAATAAAATGTTCCATCTTTATTGAACGGTAAAATTATAAAAATAAAAAACGAAAACTTACACGTGTCATTCTAGCATCCTTTTACTTATGAATACCAGGCGCGCAATAATACCACGTAGAAATATATTATATCCCTGTTAGGTGCACTCAATTCAAAAGAATTGACTATTAATTCAAATGGTATAATTGCATAAGTATACCCTACAAAATTAATAAAGAAATCCATCTAATTCGAAATACACCGTAAAAAAATCCTCTTACTTTCTGCGCTTGTGGATACATTTTTTTTTAGTTTAAATGGACCCGATTTAGAGGTACACCACACCCTTAACATATTAAAAAAATATTAAAAAAAATTTAAATACAGAGTGAGGTTTTAATGAACAGCCAAATTTTAATGTAATGATTTTTGGTAGAAAACCGATAGCCGTCTTGTTTCCTTTTAGTATCGTTCTATACAAAAATATTGAGATATGACTACACAAACCTTTCCCGAAAAAACCAAAAACCATTCATGCCCGCCGCTCTATTCCGTTTCAAGGCCTCTGACGCGTACGTTTACTATAGAGAGAAGGCAACCAAACGTTATAAAATAACACTGTAGATAAAATAATTTATTATGAAAATGTAACCCATATTTTTTATTTACGCAATGAGGTCTATTGGTGATACCTAATATTTAGAAAAATTTTGGCCGTTACTAAAATCTCACCTTGTATACTGTATGATACTTGTTTATCATGTATATATTATCAATACATGCGTATAATACACGAACCATTTGAGTATGTCCTCCTTTTTTGTCGGTTAATAACGTTTTGATTTTTAAATTTAAAAAATACCAATAAATCTCAATTTGTATAAACGGCGATTATAATCAGTACTAAATGGATCTAATATTTTCCAGTCAGTCTCAGCCTCAAACTGATTGCACGGCAGCTTTGATAAAAACGGATTGCTCTGCCGTAGCGCGTCGGGTGAATCTCAAACGATATCGCTTTACCAACTTTAAAATGAAATTTCTCTGTACCTATTCCTCGAAGGACGACGGAGAGAAAGATTTTAGTAGAGAATCTAAAGAAACCCCGTAACAAAACTTTTGGTTTACAATATTGTAATTTATATACGTAAAATCAATAATAATTTTATGCAGTTAATTTGTAGCGCAGGTCAATCACGTAGCGGTCTAACGATGTTACCTTTAGACACAAATTACTATGCGACGCGATGCGGTATGATTGCATTGCGTTGTGAACCAATCAACTGACGGCGAACCATTATGTCAACCAATCGAGTTTAGATAACTAATCTCGTTGATCAAGAGATATAGGTATTAAGGCCGTGGATCTACAAAGAGATACCGCTCCGTGACAACAAAAACTAGGGTAAAAAAATATACACACGGACCAAATTATACGCCACTTGATTTTTTGACATATTCATTAACTGTGAAGGAGAATGTAATAATAATAATAATAATTAAATAACATTTCATGTGTTTGTTTTCATTCTTTTCGAAGTACGAGACGCTCCATCTCAAGATTATACTATCTAAGACTGCGGCCTAGCGGCCAGCTGCAAGAAATTGGCACTTTAAGGAAACCATTAACCAATCATAGAACAGTATTAGATTGTAAAATTCTAATTGAAGACATGTCATTGGTTAATTGTTTCCTTAACTTTAAATTACCTTGTTGGAACTGGTCGTAAGTGTAGGAATAATTAAGTATCGCAATTAAAGTGCGTAAGAGACGTCACGTCGTCACGAACGTCTTTAATAAAAACACTCTATAACAGTCAATTTAGACGAAATTGTACATTAAGTTATTAGTGAAATTCACAATTTAAATCACAACAGGATGTTGTTATTAGCGTCGGTTGCTAAAAACGATCCCGTGGACAAGCTTTCGTGACGTTATAAATTAGTTATTAGGCGTCATAGATTAACGATATACGTATGTCACACGATGATCACACGACACAGGTGTGCTGACATTGTAACCGCTGTCCGCTGTCTTAATCGGATTATCTATGACACATGAGATTTATCACAGGCGATTAAATAACAGTACGTCATTCTGTTTTGACATTAATCAAATGACATCCCAATTCATGTGCGCACTGCTAAAAGTCCGATGTACTGCAGTAGGCCACATCAGGTGTCGATTCTTAATTTATTAAGCTACTAGCGACCGCCCGCAGCTTTGCATGCGTCGCCACCACTCAGGCCATCGCCTGAAAACACGTGTAAATTCAATCGCCTGAAAACACATGTAAATTCAATTATTTAGTGCGATGGCCAAGTCTCAATATATTTATATAAAACATTAAAGAATTTTAATATTGATATGCGTCACTATAAGATGCTGTTAATTATTACGTAACAACCATAGACATATATATACTAGCGTAGGAGACCAACTGACATCTAAACATCGCATGACCGAAACGGAAATGAGAATGTGTGCAAAATTCACATGTGGTTGAGCCAGTTTTAGTGATGTACATGGGTGTTTTTTATATTATCGATAGCACGTAGTACTTTCATGATAATGTGTCGTTGAATTTACCGCGATATCATAAGTCGAAATCGGCAATCCTATTTATTATTTTGAATCTGCTATACTACATAATTTTTGTTTTGAGTTACTTTTCCTAACTTTTAGTTTTTTAAAATGACAAATCATCAATCAGTCAATTCAAATGCCATTTCCTTTACTACAATAAATATTTTTTTTTGTTAACAGTTGATAATAAAAAATTTGCAGAAGTAAAGAAAGCGTTAACATCATTATGGAAATGTAAATATTTAGTTGAATACAAGCCAAGTAATAAATAAAACAATATAAATAAACGATTTTTATTTTTAATTACAATACGTCACGTTGCAACGCATAACAACAAAATTTTAACTCTTTGTAAACAAAAAAATGAGAATGTACAAAACAAAAACATTTACAATAGAGAAGTTCATGATGTTCAAAATATACAATTTAACTCGATAGAATTGAAAGATAAACCAAAACTAATAAAACAGTGAAAGTTTTTTTCAAATTCGTCAATAAATGACTGAGAAATAAATTATTGGTATTTATTAATTTGACGACCGCTTAGCCTAGTGGGTAGCGACCCTGCCTACGAAGCTGGAGGTCCCGGGTTCGAATCCCAGGTCGGGTCAGTATTTATATGATGAATATCGATACTGGTACCGGGTCTTGGTTGTTATATGTATGTGATGTCTTCGCTTGGTACGCAAAACACAAGCTAATGCTTAGTTTGGGGCCACGACGTTGTAATGTGCACGTTATTAATATTATTATTATGTATTTTCGTGCGGTTTGACTGGTGGATTCTTACTGCCCATGACGTCACATTGTCTACTCGATTGAGTGTCGCGTCGTCTCACTACACCACAAATTATGCCTTGGATGCCTTGGACTAGTCTATAATATCTTTTGTTTCTTTGTGTAATAGGTAATTAAGTTTTATTTGAATATAAAGGAACAAGTTTTTGTAAAAGACATAGTGATAATTTGCCTAAAATTGATATTTTCACTGTGATGGACTTTTCTTCAAATCCATTTTATATTAGTGCTGAAATAAAGGTTTAGGCTCTAAAGTTGAAGGTCCTGGTGACATATCCCGGTAAACGTACGCTGACACCGATCGCTTGGTCTTCAGATTGACCTGTACAGAAATTACAGTTGGCATAAATGCTCTGACTTTAGATATTAAGTATTATTAGTATATTACTTAATATACTTAGTAAGCACATATGAAAAAAAAAGAAACCCCTAACGGCACAAATTCAGTAGGTATAGATCCTTTCTTCAAAAGTCGTCGGTGATTTAGTTAGACAAAACAGTTATCCGTAAAATGTCTACTGCAAACCAAAGAATGTTTTCGAGGAGTCCCACCTGTTCTATTTAACATTTTTTTCCATTGTTCTATGCTAACCGTGTTTACAGGAAACCTGGATATTATGAAATAGTCATCATTATCAGGAAGCATTTTTTAACACCGCAGTTTCTTGGAGGAAAATGAGGTTAAACTATTGTATACAGTAGTTTTGTCATTCAAAGTTTAAGTATTTACGACGTTCATAATCAGAGAACAGATAGAACGTCAGACTTTAAATCATAAATAAATAACGATTAAAATTAAATAGAGCATCAGATTTTAAATCATAAATAAATAACGATTAAAATTAATTGTGTATATATCTTATATTTTCATTTGAAAAAGTCTTGTATTTACATATATACCCTATGTGTAGTATATATGTATAGATGTCATACTTTCCCTTACAATGTGCTGCCAGGCTAAATAAACCTCACAATATGTTTAAAAACAGTTAACGACATCATTCCAGTGGAACAGGTGCAATTAGGTAATATCAAATTTACAAAATATTTATATTTGAAAATATCGACATATCGATACATTTTGTGCAATCCCTATGCTTCATTGTTTGATTGTAATTTTACACAATATTTTTGTATCGTACACATAATTGTTTAAAATAACAAATTATTTACAAAATAAAGTATTTACCGTATACTACTGATGTATAACCAAGTAAATTTAGGATTGCTTTTTATAAAAATAAGCATTAAGATAACAGTATGTTATTGGCAGTACTTACCGGTGAAATGTCTCTTTATTTGGATTATTAACATATGTTACAGTGCAATTTAAAACTGAACACTACACCATTTTTATCACAAGAATTAATTTTTGTAGAATTCAAAACGATTATAACACAAAATAGAAAACAAAGCTGGACCTTATTTTGACAAGTGAGTAAAGAAGACTAAATGTGTTCAAAGAGGTTTTATGTCAGATTACCTTGCATTTCTTTCTCGCATGTAGGATTTCCGCAAAGAGCTGGATGTCATTCGCACACTGTGTTCCTCTCTTACGCTAGTATATATACCTTTATGGTAACAACTTAATGCTTCGAGTACGGAGATTCCAGACACAATTGATTTTCAATTGTTATGGACCACGATCGTGGTCTTAGAGACTGGACGTATTAAGACAGAAAGTCGCTTAAGTAGAGACTGAATAAATTAATAACCGACTTGGTATTACATGGATCTCACAACTTTTTACCGCAGAACAACTGAGTTGCGAGACTTGGTTTTTTTGACAAGTATTGTTTTTGATGGGATTATTTATTCACCAATATTCATGATTTCCAGTTTTGTAGCGAGTACGTCACATCACCTGGTCCCAAATTGCTGGGTAGGACTTCACGTCACACATCAAGTTAGTTACACTAGTTAAAGCAAGACGGAACGATCCCCCCGCATGTGCATTTCCGCGCTGGAAGTCGTACGCATGCGCGAGAGGAGTTTTCTCGAACGAGCGGTTGGCCCGCGCGCCGCCTCACCGCTCCACGTGATTCAAAAAGCCAATCACCCAATCAGTGACTTCACTTCTGTGAGTCGCGGATCGTCATAATTAGTTATAGATATAGCCCTCCGCGAATGTCCGTTAAGAGTTGCTCGCGCCTTCTTGCTCCCCGCGGGGCCACGAGTGCCCTTCGAATTCGTAACGGTTTTCTAACTTGCCGTATTTTATTGTATATATGTAATATACCGTGTCAAGGATAATAAAAATGATTTGTGTGAGCCATTAACCGTTTCCTTTTACCCCCTGAGATAACTAAAACTGTCTCATACACATCCGAGTACATACTGCGCCCTTGCTATGAGTATAAGCTGACGTGGTGTCCCGCCTGAACAGTGGACATACACGTCATAGTTTATAAAATTTTAAAAGTTTACTCAGAAACCTTAAATATTTCCAGAATGAAAGGAAGAAATGCTTCAGCCATTCCGGATATTAGCCCGGACAAACAAACAAACATACAAAAAAAATGTAGCCTATGTCGCTCCTGTCAATTTTCACGTCTGCGAATTTTCATTAAATCAGTCCACCCGTTTTGGAAATTAGCTCGAATAGGCAGATAGACGTACAGATAGCCAGACAAAAAGTAGCCTATGTCACTCCGGACAACGTTCTCTTTAAGTGTGCAAAGTTTCATTAAAATCAGTCCAGCCGTTTCCATACAGTCACTACGATTCTATATAATATATATGTACATTTTTTTAGTACTTTATTTATTTTTACTTATTTATTTTTTATTTTAATTTATTAGGAATGCCAACAGCATTTTTACATTTAGTTATACCAAAGTTGACATAAACACAGCTATTAATAGGTATATGCATCTAAAAACTGATATAAATAGCAAAAAACAGGTTAATACAATAATAGAAACAAAATATAACATTATATATTACAACATATATAGCCAACATTATTCAAAAGAGCTATCAAATACAAAAATATTAATTTCAAATCCGACTAGTAGTTCTACAGATCAGCGCGTTCCAATAAATAAATAAATAAATAAATAAATAAATAAATAAATAAATAAATAAATAAATAAATAAATAAACAAATGAATAAACTCTTTTAAATTAGTAGTTAATACGAGGATAAACGATGCACATTTAAATAACACTACAATACTCGTAGTTACTCAGCAATTTTATAATTAAGATTTAATGGGAGTTTCAACATATAACGCGGCCTAAGTATAAAATTATTTTATAGAGAAAACCTCGCATATTCTCAAATATTGTGTACATTTAATAAATCCATTGTTAATTCTATATTTTTCATAATATCACATTTGTTACAGACATTCTGCGTGGTGTCGAAGCGGTTCCGCAAGAACTACATACACCGTTTCACGGCGACTAGATCGCTGTTCTGGTGGTCGCCGTGGTCACCAGTGAGGCGCGCCTGCGTCTACTTCTCGACCAACCAGTACTTCGATTACTTCGTTATGGCGACCATATTGTTCAACTGTGTCTTCCTCGCTATGTCCGAAACGATCGAAGAGGCTGAGTGAGTATTAACTAAATATAATTTTGGACTTTGGACCCTTATAACCTATACTATATCGTGATAAACCGATTTTAGTTGAAAAATTATCCATTTGATAATAATAATAATACCTACTGCATAATATAACTACTAAATAATAATAACACACTGTAGTTGTATTGAGGAACTATACTGATACCTACCGTTGATAAATTGCCATGAAATATTGAAAAAAATTGAGGTCTGGACTCGTTGTTGGCCTATATTGTTGTGCAGTTACTGCCGTGGCTACAACTACCTGCCTTGTAGTGATAATATTATCGATAAATAGTCGTTATTAAGAAAAAGGTCACGTTGATATATTTTTATTAGCAATTTTTTTCACATTTAGTTATATGCAAAATACGCGGTACCAATCAACGATACCAATATTGATTTATAAGAGTAGATAGAGCGTACAATGATCAAGAACTTTCCGATTAAACCTTAGGTGAAACCAAGGTGAAACTATTACAACTTCATAAAATAAAATTTCAGTTTTTTTTTTCGTTGTATTTTAAAATGGTTAAAACCGCAAATCTAATAATCTCTAAAAAAAAATACCATTTCTTTTATTTATCTTGAAACTTGTTCGAACTATTCCAACGTCGTATTATCATACGGGTAGGTAGCCGTACACTCTGGTGGCGGTACCACGCCGTTCCTTTTTAATCCAGGCTGCCTCGCGGTTGCTTCGACCGTATGTTTTAATTAAGTTGAAGAAGTTAATTAAAAAAAATCAATTTAAGGCAGTAAACAGTAACCTTTTTATTTATGTTTCATAAAAGGATAAAATCTGTTAAAAAATAATAACACGTTTTTATTAAGTTAGAATACGATTTAATAATCTATTTGTTTCTACTACAGATTTTGTATATAGTATTTTAATATATACTTAAAAGATTAACAATTATCATCAAACTATAGAATCCGATTGCTTAAAGCTGGTATCGAATTGGATGCCAGAAGTTTCGAATGCCAGTGATAATGAAATACGGCAAGATTGCATAATCCGATATCCGTTAACATATAAACAACACAACAACACACAGATAAACAATCGCAGACAAACCATTAAATGGTTTTTGAGGGTTGTGTTGGTATATGTTTGCTGTAACATTTTGTAATTTAATAAATAAATAAAAAATATACCCGATCTGACATCCACTTCTAATACAAGGTCTGAACCAACCTCAGGAACCAACGTACAGCGAAACTTGACATAAGCTCGATATTCATTTCTGGAGCCAAAAAAAATAATGATAATAGGTTCCATAGGCGTTTTGGTTATGTGGTCATATAGATCTCGCCAAAACATCAAGTTTGAGTACCAACACAATAGGTCTGCGATTAATAGTTTCGAAAATATAAGCTTTTAAAAATTTGGTCACGCGGTCACATATATCTCGCCAAAACATCAAGTTTGAGTACCAACACGCAGGTCTGCTCTTGATAGTTTCGGAAATATAAGCTTTTAGAAATTTGGTCACGCCGTCACATAGACACGTCTGCAAAGTTTTATTGAAATCGGTTTAGTCGTTTCGGAGATTAGCTGGAACAGACAGACAGACGGACAGACAGACAAAAAGTACCCTATGTTGCCCCTGGTAATGCCCTCTGTATGTCTGCAAAGTTTCATTGAAATCGGTTCAGCTGTTTCGGAGATTAGCGGGAACAGACAGACAGACAGACAAAAAGTACCCTATGTTACCCCCGGTAATGCCCTCTGTATGTCTGCAAAGTTTCATTGAAATCGGTTCAGCCGTTTCGGAGATTAGCCGCAACAGACAGACAGACGGACAGACAGACAAAAAGTAACCTATGTCACCCGCGGTAATGCCCTTTGCATGTCTGCAAAGTTTCATTGAAATCGGTTTAGCCGTTTCGGAGATTAGCCGGAACAGACAGACAGACGGACAAACAGACACTTCAATTTTATTAATATAGAAGAAACGTAATGATTAAAACCACAAAACTTTTACGATCAATTTATAAAAAGTCAAGTTACCTACTTATAATTCACTTAGTATTACGGATATACAGTAGATGGCGTGTTTTTGAATTTGTTTCGTAATTCAAAGGAAACAATCGACTACTTCAAATAACTTTTTTTTTGCACTATAAGACTATTTTTACATGAATAAATTACATTCAGAGCTTGTAAATTTAAATATATTACTGTCAGTATTATAACAAAAAATATGTAAAACTGAAACTTATTGAATTTAGTTGCGTCTGCGCTGCTCTGCGCGCCTCTAGCGTTAGTATTTAGAAACGTACCAGGCACGTTGGGTACTGATGAGCCTTAATAAGTCCAATAATCTCTTTCTCTTGCTAATTTTTCAAGTTTTCTTTAACTCTCTAAATTCAAAAAATTACACTCGTCGTTTTGATACAAAAAAAAACACAACAAATGATTGAATAGATGCACCTAGTGTTGCCGGTAACAAACGGGATACCAGGAAAAAAAATCTACACTTCGTACTTTACACATTCGTGGTGATGGCTCGTCATTAACATGACTACATAGTAAACACAGAGGAGGCGTCAATGAATCTAATATTGTATCACCGTAAATATATTGAATTGCCACAGTCAAAATTTTAAAGACCCGAAATCGCTCCCCAAGACAAATCCGGACTCCCAAGTTGTATATTTTAAAATACGTATAGTTCGCCTCAAACTTTATGGCTGATCGGAATACAACGCTATAAGCAGGCTTGCGCAGGTACAGTGATACACCCCTCGCTCCACTGCGTCCCGCTACACCTAAACCTGGTTACTGCGATGCGACTCGTGCCTATGTTCACATCCGCTGTAAAATTTGATTGGAACTATACCTATGCAATAATATTCCGGCTACCGCTACTTTACCACACATGTATTGCGAGGCGGGAACCGCGAATCTGTCGTTACAATTAACACAATAAAATAAAGAGAAATAGGGAAACCCGAACTCCAGCCTAGTATAGCTAGTAAGATTATAATATCTAGTACGCGTATTTGTATATTTACTGGACGACTAAACAATTTGTGAACCGTCAAACAGTAATTACATTTCGAATTTCACCTTAATGGTTTCGATGTTGTATACCTATCAGTGACAGACAAGACGAAGAAACGATATCTCATCATAGTATATGTTCTATTTTTACCTTATAAAATACAGAACCCTCAATTTTCGTGTTCGTTGATATAATTCTAGGTCTGTGGTTGATATACATATTTATTTACAGCATAATAGGTAGATACTGCAGGGGGGTGGGGGGGTATTTGATTGAAAATATAATAATTATCAAGAAAATATGAAAATAGATTTTATATACGATAACAAAAATAAAAAAAATTATATTCGGTTGAAGAGTACGGAACTTCTAAACTTCAGATTACAAGCTTATCTCTGTCTCTTTCTTGAAAAAAAAGTTTAACATTATTTTAAATGGCCTAACGTCACACTGTGCTGTGCTGCCGTCTTTATCTAACAGGACATTGTAAACATTCATAACTTTGTTATTATAAATTTATTTTTTTAAATTATTTCATTGGTATTATATGTTCAGAAGACTCTTGGATTTAAATAATTTATCGCCCTAATCGAAAAACCGTAGGTACTTTTTTCTAATATCATCTAGCGGGGTAACGTCTCGGTATGGATTTATAAAATTATATCATAAATACCGAGTACAAAAACTTACTCGATATTTATAATATCAGTGAACAAAGCGGAATCGCTCAGTTGGCTGCCAAGCTCCGCCTTTCTTGCGACAAGACTTGTTCACGCTCGCTCAGGATCGTCGATTCTTGACGGCTCAAAGTATGTACGCTATCTAGTCTTGCTTGCTGTTTTTACAGCCACTCTGCGAAAAATGTTTATTATTTGAAAAATATATCCTGAATACACTGATTTAAGTAAAACATAAATATACCACTACCAAAATGAAATTTCAAAAGTCGTATATTTTTCTAACCTAACAGGCATTTTCTGAATTTGATAAATTGATATATAAAAATAATTATTTAATTATTTCTGAAAATCATTTTTACTGCAATTGCGCGTTATTGCTCCTATTTCATTTTTAACCGCGTCTTGCACGGTAGAGCTGCTAACCTATAACGCGCGTTGACATTATTGTGTATGGCGTAGTTTATGTAGCTAGTTTAACCCAACACGAAAACTGTCGACCTCTCGGTTATTTATGACCGAGTCACGCAAATAAGTTTTTCACCAAATAGAGCTTTTAAGTGAGGATAATGTGAACGGAAATTATTAGAGACAGGATTACAAAAATATGATCAAGCACGAATCAAGCGGTTACGACTGTATGAAAGATTTTATAGTTTTTTTTTTTTATTTATTTATTTATTGTATACACATTTATAAAAGAAACAAAAACAGTATAACATGTAAGTTGTTTAAAAGTTGTAATAATAGAAAAAAAAAATACAAGAAAAACAATCAATATGACGTACTGGCCAAAGTATTTTGCCTTGTCTTTGTTTACACAGTCCACTAATAAATTAGTTTTTTTTTAAATCGTAACATTTTAACTACCTATACAATAATATAAAGACATTGCTATACTTTAATATATAAAACTAATTGGTGGAAGTGAAATACAAATGGTTTATAGCTATAGAGTACTGTTGCATTATGATCAATGCATTTCTTTTTATCTAAGTTATTTCTATCACGTTTATTTTGTGTAAGAAGAGTTTTTTCTTTTTTATTTACTTCCCACATTGTAGACCCAATTTTATCAGAAACGCAATCCGAATAAGTATTACAGGGTCCGAAAGAATTCCACTGTAATATGTTTACTTGAAGTAAATAAATTTCTTGTAATTTAATGTACCTAAACGATTTCAATGGATGGCAGTCACAATCCTCCAACCCGCACTGGAGCAGCGTGGTGGATTTAAGCTCCAAACACCTCAACTTGGGGGGAGGCCTAAGCCCATGTAGTGGGGTAAAATGGGCCGAATGGAATGGAATGGAAACGATTTCAATCTAAAAGAGTGTTATTCAGTTTCCAAAATTAAAGACTATTGATCTATCGTTCCCCAAAGGACTACTAATTTACATAACAATAGCGATGATTACGTCATAATTCTATATGCCACAGTACAACGTTAACAGTGATCGATTGAATACTCATATCACAGTATACTCTACTCATGCATAATGGGAGTATATTTCACGGCATTACACACTCAATTCATCACCCGAAAGGGCGTGCGAAACCGCGCGCAATCTACGCAGCGACGTGTTGTCATGTCATGTTCGGATAAAATATGGCCCTTTTGGGCAAAAGCGTTTTGGGATAATTCAAATATAAACGTATGTACCCGATTTAAAAAAAAATGAGACAGGGAATACCGACGGAACTGACTCGCTACATAGAAATAAAATAAATTATATTCAACTTGCACACCAATAGGTTTTGAATCATGTCCATCCTTTATCATTGCAGCTAAATAAAGACAAAAGCCGTCCATGTTTAGCATAAAGCTTTTTGGCTTTACTTTACAAGCAAGATTTACTAGCACAAGTTGACGCAGTGTTTTTGTGTAGGTAAAAAAAGTAGCTATTGGATGATTTGCTGTAATTTATCCGTGAAGTCAGTTACTAAAAAAGTTATGTGTTACTTTGCTAACTACAGATATAGTTCGCAAGAGATACTTACTGAAAATCGATCAAGGAAATATTCTATGTAATCGTACTGCAGAAATTCAGAATTTGCCGCTTTTTTTTAGTTATTATTTGTATTTAATTCCAATAATAATTTTAATTATTAAAGTTAATACAAGACTTTTTATGGTTTCTTAAAAAATTTGTGTCTATAGACCCTTAGTAAACACCTAAAACTCCATCAAAGAAAGACCATGAAAGTTAGCTTTCATATCTTTTTGATTTTAGATACAGTTTTTATTAAGTAACGAGATTTGAGCTGTTATGACTGATCCGTCAATTGGTGCCATAAAAATACAGGAAGTCTTTTCCAATAATGTATTTTGATTCCATTCCCAGCTCAGACAGACTTTTATAAATTCCACGAATGCAGATTTTATTGCCATATAAAATAATAATATATCTCGTTTAAATACATTTTTTTTTAAACTTTAGTATTAGTATGATACTTCCCCTCCGAGGGCCATTCGTTTCAATTACTCTATATGTAGGCGATATATAAATAAAACCTTTATCTCTTTAATAAGCTGAAACTTTCGACTATGTATAATTCGTATACAATCTCTTTGGTCTCCCCATGTGTCTCATACATTTATTCAAATTCGAAATTCAAATAACTTTTCTCTATAGGGAGCAAAAATGCCCTATGCTCCCGCTCCGTAGGTGAAAAGGAGCTTTACTCGTTTCTCAGGAACGAAAAGTACTACTTTCATCCCTCTGATCAGGTCACTTCAAGCGTACTTTCCGAGTATAAGTAATGAAAAATAATTTTGCTAGAATTGTAGTAGTTTTTCAGTTGTCTAACAGTTTATATCGCTTCAAATATTTTATTAAAATCTATTAGACCTCTGTAAAATGCTACGTAACAACGTAGTGTAAAATAAATCTCTAAAGCCGGAATTGGGAGCGAGAGACCGCAGGTATTTGCAGGGACGCCGCGAAGCGTGAGTTTAACGAAATTCCTGGCACCGACAAAGAACCGCTGTAAAATACGATTCAAATTTTGCAGTATTTATTAGAGCCATTCACTAAATCAATTATATTTCAGTTTGTATTAGGTTTATAAATTCTTAGTCGCGTTGCAGTATTGAAAGCTTCTATAGCCATTGCAGGCTTAGTTCACTGCCTAGTAAGAATAATAATTATAGGTATGTATAGAAATATACCTTTTACATAAAACAAGGAGGCGTTCGTTGATCGTGAGTGCCAAGATGGAGAAGAGAATGCTAAAATTTCTTTGATACCCGTTTGGTCTGGCGATATGCCAACGAAACCGTGAGAGTATTTAACTGACTGACTCTTGGAATAGTTGAGTTCCCGACAACTCCTGGCCGATTCTGTATGGGTACAATTTCGTGACTATTTTCGAAATATGAAAACAATATTGAAATGTATTATGGACACACAGTCGCTATATGTCGCATTTTTTATCGTATTTATATTGTGACTTATTCCATGAGTGGGCAAATGAGTCGCAACATATTGCGTCATTCGCACGGACGGTTCTAATGCTTGTCATACAAGAATGCGTGCATTATTTATCCCGTGGAAGTTTTTCACAGTCGCTGTGTAATGGAAAGGCACTCATATCTATGATTAAAATCTAAGGTTGGCGACGTATTTGCGTGAAAATTTTGTATGCTTGCCACGGTTGAGGGCGCGCGGCCGGTCAATTGTCTGGTCTTTCAAAAGAGTCGTGACGAATCGTAGTATTTCGAGCGATGTTTTTTTTTAAATCTAGTCTATTATTCGTCCATCATAAAATCGGCACTTTTACATATAGCACCTCCCAAGTGGCACACAAGCTGAAAGAATAACTAAAAGCTATACATAGTTGAGTAGCAGGTTATACAGGCGTTGTACAAACCAAAATGGTCCTAAAGAGATAGTTATGATGCAGTCAAAAAATTTATAATAATAGTTGTTTGTAGGTAATTTTTTTCTACAGATACTGTATAGCTTTTATATAAACTTTGTACAATAGCAATCCCTTACGCGCATATAGCTTTACAAAGCTTAAATAGCCTATTAATTTACCATTGAATAGGTACTAGCTATTTTAACAGCTGTGTGCTGTTTGAGATAATATATATATCTATATAATATAATAATATATATATAACCATGAAGTTTTTCTTTCAAACTTCACTGTTCATTTAATTGCTTAGTCTCGGTCTATATACCGTAACGGTGCGAATAAGTAAATACCTTCCACAGTAACCAAAATATCTGAAAAAATCGATTGACCCTGCAAGCCATCCCTGAAACTTCCCGTTTTTTTTTTGAGTTCAAAGAGCTTTTTGAGCTCTTCGAACTCATAATATTTATTTTCCGAGCTCTCCAAGCAAAAACCCGAATTTCTATACATTTAGATTTCTTCAAGCTCAGAAACCTGGGACATATCAAAGAAAATGTTATTTTGGAAATATTGAAACTGCGATATCTTTTGAACGCTTCGTTTGATTTTAATGCAGTTTACGGCATTCTATGCAATTTTGTAAGCACAATTTTTTTTGTGTAAGACCTAAAATCGATTGATTTTAAAATATCAAAGTTATGTTAAAAAACATGTTTTCAGAAATTTGTGAACTGCGATATCTTTTGAACGCGTCGTTCGATTTTGATATTTTTGGCGGCACTCGACGCAGTTTTTTGTGTACAAAAAAGGTATATAAGATTTTAAGTAAATCGGTTGGAAAATCTCAAAGTTATTTAAAAAAAACTTAAATTTTTTTTTTTGAAATTTAATTTTTGAATATTTTTTCAACAGCTCGACCGTTTAACATCAAAATCTAATCAGATGTAAGTCTTGGTGAAACCTTTCAAACGCCGTATCGCGGGTCTTAATCGGTCAATCCGTTCTCAAGATATCGTATGACAAGAAAAGTTACACACACACACACACACATACGGACGTCCAGCCGAAAATGGTCAGAATGGCAGAAAATGGCAGAGATCTGATGAAAACTCGATTTTCGAAATTCGGACCCAAATGAATAACTTCCCTTGGATAGCGGGAAGTTAAAAAAAAACTGTTGAACAATGAGAAATCTTTTTTTGGATCTCGAGTTAAAAATTAAAAACTAATATATAGATATTCAGGCATTCGTTGCATTTACAATACGTTAAACTTGGTAATGAATGGCATAATTATTATAAAAAACAAATTAATTGCGGAGGTTTCTAAAGATATTTTAACGGCGATGATTAAACAAACAAATTTCAATTTTATGAAGGCGTTTAAACCTCGTTTGTTTATTTCTTGGCTTAAATTCAACAGGTTATTTATAAAAGCTTGCAAATTGGTGTATTGGCGGTTTTTAGCCGAAAGATAAATGTATGGGGGTGTACCTTTTACCGGAAAATACAACTTTATCGGAAACAAACTTTTCGTCTTGAATCGTTCTGGATTTTATACAACAATATAGATTTAAAGAGAAGAGGCTAAATTCTACATGATATGTTATACGGTGGCTGTTTAAGATCATTGAATTCTATATTCATGCTATGTACGAGTGTAATACGGATAAGAAGGTTCCACTGACACATGACTAACACACGTTGTAGAAACAAGACCCAGAATGCTACAAGAAAATATGCGATCTTGCCATAGCTTCCCCGCACACATTCGTAACGACCAAAGTATCATTGAAAAATGACATAAGTCATATAGTTAAAGCGCATTGTAAAAAAATAATTTTAGTAGGTACCACTAGAAGTGACTATCTCTCACAGCACAGGGAATCTTATTTTGAAAGATTCCTACGGCACCTAATAATTTATTGTTAGTGTTGCATGCAATGCTTTCTCTTTTTTACCGTAAATAAATAAATTTCATTTAATTTCAATATCCATATTTTTTTTATCGAATAACTTCTTCGGAAAACTGTTTCTATAATTCTATATTTTTTCTAACATATTTCGTAATAAATGATTCACAAATAAAGAAAACACAATCATACAAGAAATATCGTGTTTTTTTAATTCACAAATCATTCGATACTATTGTCTACTGTTCTGTTACACTGTTTTTTTATATAATTTTATATGTGTTTGGTGGTTTTCGATTATAAACTTTTATAATTTTGAATGCCTTTGGATGTGTGGCTTTGCTCTTTACGAAGTTAATATCTGTTTTTTTTTTCACACGGTTGCATAATTTTCTTATGAGTGACAAGTGACTTCTTTACAGCGCCTTCTGGTATCAATATTAGAAAGTTTATTTTATTGTGTTAAAAGTACTTATGAAAAGTCTTTATTACATTATCATATGTAAGTTAACGAAATGTTTAAATAAACAATGATAATGACTTACGGTCTCTCTAATATATGAAGTTTAGCTCGGCTTTAAATTTTTCGAACTGTGAGATACGGCATCTTAATAATTCTGATATCTATGGCATAGATAGGGCCCAAGGAAATGTTAGTCATTATATGGTGCGGTTTTAATTTTACTTACCTTAGTTAACGTGCGTCAGATATATTACATGAACACAAATATAAAATTCAAATCCAAAAATATTAAAGTGAAATAGTTTTTGCGAATCACTAGTTGAGCTCTATTGAAATGCACTGCTGGCATTTTAATTTGTTTTTGTTACCTTAACCTTTCGACTTGTCATCAATCATTATCAATCCATTGTCTCTGTCAATTAAATGGCTCGTGACTTTCAATCTGACCCAATTTGGTTAATGAGTAGTGCATAGGTTAATAGTTGTACAGTGAGTGTAGGAAAATGTTAGAAATTAAAAAAAAGAATTAGAAACTAAGAAATCATTAGTGGATCCAAAAAGTGAAGTGAAAAACAAACGACGGACAATTTGTTGAGAGTTTTTTGGCAAGCTATAGAAAGTTAGAACTTAAATGAGTATGAAGCGCCTAAAAACTTGTTACTTCCCTATTTTTAAACGTATCAATAAAATCTTTTTACTGATTGGTTTTTCTTGGTGAATGAATTTAACATATTTCCATAAAAAATAAAAGTAGGAGATGCTCTCGTCGAACATCATATATTAATATTTTGTAGTAATAAACGTGCATGTCTCAACATCAATATTTAAATCTGTCGACTAACGCGTGATACATAATTTTGTTGAAATAGATTTTGGCGTTAATCAGATCAAAATATCCTTTTGTCCTTGACGTCCTAAATCAGTTTTACAAAGAAAGAGAATAAAAAAAAACTTATGTAAATTAAATACATAACCTCTAGTTACAACTAGTTCAATCGTAGGTCTACATAAAATTCAAATTTATACAAAGTAACCACGAAGCGAAACGGGTAGGGACAAAGCTTCCATTAATGGTACAGATAGTAATCCTTTGTGCCGCCGATCAACAGGTTTATTGATTAAAGTTTAACCGCACGACCGACAGTTTGTGGCAAGTTGAGTTCTTCTTCCCCAATGACGAACTTATCCCACTTACCTCTCGTTTATGAATATAACTTCGTAATACATACCTATCTAAGCATGGTAATGAAACGCTTTCTACAGGAGTGCTTGGTTTATTAAGTGCTGCTAGGTACCTACTTCATATTTTTGGTATGGTAGTTTATCCGCTCGTCCGTTCGCCCTCTAATGTCATTATATTGCAACGCATTTTTATTTTTAATTTGACACAGATTTTCTCTTTGACGTCTAGTTTAGGAAGTACCATTTTGAGGCGGATTGGATAAAACTGAGGATATTTTTTTAATATTTAGTCCGCCATATAACAAAGACAGTTTAAAAATGACTTGGTTCTCGTGCTCCTAAACAGTCCGAGCATATAAAATAGCAGGTTCATAAAGTGCTGACTAGCACGTTTCGTTTAAAGCAACCGGCTCATAATGTACCTATCTATTTACTCATGCACGTTTCATGATTCTGAGTACCTAATGTTCTAAACAGACTAAAATAAAACGTCTTCTTTTAGTCTATGATTATTATTATTTTTTTTTATTTTTTATTTATTTAGGACAACAAACAACGTGTACAATAAGACTTATATATCTAACTATAAGTAAACAGTTTATAATAATTGCACAGTCAACTACGCTGTCCACGAATTAGTTACAAAAAATCCTCATTGAGAGCTGCCAACATACAGAACATACAATATATAATATAACAAAAAAATTGATGAAAAACACTTAAACTAAACAAATTTAGAAAAGTAGAAACAAACACAAAACAAAAAAAAAGTCATAAATGTTCAGTCAAAGCTGCCAAAATGTCCCTCCTAAATAATCTTTGTGACAGTTTAAATATATCAATATCATAAAAATGTTTATTATATGTTTTCATAATGCGACACAGAGGCGCACGCTTACCAGCATTTGATCTAGTGCGCGATATATAGTGATATATATATATATATATATATATATATATATCACTATATATACAATATATAGGGAAAAACCTGAAAATCTTAAATTTGTGTAGTAATGTCCTAAATTTTTTTTTTTAATTTTTAAATTGAATACGCGTATACGTGTCATCTGGCCATGACTAGCGATAAATACGTTAAGCATGTAAATGGAACTTTCGGGGCCCAAATTAAGCTTGTACTTGGCTGGTTTTTTAAAAACAGAATTGTAAGAAGAAAAGTGATTTAGAAAAGAATATCGCGTAATAGTTAAAAAGTTAAAAAAATCAGGACAATAATGAAAGTAATCCTCACTGTACAATAACTGTTAAGATTAGAAGGGAAGCAATTGCCAATTAGGTAGAGAAGTAATGGTTCATTTTCATCCGACCATTAACTTCGAATTGACGGTGACGTGACTTTTCCTTCCAGATAAGGAATTGACGGGATTTGTAAGGCGCAAAGCCAATATACGGCTAATATTGAAACTACACAGTCAATATTTATACCTTTGATCAATATCTAAGGTTATTTTGTTATCATTGCGGTGATTCAGTATCGATAATACAATACTTTGCGCAATAAAAAAAAATTTAAGACATACTATTCTATTCAAGTTTTTACTTTTAAGTTTCAAGTGGTTTTCTTGGTGGCGACCACGTAAAAGATATATGTGGAGAAATTACAAAAAAAACGTTCAAGCTCGTAGGGCGACCATGAAATCCATTGTCATATGAAAAGGTTTGGTCGACATTAACTTCGGTTGTTATTTATAAAAATTTTAATAAAGAAAAACGTATCTTTTATTTTCATTAAAGAATAAATTATTGCAATTTGTGCACTGTTAAGAAAATAATCCTCTATAATTGATAAGAAATGACTGAAGAAAAGACTGTTTGTCCTAGTATGTAGACAATTTATTTTTACACCGCGCTAATTACATAAAATATTTAAATTTCAATAATTTACATTGTTTACTTGAATAATTACACACAACGCAAGGCTATGTCTACCAATTTTTGTTTAAATTATGGTCACCGTATTCTTATATTAACTTCGTTGGTATACTCGAAAAAATACTAAAATTACCAGTCACCCGTGATTTTCCCCACGTGGTTTATATACACTTTGTTTAGTTTGATGGCAACCCTAATAATATCATTTCTCATATCTTTTTGTTACAATAAAATGATTTATTTTCAACAGCATTTTATCTACAACTTGAAAATATCACACGGTTTAATGCAAGGTGATTACCTACATTTCGTTATCGAAGCATGATACTTTTTCTTTTCCTCTCCCTGTCCTTTTCTATCTTTATTTGCCTCTTCCCTCTCATTGGTGTTCATTGGCTTTCAACACTTAACTTTGATTTGTGGATGTTACACAAGTTTCAGGGTGTTACTTAACATATGTGTTTAGCTGCTTATTGACGTGTCGCGATGTTATACAGTCTTTGACAATTCTGATGAACCAAGAAATTATTCAATTAAAATTATGTCCCAATCTGTATAATAAGGATTTTAGGTGTGTAGGAGCGTAAGAACAAACAATTGAAACTATTTCGTTTTTACAACAGTTTAAGAACACATTGCTGCTGTTTGATGCCTGCGGTTTCTTTATTTACTTCTATTAATTTTTAATAATATAATATATAATAATAATAATACATGGGACTCCCCACACAGCGTCATCTAGTCCCAAAGTAAGCAAGTATTATGCTTGAGTTATGGGTTACTAGACAACTGATATACATACTTAAATATTCTTTATAATATATACATATATAAATATTTTTGCGAAAACACCACACACATATAACAACCAAGACCCGGTACCAGTATCACCGTCATCACATTCATCATATTAATACTGACCTGGGATTCGAACCCGGGACCTCCAGTTTCGTAGGCAGGGTCGCTACCCACTAGGCTAAGCAGTCGTCAATTGTCAATCAATCGGACATCCAATGATCATTATTCGATACGACTACCAGCTAAAATATAAGTTATTTTCATCATACACTGTTCGACTAAATAGAATATAAAACGGGGTTAGAATGCGGCATAGCGGTTTACCCTCAAAGCAAGTAACGGCGAATTTGTAAGGGTTCCCATTAACTATGTAACTCTAAACAATGTTATAGTTGAACCAGTAAATTCAGAAAAGGGACTGTTCTCGTAAAATGAATTTTAAAGCACGAAGGTAACTGTTTATGTTCTCTTTTATTGTTGATGATGTAAAAATTCAAATAAATTTTATTTACATCCTAATAGTTAACAAGAAAATCGAAAGCAAAAACGGGTATATTTCATTTTTGAAGTGTTTTTGTTTTGGGAATGAAAATAGAAAATATTTATTTATTTATCAGAGACCGTTAAGTAGAGACACATTCTGAAAGTTCCTAGAAATACAATCATACGTCTGTCAAGAGGCCTCGCTCTTCCATAGTGATATAATTGCAATTTCTGAAATGAACAATGTAAAAAATTATAAACTCTGTATATAAATACGTGAAGAAAAAGCTTTAGACCCCTTTTTAAGAACACTGCGCGCACGGAGGAATGTGAGATTTGGCATAGTTACAGTTTGTGTAGAGTAGGAGTTGAGTTAACGTGTTAAAACGCCATTATTAACCAAAAGAAGAAGAAGAGGTATGTATGAGGTATGAGATATTTAATCTTGATTATTTATGCAAAAGATCTCTCTTTGTAATTTTGCGTTGGGCCGTGTAACAATTTTCGCTTTCGTGGTATACTGAAGCAATCTCTAAGGAACTTAAGTATGGCCTATGCTCTGATGACACTTAAAAAGTTTGGTACCAGTGACACTCCGACAATTGAATAAACTCCAGAAAAAAGGAAACCTACGCATACATAAGAATAAAAGAGTGTCGTAAGGATTGTAGTAAGGATAGTTATTCCGGGAATTGTCAGAGGGACCAAACGAGCAATGTGAAATGTTGTCACGTACAACAACTATCCAAAAGGGAATAAGAGTTTGAAATGAACAAAATTATTTTCACCGTGAACCATAAAAAAACCCGAGAAGCTATCATTTTAATTGACTTCAAACTTCAAAAAGGACGAAGTTTTTAATTCGACAAAAAGTTTCAATAATTTTTTTGTATGTATATTACGCATATGTTACGTAATCTTTTCGCTGATCGAGAACCGACTTGATTCTTTTTTTTTATACTGAATAGACTATAAACGCGAGTTTGGCTCCATTTATATTTGAAGAATATACTCCATTCCACCAAAGGTGAAAAGTTAGAGTATGAATCTCGTTTATTGGATATCACCCACTTTCCGTTAAACGATTTTAATGAAACATGGCACTTAAGTGTAGTTCCGATGATATAAAATATTATTATAGACAGACGGACAACGAAATGGTCCTATATAAGTTCTTTTTTTCCTTTTAATTTACTGAACCCTAAAAACGACTGCCTATTCATAAACATAATAATAATAACGTATACATCATAACAAAGTCTAGGCCCCAAGCTATAAGCATTAGCTTGTGTTTTGGGTACCAAGCGAAGACACCACATACATATAGCAACCAAGACCCCGTACCAGTCAATATTCATCATATAAATACTGACACCCGACCTGGGATTCGAACTCGGGACCCCCAGTTTCGTAGGCAGGGTCGCTACCGACTAGGCCAGGCGGTCGCCATCGTTTAATAAAAGTGAATAAAGCACTACGTAGTGTATACTTGCATTCATGCTCACATCAGGTAGCATAGCGCTCGTTCCGTCCAACCACTTATCCCTACACTAGTTTTCTGGTGTATATGTTACCGGGGAATGTGCGGAACATCTGACAACTCTAAGGCTAAATGGACCGCAGGTCCCCCGCGCCCACCTTCACTCCCGCCATTTTGGTTTACATTCATTTCATAGTTCGAACTAATATCGCACACTCTACTGTACCAAATGGTATTGTCAGTTCTATAAATTTGACAGTCTTATCTCTTCAACTAATTTATTTCATTGCGAAATACACTTATTTATTTATTTATTTAAAGAAGAACCAACAGTTAGATACAAATTAAAATAATTATTGGGCAATAGTCACTTGCGACATCGAATGATAAACATTTGAAAATTTGTCCAAAGGGAACCATGGCCACATTCGTTTCTATACGAACAAATGTGTCGCCATAGACTCACAAACGTTTTGTCGTTTTATAAGTCTATGGTGTCGTCAACATAACATTTCAACATTTTATCTTAATTATTGTTTTTATTTGTTAGATCAGCCTAGTTGTTACATTATGCTCATATCTTGATTAAACATGAAGCGTCAAAAGATTGCGCCCTGGAGGAAAAATAGGTGCTACCGTAAAGTCCGTAAATATAAAAACATGACAGATTTTACTTAAGAAACTCTGCATTCATGGAATTTTAAAAAGTTAAAGTTAGTTTCTTTTAAGTAAAATTTGCTATCTTTAATATTTATTTAAAAGTACTTTTTCTTCAGTGCCCGTTCATTGAACTCGGTCCGTATAGCTGTTGTCATTGATAAAGACTTTATTCCACCTCTAAAAGATGCTTTGCATCTTTCCTCCATACCACTTAACTAAAGTTTTACACTTTTATTAAACGACTTCAAAAAAGAAGGAGGTTTCTCAATTCGACCGTTTATATGTTTTTTTTAACTAAAAATTAAAAAATAAAATTTTCACTTTAAAGAAAGGAGCTTAACAGGCGGCATATAGTTAATGAAGTCGGTGCCAACTCAGACACTTTAAATGGGTACTTACCAGGTAATAACAGTTACAACAATTATATATTTATAACTATAACAAATATGGAACACAATTTAAAGTGTCTGAGTGAGTAGGCACCGACTTCATTAACTATATGCCGCCTGTTAATACTCCTTTCTTTAAAGTGAAAATTTTATTTTTTAATTTTTGGTTTATGGTTTTGAAGTCGGTTTTTATTTTATTTTTTAATTATTTTTTAGTATGCGTATAGAAATTCTCGTGTAATGAGTGAAATACTATTTTGCGACTTGTTCTTTATTTTACCCATGGCTTAGATGATAGATGATTAGCGTCGTGATAGGCCGAACGCAGCAAACCTGTTTCAAATGTATAGGCCATGTGGCCGTGGTTAGAATCCGGGAGTGTACTAATGAGTTTTTTATGACTTAAGTACATTAACTATCACTGACTCCGTGGCTCGGAGAGCAATTAAGTAGTCAGTCCCGGTTGCTGTCAATAGATGTCGGTCGTTACAATCCGCCAATTCGCATTGGAGCAGCGTGGTGGATTTAAGCTCCAAGTCCCTGCAACGGGGTATAAAAAGAGCTGATAGAACAGAATGGAATGGTACGTTTTTGCGCACATTTTTGTTGTCAGCACACGGTATCGCTATGAACGTCCATGATCCATAGCTGGAACATTCTAGAAATACGGGAAACTCGCTGAATCATGATCTACCTGTGAAGAAAACTTTCCAACTCAATCCATCTAATGGCCAGTGTGTTTATTTGTAAGATGACAGAATATAGGATCTGTTTTTTGTGGAAAACGAATAAGTGGAACAGTTAATTGTGGCCTACATTAGAACTGGCCCATTCATTTGTATCTGCCTCTGAAGTTAAATAAAATAAATAAAAAACTCTATAATGCAATCGTTACTCCTACACAATTTTCTTTACGTCGCATCGTTGAATATTTAAACTGAAGAAATAAAATTAAATCTTGTGTGCATTTTTTGTTATGTAGGTACACCATAGAGTAATTTAATTTGACAGCATAGCGTTTGGTTTTAATCGACTCATAAATGTCAGTTCACAGTATCGAAGTGATATAACGCAATTTTGAGGGGTTGAAACCGACGCGCTGGGGTTTCTCGGGGGTGAAGAGCGGAGCGCGGGGACCTTGCGCACTGAAACTCGGACTGAAACTCGCCATTTTACACCAGCTAGCTATAGTATGAGTAGTTAGATGGTACACGCAGAAAACGGCTTCTAGTCAATTTGTACTTTCGTGAGGTACATTGTGTGCTAATAAATTTTCCCAATTTATTATTTTCATCTTTAGTGTAAATTCTGACCAAATTCCATTTTCGTAGTCACAAATTAACCTTTAGCCGAGTAATTGGGTCGCAAAATATTACATTTTAATCTGCAAATAGAATCCACATTGTTTGTATTCGACAAGCTTTTGTCCAGTTGTTCTCAGTAAGCAACTTGGAGCTTTGCCTACTAATGAAGTGATAATAATTCTTGTCTGTTTTTAAACGGTAATATATTGTTTGTAGCGTTTATAGAACTGATGAGGCATTGTCCGTATTGTGAATGAAAATATTTACCCGTTGAAATTAAATGGGTACTTGTTTGAGACGTGAATACGCACAATTGTTTTAGTATTATAAAGTAAAAATACAGTTACTTAATTTACACTGTTTCAGAGGTTTTTTTTCAATTTTAGCAGAAAGTCTTATCGGTAGTTTTTTTTTTTTAATTGATCCGGACCCCAAAGCAAAAACGGAAACTTTATAGTATCGCCATATTATGCTATCTACATTTGCACAAATAGGTAAATTTCAATTAGCACGTATATTGAACAGGCAGTTAGGTACTGACGACGTTTTGTGAGTTCGCAATAAGTTAGTTGATTTTATTAACGTTCTTCCTCCTATAATAAAGGAAAGACGAAACATTTTTTCTCTGTTTATTTCATCGTGTACGGTTTCATTAGAAAGATCTTTTAAAACGACATTGACGATTTTATATTTCAGCCCTTTCGTTTCTGAAATATTCTGCTCCAAAGTATTTTTTTCCATATCTCCACCCTTCTTCCGCGTTACTAAAAAGTTTTTAGGTAGACACGATAAACGCCCTCTCGGCGTGGGAAGTTCAAAGTAAGGTTTATGCCTAACTTTCTCTCAGTCTATGCTCTATGCTCAGTCCTACCCCACGCAGTCGGTCTGTCACGTAGCTCCTGTGTTTTTTTTTTTTGCTTCAGTTTCCAAAATGCCTTCTTGTGTAATGCGTAATTGTGGAATTGATACTATTATTAGACAAGACCATAAAATAACACTTAGTTGGTAAGTATCCATAAAAATATAGAATTTTCATCAAGAAAATATATATTTTAAAACAATTTTTCTACCTTTACCCATCCCCAAAATTTCGGGAGTGCCACATTCTATGTTTCGTCTGTATTATTGTCTGTATTGAAGCAACCAGCCTACCCCAAACTATGCATAAAGTCATTGGAAGATTGTAAAAACGCGCTATCCACGACTACATGCATTATAAGCGTACTGACTACGAACACTGTACTGCATTACGCGTGCTCCGACGGGTACTTGGTCTATATTTTTCCTAGATAGTTTTGGAATTTTCCAGAAAGTTCCATGCGTACGAACCGTGGGCGGAAAGCTAGTGTTATTATAAAAAAAAGTTTTGCTGTCTGTATGTCACCAACATGTACTTCTGATGTGTACAGAGAGTAAACTTTCGAAGCTCTCGATAAGTCAATCTCAAAGTAGTTTCAAGCGAATTCAAAGTTAAACGATGGCGTGTCGGCTACCACAACTTGCTCTTCCGAACTTGCCACAACTTCTCGGACCATATTCTAATGTATATCATATCATCACAAAGATAAAATACATCTAGTTTTTGCTTATTGGCTAAACGCTCTCTGTCATTTTCTATGGAATTTTACTACATTTTTACTTGTAAAAGTACATTCTATTAGTTAATCTATAGTTTTCCTTTTAACTACACTATATATACTCCTGTCATAAATTTTTTCCACATATCCAAAAACAACGGTTTAGCTGGTAGAGAGGGGGGACACATGACTCTAACAAAAATTAGGACTTTAGGAGTGCATATCTCAACAACTGTTGACTTAAATAAAAAAAAATGGTCTGAAACCTTGATATCATTTTTTAAGACCTATCGTTTGATACCTCTCGCGTTAATATACGATGAATTATTATTAATATTCTCCTACTTCAGTTACATGGAAGGCGACCTATCCCAAAAAAAATCCAAATTTCACTATGTCGTTATGTAGCGGTTCAAAGATTACACCTACCTTCCAAATTTCATGTATATATTGCCAACAGTTTCCGAGAAAAACCACAGACAGACAGACGGACATGGCGAAACAAACTATAAGGGTTCCTTTTTTGCCATTTGGCTACGGAACCCTAAAGAATTGATTCTCATGAGAAACAAATACTACCCGCGCGAAGCTGGGACGGGCCGCTAGTCTTAGTATATAGTGAATGGAAATATGAATTTTAATTACTTTTTAACCGACTTCCAGAAAAAGAGGTTCTCAATTCGACTGCATGTTTTCATTGTGTGTATGTAACTCGATACCTTCGCCGATTGTAAACCGATTTGAGTGATTTCTCTTTTCTTAAATTTTATTGATGAATCTTGTTTATTTAAATTTTACCCACTTTAATACAACAACCGATTTTAATAGAACATTTTAATACAATTTTAATAAAAGTGTAATGCCATAGAATCTAGGTTATTTGAATTTCATCCACTTTCCGTAAACAGATATTTTATACAACTTTGCATGAAAATTTAATGTCATAGAAATGAAAATACTTTGGTAACCTGAAACTGATCTGACCAAGGAAATGGCGGGCAATCGAGGGGAATCCCTCAGCAGCTACTTCATGTTTGGGCTCATATGATTCGTTTTAACGTCGACTTCCATCTCTATTTTAATTGTCATCGAGGACGCCACAGCCAGAACACAGTGAAAGCGAAAGCTGTTGGAAGCAGTAAAAAAGATTGCATGCATTTATATGGAGCATATAGCACTACTGCTCCGCTTCCACTGTATTAATATTAATAGTAATAATGTCTGGGCTATCTCACACACGGTCAAATGAAGCGTAGCCTGTATTATGTATGCTAGCCATATTTAAATATATATATATATATATATATATATATTTAGTAATACATCATCATCATCAGCCCATTTTTACCCCACTGCAGGGACTTAGGCCTCCCCCAGGGTGAGGAGGGGGGCTTGGAGCTTAAGTCCACCACGCTGCTCCACTGCGGGTTGGGAACTGTAACGACCGATTTAGTAATACATACATGTATATTTGACACCTAGACACGGAACAAATAGACACGTTCACGCATACAAAAATTTGTCCTAAGCGGGAATTGAACACGTAACAAACACCCGGCTTGCAATTAATTGCATTTTTTATTTTTTTAACGATCGTTCTTTTCGTCACTAGTTTCCTCCATACGGCACTGTCTCATTATTAATTGAGAAGCGCGTTTAGAAAGCTTACCCAATGTTAAAAACAAATAAGCTTAATGAACAAAAACAAAAAAAGTAATTAATTTCACAAAAATAAAAACAATTTTGTCTACATATTTAAACTTAAAGTAAAAATTATACTTTTATTTCGAATAAAAGGGCATAAGGTGCGGCATATATGTAGTCAATGGAGTCGGTGCTAACCTCAAACCCTTTATATGGGTATTTACCACGTTATAACAAATACAACAATGATATGTTTACTAATATAATAACACGATATATATAGAAATAATATATAGAACACAATAAAGTGAATGACTTAGCATAGACCTTATAAACCATAATGCCGCCACGCATTGGATCTTAGACTAGGACCCCTATGTTAGAAATGCTCGTGCAATTTTACTGTTCGGGAACTAGGTATTAGGTACTTACCAAAAATAACGACGGCTTTATAAAGGCCATTGGTACCACATTTTTTGTTTATGTAGATCACAGTAAGGTTTTTTTTTTATTATCGTTTTCAAACTTCTAAAAAATAATTCACGAAAATAGCTGTGATTCGTACAAATTTTCAATCAACGCTTCTTGTGACCCTCTAAATTGCTGTTAATAAACAACATCACCGAAACAAATTCCTTCTCGAGAAGCGTTCGTCACGACTCATTGCCGGATTACAATTAATGTTTCTACCGTTTCAATCTTTATATCAAATTAGCGACATTAATTGGAATTCTCAATTTAAAGCATCAATCGGTAAATGTTTTTTTTTTATTTTAGTTTAAAATTACTTGGGATTAGTGTCGAGTTAAGTATTGATATAATTATATGTCTTTTTACCTATTGATAACTCTATTGTATTGTCATCAATTTTCAGTAATTGGAAACTAAAGACTATACCTACATTTTCACTCTATTACTTTTATTCGTATGAATGAATCATAATATAAGTGCGACCAGTCGAAGAAAAAGTACCACACCGCAAACAATGTGCAATAATGTACGAAAATCCAATAACGAGATAAAATAAATGAATCTATACCATACCACGCCATCAGCCCATTAATACTCTGCAGAGACTTAGGCCTCGCCTCGGTATGAGGGAATTTGGAGCTTTATCCACCACGCTGCTCCAGTGTGGGTTGGTGGATTTTAAAGATTGCAATCTATTGATGGCAACCGGGAGCGGCGGCTCAACGTGCTCTCCGAAGCACAGTCAGTGATAGTTATGTACATAAATTAGAAAAAACTCACTGGTACGTACAATTGGATTCAAACCGCGGCCTTCTGAAAAAGTAGCGGGCTTGCTACCACTCAGGTTTCACAACATTGAGTTTGTACTTAATATTATAAAACAACAATAGATGTTTTCGGAAAGTTTGTTGTAATTAACTACTTAATCATTTCTAAACTAAAAACCACAATTATTTTTTGTCTATTTGTTTACGATCTTATTACTCAATAACCATTAAATCAATTTTACTAAAAATTTTACATTTAAATAGATGGAGTTTGTATCATTACGCTGTTGTTTTTCAGAAGGAAGTAATAAGAAGTTAAATTATGACCATATGCGGTTACCGTGAAGGGTAGTAAATACTTTGACTAGTGTAGCGTTTTCGGCAATAATCAATTTTATATCGAAAAACAAATCTGATGTAAACTAGTAAGTATATAATTATTTAAGATAAATTTTCGACCTCGTGTGATTCAAGACGAACCGTTTAGCGTAGGATATATTTAACAATAAAGAATTTTTCATTTTAACTGACTTTATCAAAAAATTCCATTGTACTTACAATTATTACATGCCAAAGTATTAACTTTGGTTCGGAGTACTTTAAATAACTTTGCTCTTTTCTAGAGTTGTGTAGAATATTATAAAACTTTACAGTTTTGTTATTCTGTCCGCTTGTCCAAATTGCACAGCGTCGTTGTTCTTATTTTCACCATTACTTATGATATTTTTCTATGAAGCTGCATATTTGTTACTTTCAAATACAGAAATAAAAAGTAGACAAATTTTCATTTTTAATACACCAATTATTAACATTTTTAGCTGTATAATAACACAATCAAATAAACTATTTAATAAGATACCAGCAGATATTTTAAACCTGCTATGAGAGCGTTAATAAAATTATACACAATAAATAACTTACAATAGGCACATTAAAAAAAAATCTAATAGGATACGATTACGGCATCATAGCTTGATAACTTAGCTGTAGATTCGGATTTCAATTTACGTAAACAGTAAAATGTACTCAGGTACTACTAGACGCGAAGTCGAGAAGCTCCCTTACTTTGAACGTCGCATGGTACACAAACGAAAATGACCGAACGCATCCGAAGATAGTCGACTGCTATTTTGTGGCCGGTTATCAGGGCCGTGTTATAACAATCATGTAAATAAATGTTTCTTTTTTGTTGCGCACTAAAAAGGTTATAACGTTGCAGTACATCACCAGGGAGCAAATATTTTGACAAATATTTTTTATTAAGCTCACTATAGAACATATAGATAAATACAGAACAAAAACACTATAAAAATGTCATACAATTTTTATTTCGTTCATCAATGAGCGTTTCTTCATTGACCGAGCCGGCCCGGCACCGACATTGTCGGCGGTCACAGTGTCGGCGCCGACACCGACAGATACATTCTTGATTCGACGACACCGACACCGATTTTGCGCTGACACGACACGGTGACATTATCGTTTTGTGGCTCGAAGCGATGGCAGCGTTTAATAAATTGTATTTATTATATTTATTTAAAATGCCATTCTGAAAAAACGTTTTTCTTCCGCACGTATCAATTAATAAAATTGAAATGAGACGCGCACGCCTACATAGAAGCTTTCGTGTGTACACAACGCATTCATAATAATGCCGGCCCAAAACCAGTGGGAGACTTGCTGCCGACGACATGTTGGTGCCGGCATGTCGTCGCCAGTGAGACAGCCTGCAATACTTTTTCATAGAATTATGCGTCCACTGATATCGGTGCCGGGACCGGTGCCGGGCCGGGTCGGTCAATGAAGAAACGCTCATTAGAAGTGTTATAAAATTATTTTAAAATTTGTCCGCAAGATAGTGTCGTCAGTATAAGCGACCGAGTCGATTGCTATTGGTTGGATTCTATAGTGACAAGACTAGTCGTTACCTAGCAAGCTTGAGTGGTGGACGTTAAGGGGATAGTCTTTCAATCTGCAGCTTCGAATTGGCATCGCTATCTCCGTTTCAATCCCTCTTCCCCGACCTATTCCTGAGTGACAGAGTCGAAAAGAACAAATTCCTAAAAATACCTATAAAATACTCGTCGAAACAGCTTGCAAGTCGTGACTGTTTCCAGTCCTGAAATGTGTATAAATTGGTTCCAAAATTTGTATTAAGGGTCATTAAGGAAGGATGTCTCTAGGGTGGTACGCTGTTTTTTTTTTAAACTCGCATTAATATCAGATTTACGGCTCATTATTTTCAAAAACAAAGAACCGACGGAAATCATGTTTTTCAGGAATTTATTCTAAAACAACCGAACAAGATATCAAAAAATATATATATACCGCCCTGTGACAGTATTTCTCCTATTACATATATTTTTTCTATAAATACTGATACAGAAATACAGGGAGGATTAGACATGGGCGAACCCTCTTTTTTGTATGAAAAGCCTACCCTCTTAAGACTGTTTCAAAAGTATCATGTAAAACTCTGTAAAAAAAACAATACTTGTACAAATTGGCGTACCAAATATCCAAGTCAAGTCTGCTTCTCTTGCAGATAGACAGACACGCATGGTCACAAAATAATGAGACAAGAAAAAAGGAAGAACTAAAACGAGGTCTATATTTAAGAAAATTAATCATAGTTTTTGTTATTTTCATTACATTATTAAAATATTTTCTATTTTTCGTTGAAAACAAATTTTGTTGTTATTATTTTAAAAATAATAAAAAATATCTAAATTAGTACTAGTACTCGTCTTACTTACAAACTTTTGAAACTTTCCGCTTTTCCTTCTAAGTGAACTGCCCGAAGCGGCGTCTATCGGTTAATAGCTTTAAGTAAGATTTACGTAGCGCGCAACTACATCGCGCACTTTGAAGTTGCAAAGTGATAAAATGAAATTAGGCCGGACGGCGATTTCGTAGAATACTGATTAGGGGTCCACTCTGCATCGAGAAAATGGAGTTAATGTTTTTCTTAAAAATAATTAACTGTTTTTACAATCAAATATAAATAAATAAAATGAACATAACTTACAGTGAAACAACAAATGTGTGTGCACGAAATTCTCGCTGTCTTACTAGCCTTTTGATCTTTTGTTAAACGATGATTAATATATAGGTTTCGCGCTATAAACTTTTTACAATAGTATAATTTTTTTTAGATTAAATCATTAAATAATTACGTTTTCATAATCGTCTTGGGTTACTTTTGAAACTCTGACGCACCTCCAATCCTATGACATCTAATAATTTATCTATACTTATTTATAACAGTCACTTTGTGACTATGTTCCTATCACTGTCAGTTTCAACACCAATATTTTAATCTCTTCCTATCGTCGCGTCCATTCTAATACCGTACTAAAAAGAAAAAAATTAAAATTAGTTTCTTAAAATTGCGTATCCTTTCGAAATGAAATTTAACGGGAATAATAGATCTTAGTACCTAACTGTCATATAACAAATTCGCTTCATTTGGTGGAAATATTTTTCCTCTGTTTTGTAGTTACGCGTTTGTTACATGCGAACAAAAAAAGGTAATTATCTCCTAAGCGGTAATTGAAAAAGATACGACGGTAAAGCAAAAGTTTGAGAAAAAAGGACGAAATATCAAGGAACTGTACGAGTGTATTAGAACCGGTTGGCCGAGTGGTTAGAGGCCAACTGCGTAGCCAAGAGTGGCGGGTTCGATTCCCACCTGAGACAAATATTTGTGTGCATTAACGTGTTTATTTTTCCGTGTCTGAGTATGAAATATCTATATATGTAAATATTACAAAAATATTTAAGTATGTATATCAGTTGTCTGGTACCCATAATACCAGCTTTGCTTAGTTTGGGATTAGATGGCGCTGTGTGGGATGTCCCAGGTATTATTATTATTGTCATTATTATATCAGAACAACATCATAACAGTGACAGTGAATAAGATTTGAAAAAAAACTTGGCAGCTGCAATAATGTGAATTAGAATTTACACCTGTCCCAATGATGGCCAATTTGCTTAGAATATTAAAAAAATAAAAATATTGGATTCATTGAAAGCATTCGCACACATGTTGATGCTGAACGTTTTAGTAACTCAAAACTAAAAAACAACCTTGCCAATATAAATTACACGAAAAACAATAGACAAAACATTGTAATAGCGTCCTGTTTAATCTTCATGAATAAAACATTTATAGGGACAACATTGCTTCTAGGCGCGATCGAAAACCCAAAGTATAAGTTATTTTACTTTCATATGATAACATATTCAACCGCTTGTCCAATGATTAAGTGATATTGTACAGTTCAGTGAATTGTCATTTAAATCTGTTATGACCTTTGGTTGGTGAAACTAACAATTTAGAAATCATATATTAAAATTGCGTGGTACAGATACTCAAATAGTTAAAATAGAAATAAAACCGAAAGACTTTAGTTAAAAACTCAGAAAAATTTCTTTCACAGCTTCAGGATATACTAAATACAGCCATATACGACACGGTTTTAATAAAAAGTGTGTCCGTAAAACCAAGGTCATTCGTGTGAATACGAGAGTTTACGCACACATATACATAAAAACCAAGCTCTTGCGTGTTTAATACATGCGTGTGTATGTATTTATATATATATAAAATTAAATAAATAAATACAGACAAAACATCGCAACCACATCAAGCTTTATCATAAGGTCATAAATTAAAATTAGAATTTTTGATAATAATTAAGGTAGTTCCAATTATTGACCGGTTGCTGGCATTAGTTGAATGATAAAGCTTGTTCAGCCGTCCAGTGCATCCAACAAAGGTTCAGGAACCTCTCACATTAAGCCGCGGGTATAAATTGGATTTAACGTTGGATTCAAAATTGGTTCCAAAATGTGAAATAACCAATATTGAATCCTACTATTGCACCTCAAATTGGCGACTTTGTAGCCAAGAAGTTCACGCGCATTCCCCCTTTTGATCTTTGTTAAAAAACCGGCGCGGTCCGGATCGACATTGGGTATTGGACAATGCTTGGACATAATGTTCACATTATATAGCCAAGGCTTGACCAAGACTGATCATATTAGTACCATTAGCTCCAACGTATTACATTGGTCAGGGTGAGATTTGGTGCGACTAAACAGACCCACTGCTCTCACCAAATTTCAAGTTAAATTCCTGAAAACAAGGTGTTTAACTCTAGAGAAGTATAGACAGAAAAAGAGGAATGAAAATGAATGTTTTGTATGATTTGTAATGATTTGAAAAGTTGACGCGAGATGGTCGCGAACCCCCTTGTTGAGAATTGGCTGGACTTATCCTCTCTTATATTTGTACTCATCATGTAATCAATGGGTGTTCTTTTAGTTATAAGTCCAAAATCGCACCATAATCATAACCAGTCTCTTTCTCCCAACAGATACGTGTTCCTGGCCATCTACTCGGTGGAGATGGTAATCAAGTGCATCGCGAAAGGTTTCATACTGAACAAATACACTTATCTAAGGAACCCTTGGAACTGGTTGGACTTCGTTGTCATCACTTCTGGTTACGCCACCATCGGTATGGAAGTCGGCAACCTGGCTGGTTTAAGAACTTTTCGGGTCTTGAGGGCGCTCAAGACCGTTTCCATCATGCCAGGTAATTATATTTTAGTAGTGTCGACACACTGTTACTAGAATAAAACAGTAAAGTAAACCCGATATAAAAATGTAAATGATTTGAAAATTTTCCACATACCCTGGAAACATTGCTAATGTATATATACAAATTTTTACAGTGATGTAACACGTATATTTTTTCTAAGTTTCACTTCTTCATTTCATCAGCCCATTTTTTACCCCATTGCAGGGGCTTAGGCCTCCCCCAGAGTGAGGAGGGGGGCTTAGAGCTTAAATCCACCACGCTGCTCCACTGCGGGTTGGGGACTGTAACGACCACCACCTATTGACAGCGTCCGGGACCGACTGCTTAACATGCCCTCCGATAGTTGTGTACTTAAGTCAAAAAAACTCATTGGTACACGCCCGGATTCGAACCATGGCCCTACGGGGCCATATAAATTTGAGACAGGTTCGTTGCGCTTTGGAATATCACGACTTCTAAGTTACTCCGAAGAAACTGTTATATTGGATTGTTATGTGCTTTATACTGAATTCTTAAATAATACTTGAATTTTATTGACGTCATTTCCTTACTCATCATATACAAGATGGTTTCGTCGGCGAAATATATGGCCGTACATTTCGTGTCTGCTTATAAAATATCTGTTTTGTTATACTTTACTCTACCTTACGGTATGCATTCGTAATGATCCTCGAACACAGCCGTTGAGAATAGGTAACTAATGCGGTTTAATGTTGCTTATGCTATGCTATGTTGCTTTGAGAATGGAACGTAAATTCATTCAGGCACTGATATAACTGACTGATCACCATATGATCAAAACCTTAAAAAAAATTAAATTATAACAAATTGACCAACGATGCATTTTGTATTTTAATATTTCACTTCTGAAATTATAAAAATCGTTTGTAACAAAAGTGTTATTTTTATAATCACACTATCGACCCGTCCCGGCTTCGCACGGGTAGCAAAGCATATAAGCCGTAGTGTTTTTTTTCTGTCGTAGTGTCATATCAGCTTGTTGCGTCGAACGTGTGGATAGGATTTAATTTGATTTAAATGTAACGTAAATTCATCCTACTTAGAGTATTTTTAATGTATTTTATTTCCAATTCCATAAATATTTGAAAAAGTAAAAAATAAATACCTAAAAACAAAGTACAATATTTCTATGTATACAACATTGATAACTTCTGCCTAATTCATGACGCGATTTGCGTCGGTGTAGGGCCCCGGCCGCGATAATTCGCGATAATTCCTAAGATATTAATTGAAATTGTATGGTGTAAATGGAAATTATAATGTGCATGAAATTTTTAAGATAAATAACGTATTTAATTTGATAAGGATTAATACTGTATCCGTATAAATTGCTTTTCAATCACCTCATCATATGACACCATTTTTTAAAACATAAAAATAGGTATAGTACGCTATCCATAAAAGATAGACATATGCCATTGCGGACTTTTTTTTAGTCCTATAAAAGAGAAACAATTCCTCCATGCACTATTTTGTTATATCTCAAAGGGATTAGGCAGCGTTTTCGATGAAAGCTCCCAGCCGGCTTGATTTTATTCAGATTTCTTTTACAATAATCGTCATATTTCAACAAATTTCCACAAAACATTAATAAATTATACACGCAAACCTTCCTCTTGAATCACTCCGTACATTGGTGTCAGCCATATGCCAATCCGTTCAGTAGTTTTTGAGTTTATTACGTTCAGACAGACAGACAGACAGACGCGGCGGGGGACTTTATTTTATAATATGTCATGATAGTGATTAATATACTCGACTTAGACTTGCGCCTATACATCGGCCGTCGAGAGTTTGCGTTCCTGACAGGTCGTAATCGGCATAGTAATCGGATGGTTGATGTGAATTTGTGCCGTCGGACGATTCCCATTTTCAAATATTAATATCGTTTACATGCACGGATGACACAAAATAAAAATAATATTATTATGTTAACTCACAACAAACATGATGTTAAAGCTATAAATCTCATAATTATAATTACAATCTCTAATAGAAATAGTGCTCTATTATAGTGTTTTTATTGTGGCTACGTTTACAATAAAGAAGTACTATTAAGTGCTGCCGAAGAACTGATGGACAATGGAGAAGAAAGGTTCTTGAGTGGAGACCACGAACTGGCAAACGTAGTGTGGGACGCCCGCCGGCTCGCTGGACCGACGATATAAAGCTAGCTGCCGGCAGTGGCTGGATGAAAATGGCTGAGGATAGAGAAGTGTGGCGTGCCTTGGGAGAGGCCTATGTCCAGCAGTGGACGAATGTGGGCTGATGGATGGATGGATCAAGTGCTATTTGGCCCAGACAAAGCTAAACCATAATGTACGTTACTCGTAATTTCTAGGCAATATGGTCCACCTAGTTAGGTATATATAATAGGAGGAGAGATCGGAAAGTTCGCGGAATGAAGGGAAAATTATGTTAAAATACCATGTTATATTTTTCTTTTTCAGTATACCTATCTCACTGAAGCCTAATACTTTTTTCAGAACATTAAATTTACTTTATAAGTATATATGTACCAGAAAAAAAAGTTTTTCCAGTGCCGTAAAATATACCGTTTTACACATGATTTTTTAACGTCTCAAAATCTTTTCTTTTTTCGCTTCTTTTTCAATGTAGTAAGTAAACAGTAATCAGTCGAGACTTATCTTAGATTAAAGGGTAGGTGATTAATGATTTGAAATATAATGTTTGGATAGGACAGCCAAGGCAATTTTGCATGTGAACACAGACGCGTGTCTTAGAAAAAAAAAACAAAACATCTTCAGATGCTGGCAACTATAATTTGAAAAAAAAACAAAATCCATATAACTTATAGACGCAAAAATAAAAACTATTATTGATTATATTTTCAAAAACCTGGCCAAATCCAAAACTTGTTTTACCAAGAATTTATTTGATTAAGAAAACTACAAAGTCAGCCCATAAAATATTTATAACTTATAACTAAAAAAAATAAAATAAAATTTTACAAAGAAAAATTAAAACCGACTTCAAAAATATAAACTAAGAAATGAAGAATAATATTTTTACTTTAAAGAAAAGACCGTTAATGGGCGCCATATAGTTTATGAAGTTGGTGCCAACTGAGACACTTTACGAGTATATACAATTAATACGAAAAGTGAAGCAAGTGATCTCGAGGAATATAGCTAGTATAATGAGTGCTAATGATTCGAAATTAAAACTAAATTAAATAAATATACGTGTATCACGCATTGTTATACTAAAATATGAGTACGTAACAGACTATGTAATCATTTTTAGTTATGAAAAATTTGAAATAAAGTTTGATTGATTGATTGATGAAAATATGTTTGAGCTTAAATTTTTAAAAGCTCTCATTTTGAATAAAAAGTTATTGAAAAAAATAAGAGCACTTTATTTTTATTTCGTTGCTTGAATAATGAATTTCGTTGTCGGAAATGCTTCTCCTGAAATATACAAGTTTATTATAAACATACAGAACCTCAGGATTTGAATCGAACTTCTGTGGCACCATGCTCCCAAATATCCCATTATACGAATACATACACCTTCGGATATACCCTCTCTGTTATCTGTGTTGAGTACAGTCGGAACATTGAAACCCCAAGATAGCGTTGCGCCCTACTCAATAAAATCGGAACGTCAAATTTCCCCCATTTCCCCAGAAACGCTAATGATATCTCTTCGTAGGGTGTTCTTAGGACGCCATTTACATTTGCATTTACAAATGCTCGGAAATTACCGAATCGTTTTGTCTTACCGTGTCTAGTGGAGAGGCGGCGCGGCGGGCGGGGAGTTTCGCTATTTCTATGGAATTTCACGACCGAAGTGTCCAAGCAACAAAATTAACTACAATATGAGTGTTAAATTAAATAATAATAATACCTGCGAGATCCCACACAGCGCCATCTAGTCCCAAACTAAGCAAAGCTTGTATTATGAGTATCAGGCAACTGATATACATACTTAAATATTTTGTATAATATATACATATATGGATATTTTACACCCAGACACGAACAAATAGACATGTTCATGAACACAAATATTTGTCCCAGGCAGGAATCGCACCCGCGGCGCGTCAAGCGGTCATCGAATTGATATATCATTAATGGATCATGTGTTACCATCACAGACCAGTCAACCTATAGACCACGCTTTAATAAACGTCAGTATGAAAACGAAATCGCCAAAAAGTGGCGGGGTGCGGGGAGAAGTCGGCTAGTTTTCATTGGCTCGTTCAAAATTGACAATTTAATGGCTTCCGACGTGCTTCCAACTGACCGCTCAGAAGAGACGTAGTTATGTAGTGTCACTACATAGCCTTGGCGAATGCTACTCCCTGTCAAAGTGTGGTCTATAAGGTTGACTTGTCTGTGGTTACCATAAATGCACATGGGTCGCTAATTTTTGTGACGAATCGGCACATAACATATCTTAATAGTTTTTATAAGCGTTTCTTTATTTTTGTTTGAATAAAAGGCTCATACCTAATTATCTATGGTGACAACCGATCTATACGTTGTGATTATTTCTAAAATCTATGGAAATCTCGCTCAAGACGTTTTTCGTTTTTATGAAAAAGTATCACAAATGTTTTGCAATTTGCAATTTCCGCTATAAACATTTATTTTCATTCTTCACAAATATATATTTTTTTTAATAAGACAATTTCATATGATTCTAATATAAAAACTAAGTAATTTACAAAGTAAAAATAAAAGCTTATACCAAATTAAACACTAATTAGAAACTAAAAAATAAAAATAAATAAAAACTAAACAAATAAAAAATATCATCTAAATCGGTGCCGTCCGGCAAAGTGCCCAAAAAGCTTACGGCTTATTTTATTCGCTTATTTTTATCTATGCAATTATTGACCAATCGATTGGCCGTGTTGTTATAGACCTTAACTGTGGAGTCAAGGGTCGCGGGTTCAATTTCCGTCCGGGACAAATAATTGTGTGCATGGACATGTATATTTGTTCCTTGTCTGGATGTAAAAAAGGTATGCATACATATATAATACAATAAATATTTAATTATACTATATATAGGTTGTTTAGTACCCGTAATACAAGCATAATACATGCTTACTTTGGAACTAGATAGCTATGGTATGGGATGTTCCAGGTATTATATTATTATTATTGAATGCATTTTTCTCATAAATGGAGCAACAAAAAGATCTGATTTTTTTCACGTAGACAATTGTAGAAACCACTGGTCGAAGGTACCTACATTGTACAACAAATGTCAAAATACGAAATGAATGTCGAGCAAATCTTGGAGTAGTGATATATAAATAGAAGATAAAGCAGAACTAAAAGAGCGAAATAGTAGAAGTCGTACGACTGGCGAAACAGTCATAGGTAAACGTCTGCAAACCGCGGGTATAAACTAATTTCTGTAAAAATGGTTGTAAAATGAAGAAGCTATGAGGCTGTGAGTGGCGGGTGGACATTATAAACAGGCATGACGAAAATATGAGGGTTTTTGTAACTATAAAGTAATAAAAAGTGAAATAAGTCAAAAGTTATTCGTTTATTCCATAATAATTTTTTTTTGTGTATATTTGTAAATGTACAAATTAAAAGTAATTTTATAAGATTTCATAGTAACTATTTAAAATGTTCCATATGATTCTAGAAGGCGATAACTTGGCGATATTTTAGGGTTATTATATGGTTATTATACTATTAGTAACTTAACTTCCATGAAACATTATTACGAACGAAAAACAAATCGTTTTCAATTCGAAATTGTTTCATGCGAACTATATCGACAGACATCCGAAAATAATTTCACCTTAACTGACTCCGTAGTAACGCCCGTGCGTTCCATTAGTGCATAGCTCGGCACGCACCTAACCCAATTTATACTCAAGAGAAATTGTTAAAAAACACAGTTTTTATGGATATTTTTTCCCAATATATAAGGTAAAGGGAGAAATTTATTCGTATTAGGGATAGTTTCCACCTCGCTGCCCACTGTTTTCAGGCGACACGCCCTTTGAGATTTTATCCGATAGGTCGTTTGCTGACTCACCGACAACGTTAACCCCGGTGTAGAATTGGGCTTTTAGTTTCTAACAGCGGGAGGATTTCGTAGAGACTTCCTAATTCAACAAAGATCAAAGTACCAACAAATAGGCTTTGTAAAGAATTACTCGGAACATTTAGTTGATACCTATTTCGACTAACATAATATATGCTAATGAAAAACAACAGCAAAGAAATGTTTATTTAAGCATATATGATTTTTTGTAATTTCAAGGACTGTTCGCTATAAACATTTTATTTTTTAATGTGTACCTATTTCTAATAGTTCTTAGAGAAGATACCAGCTCAACTATTAAAAAAGTAACTGCCAGAGGATGGACTGCCAAGTATAATAGCGTTCATGATCTCTTATCGGTATTGATAAGGACTTTTCTTATTTGATCGATAAAATTTAAGAGTCCCTTAAATTAATACGACAAACTGTTTTCGAAAGAGGTTAATTAATTGGTACTGGTCATGAAATGTCTACTGACAACGTAATAAATTGATTAAAAAGAATATATTTAAACGAATTTTGAAAAAAAAAATATATAAGCGAGTTTCAAGGAAGACATAATAATAATAACGTATACATGACAACAACGTCTAGGCCCCAAACTAAGCATTAGCTTGTGTTTTGGGTACCAAGCGAAGACACCACATACATTTAACAACCAAGACCCGGTACCAGTATCGATATTCATCATATAAATACTGACCCGACCTGGGATTCGAACCCGGGACCTCCAGCTTCGCAGGCAGGGTCGCTACCCACTAGGCTAAGCGGTCGTCGAGACGCGATTTTATGGATCACCTGTCAATGATATCAACTGTCAAAAGTTATTGCTGGCTACTGTCATGCATATTACGGAACAAGTTTTTATACTTTTAATCTTGGTACTCTTATTGGGGTCAGTACAAAAATGTTTGATGATACTTTCATTGACGATATTTGACATTTCCTAACGACAATTCTCATTAGCGTCCCTTTTTGACATTCTCTTTTTACGCGCCAAGGCAATGGTATGGAAGATGTCCATTATGTCAAGATACCATCACGGCAGGTCAAGTGAAAGTCATGGGTAGGTACTATTTATCCAAACATCTCTAAAATTGTGAACTTTATTGGAAATCTATCGATAACTCTATGTAAATGCTATTTATTACCAAAAAATCCACAGATCTTGCAGTCCCCGCAACCATCGGTTTCATTGAAAATGAACCTACCCAAACCCGATTTTCACAGATTATTTTATTTTATTGCCACGAAAACGTGGCACTATTCTTTTCAACTCTTTAAACTCGAAAATAAATCAACGAAAAAATTCTCTGCCACCCGTGCGAAGCCGGGGCGGGTCGCTAGTTCAACATATTTGAAACATTTAGGTTTTAAACTGCAGCCTCTGATATCCTTAAACGTTCTGAACTCGATAATTAAGCATTCGAACGAATACAGGCCGAAAGGCGATTACCGTTATGTTAATAAGTTCCCGAACGTCCATAAAATCTAACATGTGATGTCAAATTTCTTGTTCGATTTTCAACCGATTTCCAAAATTTTGTTCTCAAACTGTAGCTACCGACGCCTTTTAACCTTTGGTATAACAATTTGAAGCGATCCGACGCATACCCTCTGAAATATAGTAACTTATATCCACAAACATAAGCGATCGACCAAAAAATCTCATCTTTCGGAAATAATTTCTCTTACAATTACCAACCGATTTCCAAAAACTTGGTCTCAAATCGTAGCTACGTTAATGGCCGAGATACTATTTTTTTTTATTTTCGATATCGGTTCCCGTTCTTGAAATATTTTGGATTTAGTAAAAAAAATTATGAAAAAATCCCGATTTTTTTACATTTTCCAATTTTTTTCAAAAACTACTTAACCGATTTCCAAAATTTTGATGTCATACAATGCACAACTAAATTTTTAATCTTTTAAAACCTTAAAATCTTGGCTAGACCCCATACCCTCGAAGTTATGGCCAAAAATGCGTCTCCCGTGAAATGGATATGATAGTCATTTTCAATGACAAAACTAAAGTATTCTCTTTACTTGAATAATTTTATTTGAAAATGTTCATTGTCTATATTCATATGTGAAGCGTGTATTATAATAATTGTAAGGACGGGTTGCTAGTCTTGTGATGTGTGTGGCGGTCTCTGCGTAGGGGCTGATTGAAAATCAGTATATGGTCATACACCTACAGCGGGTCCGTGTTTCTGCTATGTCTTATGTTGTATCCGTGGCCGTGATTAAATATATTCTTTCTTTCTTTTTTTACTTGGAGTCTTGTTGTGTTAGGTAGGTAACAAAGTTCATGAATTACTATTTATGAAAAGCATTGAGGAGCTCTGACTGTATGTTGAAAACTTTCTACTGAATGCTCAGTAACTGTAAAAAATTTAAAATTAAAATAAAGCGTGATGGTGTTTTAAATATTATTTAGTTTCATAGAAATCCGATAATTAATCCTCGAGAAAAACGCGGGCATAATAATCGAAAACAGATGTTTTCTTCTGTTAATTCAAAAAACTGAAAAAATATAGTCAGTATAAATTTTGTCTATATTTCTTAGTTACATCTAATGTAGTATTTCGAATACCTAAACGATCCCTTAAAAATAAATTATGGCTGAAATAACTTAGATAACAACATAGTATAATTAAGTTTAGATACAAAATGTCTAAAAATAATACTATTTACATTTCTTTACCAATATTTTGTGAAAATAATAGCAATAAACGTTATCCTATTTTATTTAAAAACCAGTTTCCGTATAATATCATAAATTGTAACAAAGGGACAGTCGTGAATAACCAACGAAATACGCAATTTAATTATTTAAAAGTATATCTGGGGCATCGCATACAACGCCATCTAGTCCCAAAGTAAGCAAGTATTATGCTTGTATTATGGGGTACTTGAACACATCATATACTTAAATATTATTTTATATATATATATATATATACATATATGGATACTTTTGCACCCAGACACGAATCAAATAGACATGTTCATGCACACAAATATATGTCTCGGGCGGGAATCGAACCCGCGACCTCGGCTCCGCAGTTAGGATCTCTAACCACTAGGCCAACCCGTCAGTCAGACCACTTAGTCGATAGGTTGCAGTGAGTTGTTTCTTTTAATATATTTTTTATACCCACATAAACATTACTTAGAAATTTATTGGTCAGATACTGCTAGCGCTTACATTGTATTTGCATCTGTCCGTCTGTGTGTATTCTGACAGAGAATGTGTCTGAGCTTGCTTGTTTGGAGGCTTGTAGCCACCGCCTTATAATACTACGATACTACTATAATACTACTATATAATACTACCTCAACCGGAGACTAACGATGCCGGAAACAGAGTAATTATGACTCAAAGCATAGTACGTAGCATTGGATCCGGAGAGCTCGTCCTTCACCCATCTGTTTACCACATTAAAATTATTTTTTTAACGAAATAATATATATAAACAAATATATTACGAATATTTTGCCTATTAAAACATGTTCTTCTTCTTTCTTCTTTAATTCTTAATTTAAAAAAAAAACAGTAATCATTAGTTTTTTTTTCTTATTACACTTTCTTGTTTACAAACCAATTTAATACAAATCCAAAGTATAAAGCACAACAAACATGTAAAAAGTTACATTGCCTTGCCTATATATAAAATTTAATAAAAAATAGATTTCATCTGGTAAACAGTTGTATATGTAGTTACACCTTACAGAGCTACTGGTAATAGTAAAGTATTATTAAAATCTGGCGAGGGTTTTTTTTTTGTATGATACGGCGTTGTTACTATTTTACTGTGTATAGATATGTATGGAATTATCTTTCTTACAGGTTTGAAGACAATCATAAACGCACTGCTGCATTCATTCAAACAGCTGGCCGAAGTAATGACGCTGACTATATTCTGCTTGATGGTGTTCGCGTTGTTTGCGCTTCAAGTTTACATGGGGGAGCTGCGTAACAAATGTGTGCGAGATCTTCAGCTGCCGCCTGGAGAAAACTTCACTGATGAGCTATGGTTGCAGTGAGTGGTTTCTTTTTTTCAGCACCATTAATCGAAGTCATGGTCATGGAATATTATGACCCAGAGAGAAATATCTAAATTTTATACAATCGTGAATATTCGGAGTGGAATACAGAATACGGCACTAGGCTACTATTAAATATATAATATTTATCAAGTAAATATAAAAATATTCTTTATACGATAACAAAATTTATAAAATAATTCGGTTGAAGAATATGGAAATTATAAGCTTTTAAAATTTTATCTCTATCCCTTTCTTGCATAACGATATTTAACATTATTAAATGGCCTGACGTCACACGTAGGTACCCCGTGCGGTATTGCCCTCTCCGTCTAACACGACATTTGTGACATTCATAACTTCGTTAATAATGATTTTTTTAAATTCTTTCACTGTTATGATATATTTAGAAAACTCTTTAATGTAAAAAAAAAGTAGTCAACTAGCGTACTGACACTTCACTCCAGTCCAGTAAAATATATAATTACCATAGATAAATTATTACATGGGGCCGTCCAATAATCACGTGATCTTTTTTTAAGTATTTTTTAACCCCCCTTCCCCTTGGTGATACATGGTGAGGTTTAAGACTACCCCCCACCCCCCAACCAGCATCACGTGTATTTTTAGTATCTACAAAAAATCTTAAATTTTTAAGAATATTTTAGAATATTATCTTAAATACAGGTATAAAGTATAATCTTATTTTGTTCTGAAATTAAGGACCATGATAAAAATGTCTAGACAGAAAGGTTGCTGGTTGTTTTTGATTGGCATAAAAATAATAATAAACGAATGGTGTACACTACACGCCGCTTTTTGATTTAAAAACCGCGCGTTCGATAAAATAATGAAAAAATAAATACACGTGATATCTTACTACACCCCCCTCCCCTCTTGTGATATTTCGTGATTTTTGTCAAACCCCCCCCCCCCCCCCCTTCAAGCTTCACGTGATTAATGGACGGCCCCATGGTAGGGCTGTAACCGTAGTTGCCCATGGTCTGCTAATTCTTGTGACAAATCGTTACAAGACTTGATAGTCACCACATAACAGCCGAAAGTTACGTCTTATAAAATTTATTATTTATATTCGTTTTACCGTTTCAAAGCGCGATCATGTGTTATACGAACGTGTAAAAACCGTTCCTTGAAAGTTCAAAGCAAATGCACGTCTGTAATTGACGTCAGGATTGACGTATAATAATAACACGTTACATCTCTCCTGTGGTTTTTATAAACGAGTTTGTTGTATAAATGAGAAAACCTCATACAGAATTACGTGGAAAAAAATATTTGGTCTCCGGGTTTCGCTTTCCAAAACACGAGCGTGACTGAAGCCGGTTTTTCTCTGGCGTCCTCTTTAATAGTGCTATCTATTTCTTTGTTCTCTTTTGAATAAAATTTAGTCTATATCTACTTACGGTGACAACATATCTACATACGTTGTTATGTATCATCATCATCATCATCAGCCCAGTTTTACTCCACTGCTGTCAATAGATGGCGGTCGTTACAGTTCCCAACCCGCAGTGGAGCAGCGTGGTGGACTTAAGCTCCAAGCCCCCCTCCTCGCCCTGTGGGAGGCCTAAGCCCCTGCAGCGGGGTAAAAATGGGTTGTAATGTATAATATATGATAATTAACCATAAATGTTTAGTTCATTCCGCCTATAATATTGGTAAGCCTAACATAATTCGGTTAATCAATGAGGTATACACTTAATAATAATAATAGATATGCACGGTAATGTTACACTACTTAATTGCAATTTGGGCATACTTTCAATTAAACTGCTTTGCGCGGGGAAGTGCCAACATATGTGTATAAAAACTCTGTTAGGGGTAATTTTATGATAGAAGAAAGGTGACTTTTTTAACGATAAGAAAACATGAACATAACTACGACGGTAATAATAATAATACATGGTACTTCGCACACAGCGCCATCTTGTCCCAAAATAAATAAGTACTATGCTTGTGTTATGTGTTACTAGACAACTGATATACATACTTAAATATTCTTTATAATGTATACATATATAAATATTTTACACCCAGACACGGAACGAAATAAACATGTTCACACACACAAATATTTGTCCCGGGCGGGAATCGAACCCGCGACCTTCGGCTTCGCAGGTAGGGTCTCTAACCACGCGGCCATTCGGTCAGTCATCGTTGACGTTGACTACTTAACTTATTGGCGTAAGCAAAATTATTAGAGAACTACAAAGATTCGGTCATCGCGGTATGTGTTAAAGGTACAGTTCTTATGTCGTAATTATAAATGTAATAAGTTAATTTTGGTTAACTAGATCGCTTCAGTTGGTAACGAGTGGACGATGATGAGAAAAGGTAACTAAATACAAATATAAGTGGTAAAAGTATCAAAAATATTGTTTTGGATTGTTTGTAACTTTCAAACCCAATTCAGCACCTTTGGGAGCAAAGTTTGATTAAACAATGTCTGGGTATAGAGTTGGGGCATCAAAAAAACGTAAATAAAAATATCAATTAACTGTTCAGTTATAATTCAGCACTCAGATGGTTTGTACATGGTTAGGTATGGCGTAGCAAGAGTAGTCCGTGTTGAATCACACAGACAAATACGTAAAAGTGGGCTTGTCATTTTTTTTGACATTGTATTGCAAGGCTTCATCCAGACATTATAATTAAAGGGATCGAATTGTGAAAAACTCGTTCTTAGTCGTCTTAGGCGTAGCCACAGACAAGTCAACCTTATAGACCACGCTTTGACAGGGAGTAGCATTCGCCAAGGCTATGTAGTGACACTACATAACTATGTCGCTAGTGAGCCGTCAGTTGGAAGCACGACGGAAGCCATTAAATTGTCAATTTTTAACGAGCTAATGAAAACTAGCCGACCTCTCCCCGCACCCCGCCAGTTTATGGCGATTTCGTTTTCGTACTGACGTTTATTAAAGCGTGGTCTATAGGTTGACTGGTCTGTGGGCGTAGCTAAACACTTAAGTCATATGATATATCCCTGTCTGTGCGACATTTAACTTTTCTAGCAGTCCGGGCTGTGCGTTGATATACAAATAACGCCTTTTTTCATCCCTCCATATTAGAGATTAAAATTCAAAGATCGTTAAAACGCTCTTTTATTGTAGAGTATTTGTTAGTACAGTCTCAAATTGATACACATTTTATTTATGTTCTTTTTTTTCTCACAAAATTTAACACCTCTTTTCACCCCATTAGAGATAGAACTTTAAAAATCTATAAAACACGTGTCAGTTTTATAGTCAACTTCTTTTAGACATATATTATACATATATCATTTGTTTGCGTCACTATTTCGATTTTACTACTGAATTGCATTTCTCGTAGTTATCGATCGCGGCCACGTTATTATGTAATTAATGTAGCCGCCTGGAGGTTGGATTTTCGCTAATTGAAATGGCTGATGGGGGGAGGGAAAGAGCCCGTGCGAAACCGGGGCGGAACGCTGTGAGATATATGTGTGAAATTGTTATGTGAGTGGGAATGAGAGCGGGAAAGTCAGTACATATTATAATAGAGAGACGGAAGCAGGAGTTATATGAGAGTAAAAGTGTGAGAGGGAGTAAATAATAATAATAATAATAATAATAATAATTGTTTATTTCAGACAGTGGTGAGAGCGGAAAGCGAATATACAAAGGCGTAAACGTCTGTCCGCGCGGGTGAAGCCGCGGGCGGAAGCTAGTAATAAAAAACTAATATAAATGATCGAAAAAGTGCCAAAATCTAAGACTCGGTGATTAGACAGACCATACGCCATAACCATCTTTTTATATAAACTTTTGTAAATATAAAATTTAAATATTTTTATTTTCTTTCCCATTACGAATTTTACACGTGGGTTACTTACACAAAATTCTACTTCACAGCGTACATTTTGAAACATCGACTGGTGTATATTTGATCTGCGGCGTATATATTCTCTGCTCACATTTTTGTTCTCACAACGCGGTATCTCTATGAACATCCAATGCTATCTAGTTAATTAACAAAAAAATCAGAAGAAGTCCCTCATGTCAGATTAAGAACAAAGCTTTTATTATTGTTTAATTCTTTAATAAAAACTCCAAAACCCGAGTTTGCTCCTTTTCTATATGAAATAACAGAAGTATTTTTTACCACCAGGTGGATCCGACAGCCTTCTAACTGGATTGTAGACGAAGATGAAACGCCGACTATCTGTGGGAATTTGACCGGCGCAAGACACTGTCCGTCTGGCTACACATGTTTGTGCGTGGGGCCTAATCCAAACCACGGATATACGAACTTCGACAACTTCCTATGGTCCATGCTCACCACGTTTCAGCTTATCACCCTGGATTACTGGGAGAATGTATATAATATGGTTAGTCAATAAAGAAAAGAGCATTTTAAAGAGCAATATACAAAATTATTTTTGGAGTTAGTCCCAGACGAGGCAAATTTATAAAACCTACAGTAATTAGAGTGTTTTAATTATTTAATTAAATAGCCATCGATTTCAAAAACAACTGATTGGATATTTTAAATTTTTAAGTACCCTATCAATAATTCTGTTTATTGTTCTTTAATGCTCTTATCTTTAAAGGCAAAAAAAATACTTATAATTTTTAACTTTTAGTTTAAGTTTTGTACCTACTTTACCCACAGGCAAAATTTTTAAGTCGGTTTATTTTTGGTAAAAACTTGCTTTTATTTTTGAATTTTTGGTGGTAAATAACTGTAACTTAACTTATATTAACAACGAGTTGCACCAAAAGAGATAACTTAAACGTACATCGCATAAAGTAAAAACTAACAGCTATGCTTTGATTGGAACGATGATGATTTTCAAATCTGATACAAGCAAGTGCGGCCATAGAAGACATCATGGCTTTAGTCATAGTATAGCTGTCAGTTTTTACTTTATGCGATATACGTTCACGTTATCTCTTTTGGTGCAACTCGCTGTAAAAGTCTTCTAAATGCACTGCTCAAATGAGACAGCGCCGTTCGTAATGAAAGGGACGATCGTTAAAAAAAATAGGAAATAAAATGCAATAATTTGCGGCTTGGGTGTTCGGTCGCAGTCATGAATACAGTGGAAGCGGAGCAGTTGCGAAAACAGATGACGTATCCATATAAATGCATACAAGCTTTCGTACTGCTCCCGCCCCGCTTCCGTTTGCGCTGTGTTCGTGACCGTGGCCTCCTCGGTGACAATTAAAACCCAAATGGAAATCTTCGTCAAAACTAATCATGTGAACCTAAAAACGAGAGAGCTGCAATACACCGTTGAGTTCCCTTAATTGTCTGCCATGCAGCTTCAGCTTACCATAATATTTTGTTTTCATTGAAATTACACTTATTTACAGTGTAATTACACTGTAAATGACTGTTCATTTGAAATAAAATATACAATTTTTTTTTTTCAAATCAAATCATATAAATCAAAATATCTTTATTTCGTAGTTATGTAACATAATCTTGAAATACGTCATAAGAGTGAATTTTATTACTTTGTGGAAGAACGTGACCACAAAGGCGCATTCAAAAATGCTGGTTCCTCTCAGAAGAATGCGCAAGAAACTGAGGGACGCTCTTTTTAACAAAATTATTTAAAAAAATTTCACAATAAGTGCTTAAAGAATAATATTATTGAAACAAACTGATAGGTGAGCGGCTTACACCCATAAATTTTTATCATGTGAGTAGTCTGATACTTTATAATAAGCTTTTGCATAAAGCTTTCGTTTTAGTGTAGTTTTAAACTTATTAAGGGGTAGATCTTGAATGTTACAAAAACTATTGAAATTCTTATCTTTATCAGTCTTTATTATCACATCATAAGCTGTTCACAAACTTCCTCATAAAAAATTTGATAAAAAAAAAAATCTGTCCCAATAAACCTTTTTGTGTGCATTTCTCAAAATAGGGCCCTATATTGTTTCCACCTCGTGTAATATATATAATGTAATGTATATAAAATATTGTTATTTACGTTCAATTTGTGATGTAATTAAACAACAATAGCAACTGAAATAAACATCACTCGAAGCTATGAAAACACTTTAGTACAAGACGCGTGCTCACTGTATCCCTAAATTAATTACTTCTCGTAGGAAGACGTCCTTTATGTAATGAATATATCCGAGTTTAATGTGGAACAGTCATGAGGGTAAAGCTTAGGATGCGGTCAACCCTATTAATAAAATAAGTCACACAGTCGAGTAGTTTTCACTAGTGATAATTAAAACTTGACAATCTGTTCGCGTAGCCCCCTAATCAAGAAGGGAGGCCTAAGCCCCAGTGGGGTACTAAAAGGGCTGATGAAATGGATCTGTCCGCGTGTTTATTTGGTACTATATTATGTTTCCGGTCCGTATATTACCAGAAACTTCGTTCATACTCGCTCGCTTACAGTAATGTAGGTTCCAGATTAGTTTTATATCCCAAGAGGACGATTCGCCGATTTAATCAGCAGCTTCAATTCCAAGTTTAGGACTAAACTGTGAGTATTTTGGTGAAAGTTCCATGCATTTAAATATTTTTTATGGTTTTTATTCGATACTTTAGATTGAACAACACAAAACATTCACAAAGATGACCTACCTATTGTTTATGGTGTTGTAGCCGAAGCGACGCGACGTAAAGGATACCCCTTGACATTTAAAGAATTTTAAAAAATCTATCTAATATGTATACTCCCGTACAAGTTTGATTAATGCACGTAACTGGTATTTTTCTGTAGTTACAGATAGCAGCAATGCCATTTTTAGAATTTCGTAGTCAGATAAGGTTCACGTATGTTTCTCCGTGGCTGTTCGTCTGTCTGTAATTAATAATCATTTTACATAGACAATATTAATATTGCATGGCTGAAATTTTGCTACATAATTTTGTATTAGCTTAAATGTTTTACAGGGTTCCTATATAGTCTCCGTGAAAAGTGCAAATAAAAAAATATTTATCCCCAAGAATGGTGTTGTTGGGCAGATATTTTAAATTCAAATAAATTTTACTTGAGGATGTTTTAAAATAAGCCTCGATTACGAAATATTCGGCTCTAAATTGGCCTTTTTGTGTGAATTGCTTGTGTCCCTCTATATTTTGTAGTATTGTTCAGAAAAATCTAAATTAATAATTTATAATAATAGCAAATAGAATAATAAAAGAATTTTATACAAAAATTATAACAACTGTCTAGGGTCAACTAATTCCATTAAGTCGATCGAGTTGGTGCGTGATCCAACTTTGCACGAACAAATGTTTTTGTTTCTAATAACTTTTTTTATTGTTGGTAAACATGGCTACGGAACCCTACCCAGTGCATGTCCCGACTCACACTTGTTCAATTTTTAAAAGATGTAGACGAAGAAGAACTTTGCAAGTTACGAGCAGTGATTGTATTTATTTTCATTATCTTTCACATAGTAGGTGTTAAAGTATGAAATTGCCAATATGGGTTCTAAATTCAAAATCAATTGAACAATTTCTTAATTGTTTTCACATTGCTTTCTAATTGTTTTCATTTCGATTCAGTTTATTTCGGTGCATATATTGGATGGTTGATCAACTCTATCGCAATATCATTACTTTTTTTCGGAGTTTAACGAGCCCCGTTGAAAATCACAAAATCGAAATTAAATGTATTTTCGAGTAACTTCATTTTTTATATAGATTTTCTTAAGACGAAATCTTTATTTTTAAACAATTAATCAATAGTCTGGGTCAATACTGAATTTATTCTTTTATATTTCAATCCGTGTATTGGTATAATCGACAATTTGTAAAGCTAGATAGCCCTATAATATGTTCAAGAACTAAGATGTAAAATTTCAACCAAACGTATTTTGCTAATCGATAAATGTGTGTGTTCGATAAGTCAACACTTTTTAGCAGTCTAGTAATCCCCATAAAGTCAGTCATCGGAAGCGGCTAAACAGAGCAATCGAGTGGTGCGGTGCGGTGGGGGGGACGTATGTACCGAACGGCATACTGTGGCGCAGTGTTTCCAACTTAGGGGTTTTCCCCCCAGATTTAGGGGGTAAATAAGTGAGATGTGATTTTTTTATTCTTTAATATTTTTTTAAATTGATAATATTAATATTTATTTCTTGACCTAGCGACTTATAACGACATCTAGTACGTAATTCTACAACCACTCTGTGATGACTGGCGGCAATACTGGCGCCACTGGCGGCCATTTTATTGTCTGTGCATATGGGGGTCTGTGTAAATAACTTATAATAAAAAGACTTTTGAAACATATTACAGCATATTATTTCTAAATAATTAGGAATTTATATTTATATATTTATTAGGGGGACAACTCAATAATTAAGGCGATTTCAGGGGTTTTGCCGTTTTTGACACAAACTTTAGGGATAAATATTTTTGAGAGTTGGGAACACTGCTGTGGCGATGATGTTGTTAGTCGTTCGGCACTATCTGATAGGGTTTACGCGTTCGGTCGATTATAAAATATTAAAAATGGTACGTACCACTTCTGCGGTGACAAGCTGTGGATCATCTTCGTATATAAACAAGGAATTGAAGTTTGACCAATGTCCACGGTCGGAAGAACGGTAAGATGTTTAATATTTTTGTATTTATTTATTACATAGATACAGCAACAGTTAACAAACTTAGAAATAGGTACTTAAATATATAAAATATACAAAATACAATAGAGGCGAGTTTGTTGACCTTAATAGCTATATACGGTATTGTAAAATAGTACATAGTAATAATCAAGTAATAAACACAAAAACGACCAAACTATTTTAAAAGAAAGAAATTTTTATTTTTAATGTTCTTATTAATTCGAATATTTTCGTGATGGACGACGCCACAAAATAGCGGCCGCGCCTTGTTTGTAATTCTTAGATATTGGTGGCACGTCTGAGGTTTGTACGATTTTGATGTTATTTTTGGAATTCAAAATGGCGGCCGTGGTCGGTTTGTAGATCAAAAAATATTTTAAAACGGCCAAATGCAAGTCGGACTCGCGCACCTATTGCTTTCAAAATCGATATCTAAGGGTCCGTGTGCACTCCAGTGAAAATTCTGTGGTCAAAATTGAAACAAGTGACCCCACTTTTAACTTTTTTTTACTGGACCGATTGCTTTCAAAATCGATATTTATAGAACCGCGTAGACTCTAATGACGAATCTGTGGTCAAAATTGGAAAAGTGACTCCATTTTAAACTTTTTTTTTACTGGACCGCTTGCTTTCAAAATCGATATCTCAGGGTCTGTGTAGACTCCAGTGAAGAATCTATGGTCAAAATTGAAAAAAGTGACCCCCATTTCGAATTTTTTGTTTACTGGACCTATTGATTTATATTTAACTATTTATTTACTGGACAGATTAGATGTCAAAAGGTTCAAATTCCAGAAAATTCGAGAAATAGGTACGTACGCTATAAGAATTTTCAAAATAATTTATATGTCGCATGCAACTGGTTATATCAGGCTCATCAGGCTGATATAACCAGTTGACTGCCACATATGTACGTAAATTACGGTCTAAAAATAAAAATTTCCAAATTGCTTTCTCAAAATTGCCTATTATTTCGAAAAAAATATAACGGATGCTAGTTGAAAAATTTGGGAATGTTCAATTGTCTTGAAATCACACCGTTATCTGTCCAACTGCCAAAAATTATTGTCTCTGAAAGGATTTGCATGACGTACGAATTCAAAAATGTATATTCCTTTGGATGACCTTTAATAACTTTTTTACAAAACTAGTTGAATATTTCTGTCTCCCTTAGTTAGATCGAAAATTATCAGTATTACATTACGTTAATTTGGTATTAATTGGCGAAAAAACTTCTATAATATAGTAAACTTAATCATACCGAAGATTACGACGACGTACGACTGAAACTTGGTTTATTATCAATATTATCCTTTTTCTAGATATTATAACCATAAAACCTGTTCCCTTTACTTACACAGGTGCTGTCGTCGTGCGGGCCAATGTCCGTGTCATTCTTTACCGTGGTCGTGTTCTTTGGTTCATTCTACCTCATCAACCTGATGCTGGCCGTAGTCGCTCTCAGCTACGAAGAGGAGTCGCAGATCACACAGGAGGTACGAAGCTTTTAACTAGTTGGATTGAAATTACGATATCTATATACAGCGTGTTCCATAATTCAAGCTTATGGAGCGCGGAGCTTACCGAACTAAACGAAAAGTTTAAAAAAAAGATAAGTGATAAAAAAAATAAACTTTAATCATGTTTTTCTCGATAACCATCAGTTTGCGACAACTGCTCATTCACTACTTTTTGTTTAGTTTGGTAAGTTCCACACGCTCTATAAGCTTGGGCTACCTTCAGCCGAACACGGTGTATACGTATAGATATTGTGATTCCAATCCGACTAGGTAGTGAAAAACTCTATGCGCCATGAGTGTAATGGGTATATATACGAAAGCTTCATCGTGAGGGCTGACTACATATAGATTCGATGTGGCACAATCGGTACAGCCGGGTGGTTATAATCGAACACATGTTGACAATTGAAATATCAAACGATTTACCCACATGACCGTTTTAGTCGCTCAGGATAGCGGCAGACCAACTAGGCAACTGTTCGCACATGTGGCCCTACCTACTGCTATGAATTTCATCGAACATAAAAGCCGAAGCATCCGAACGACTTGATAAAGCTGATCCGAATTTGCCAAATCGATCCGTGTCGGCATAAACGAAATATGCGCCTCGCGCGCCTTTGTTCCTCGACATAAAAAGTATTAAATGTAAATAAAAAAAGGCCTAGAAGAACTACAGCCTATCGACAGGGTCATCGCTAATACACCGCGCTAGTAGTGTGTGCCACCATCACTGGTCGTTAGTCCGCAAATGCCCGTTAGCAAGTATTTCATCATGTAAACGCTGAATTATGCAGTGAAAAACTATAAAAACACGTCCAAAAAACAACGTCGAGTGGTATAACTTTTCATATGTAAGTATGAAATTGTGTGGACGCTTCCCCACGCTAACGCGTCTCACCAATCACCATAGTTCCAATCAAGCTTTATGGCGGATCCGAACATAGGCACAAGTCGTGTTGCAGTAACCAGTTTTAGATGCAGCGGGACACAGTGGCGAGGGGTATATGACTGTACCTGCGCAAGAACGCTTAAAGCGTTGTATTCCGATCCGCCATAAAGTTTGAGACGAACTATACAGTAAATATCTGACCGCGCCTCTAATGGGAAAGCGTTGGGGAGCTTCTCTATCTCTATGGTACGAACCGATAATGCCGAATCGAATCGGTGTGTATAACGCCAATCAGTGAAACCGGTGAAAATATATTAGCTACTAATGATCCTTCGCACTAGAATATTTATAGAATTTAGTGTGCAAAATATTCAGCCCAAAATAACCTTGGACTCTTAACATACGAGTAGTTAGTTACGTACTCAATTGTAAAAACTAATTCCATCGGACTTTTTTTACAAAGTAGGTATTATTTTACCCTATTTCACGACACAAGACGACATTTTAACTTTTTTTTAGTCCAATGGTCGCAGACACCGAACACGGCCGGCAAGATTTTGATGTCCATGCACATATGTTTCGTGTATTGTATTTAAAAGTGAATCGGCAAGGTTTTTAAGGCTTTAATAGAGTATAATAATAATACCTGGGACATTCCACACAGCGCCATCTAGTCCCAAAGTCAGCAAAGCTTGTATTATAAGTACCAGACAAGTAATATACGTACTTAAATATTATTTTTTATAATATATACATGTATATTCGCGGCGCACTACGTCTCTTATATTTTTTTTTGTGTGACAATAATAATTATTAACACTTCATACAGGAAAGAAAGAAAGACTTGAACGAGCACCGCGACGACTCCACGTTTAGTTTCGACCCAACGTCTTTAGCAGTGCGGACGTTGGGCAAAGACTCGCGAAAGAGGATAGACGCGCGCAAAGGCCTGTTACTGGCCTCTTACTCGAGAAAGAGGACGAGGCGGCGTAAGAGGGGTCGGAGCGCAATACACCATGCCGCCGCAGTAGCCGCTGTCGCCGAAAGGTATTGAAATTCGACTACGTTTTTTAACGTACATGCGCATATTCTGCTATTCGAAAAACAGCCTCCATTATTCGAGATTCGATTAGAGTAAGTATTCGTTCTATATTCAATTACTCGAGAGCATTGCCGACCCAAAAAACATCAGAAGATTGCTTTGTTTCGAGACAATTAACCAAATCAATAATAAAAAAAATAATTTAAGTATAGTGTCATAGACTCCACCTCTGAACAGCCCGAGATCTGGGTAGACTGACTTTTCGCTTCATTCGTGAAATGCTTAGAAATGTTTTTTTCTATTTTCTATTCTATATATACTTTATATGTAGATTTTTTTGATAATAGGTAAAAGTTACTACTAAGTAATTTCCTATGCAAAACAAACAGCTATTTATCAAAAAAATCTGTGAGTTTCTTTAGACATAGGTTTGATAGTACGATTAAAGATAAAATAAGGGGGCGTTGCCTTTTTAATTTTTTTCTTTCTTTTTTTATGAACAAATCAAAACGTGACTTGTAAATTCATTAGAAAAAGATTCAAAATACTATTCCATCTTTTTTTTAGCGCAAACGATACACACGAAGCTGTGAAGTTTAAAAAATTAAGAGTCTGTGTCCATGATCCTCTTAATTGTAAGAATTCAAGTCGATTTAACGTCAAATTCATTGTTCAGAAGAGATTCAAGGATAATGCCTCACACACTGAAAAATTCGGAATAAAAAACCGGAAATATAGGCAATTTGTAACACCTGTTTTTTTTTCTTTGACCCTACTTTACTTCAATAGAGTGATCGGTTACATGCTAAACATAATAACGTATTCTGGGTCTAAATTTTCTGAACGTGTGGATTCCATTGGATTTCGTTAAAGTTATAGATCGAGAAATTTTAGATCTGAAAAAGCTTTTGAAAAGAGTGTTTTATTTGATTTATTAAATTAAGTTGAAGGCGCCCACGAGTTTTTATGAACAACGTTTGGGCTCACTTTTGAAGTGTCAGCGTTTTTAGTGCACTGTATATGGCGTTGGTATAGTATAGCGGAGAGCAACTGCGGAGCAAAAGGAGTGAATAAAGGACTGACGTTTTTCTGCGACAGACTCCAATCTTCGACTGAAGCCAGCAGCTCCCGTCTGGCGGCGCGGGCACGGCAATAACAAATATCGGGCACACACCACTTTATAGTTTATGCTATGAAGCGTTGTATACAATAGTTTACGTATTACACAGATTTCGTGAGAAACAATCAAGCGAAGATGCGGTTCATTTTAGTGCGTTGCACAGGAAAGACAATGGCGGAAAAAAAGTGTAAAGGAAAGGGGGTAGTTATGAGATATATGAGAAAAGTTGGGATGCGGCGTAATCACAAGTGTCTTCCATAAAGTCTATAATTCGAACATTTATACAGAAAAATACATTACAAAATTATAATTATTCCTCCTATTAATCAATTTACAGATAGGTAATATTATTTATATTTTAACTGTAATGTTAGCATTTATTTGTAGATAATCCGATGCCAATCTATAGATTTAACCTCACACGAAGATTAATAAATTAATTTCTGTTCTTTACAAAACTATATACTTGAAGCAGCGGAAAATTTAAAGACATTGAATTTTTAATATATTTTAAAAAACTACAGATTGATGTAAAAAAATTTAAAAAAGAGCCCTAGATAGAAAAGTAGACTATAAATAGGGCTAAAATAACTTGAAATTTTTATATAAATTAACCTGTTAAATTACATTGAAAATTTGGAAGCTGCACATTTTTGTAGCGCAGAGGGGTACTTTTTTACTTTGGTTACTTGTTTATCGCGCGCAACTATTTATCAAAATTTTAACATTAATTTTATGTTCATAAAATAATGACGTACAGGTAATTTTTCCGAAATATAGTTTTGTCCTAATTTGTACAACCACAACATCTAATGTTAGAGTAGAAAGTTCAATTCCTAACCTCAATTCTATATTAGACAGGAATGAGCAAAGGGCGAATTGTAATATTTGTACAAACCGTATTTGCCAAACGCAATGAGATAAAATTAATCACCGTATCCCAAGTTACTGTACCATGAAAACATATTAAAGCAGCACAATACATCCGATCCTAACTAATAAACAAACAAACCTTCCGACCCTTCCTTTACTTTCAAAGGTTGAAGGTTTTCGTTTCCGTTTCATAAAGTAAATTCGAGTACGTGGATTTTCTATTTTTTATTTCATTTACTAGCGACCCGCCCCGGCTTCGCACGGGTAGATAGATGGATAGATAAATTACTATTTTAAATCACTACGTAGTATACTAAGCGTAATGCTGTTCGCTCACACCGCAGCATTTTTCTAACTTTTAGCATTTTCATACGCTTCGTAATTTTTAAACGAAAGATCCGAGTCGAATAATTTAAAGAGATATTTACATGTAGAATCAATCAACCTTGATTATGAAACTATCTAGTAGGATAAGGATTCATATCATGATATGTGTCGTAATAGCCCAGAGCGCAACGAACCTGTCTCAAATTTATAAGGCCCCATAGGGCCATGGTTCGAATCCGGGCGTGTACCAATGAGTTTTTCTGACTTAAGTACACAATATCACTGACACCGTGCTTCGGAGGGCACGCTAAGCAGTCGGTCCCGGACGCTGGCAATAGATGGCGGTCGTTAAAGTTCCCAACCCGCAGTGGAGCAGCGTGGTGGACTCAAGTTCTAAGCCCCCCTCCTCACCCTGGGGGAGGCCTAAGCCTCTGCAGTGGGGTAAAAATGGGCTGATGATGATGATGATGATCAAGATACGAATGCCATCATCTTTGATGAAAAAAAAACCGCCTAAGTGTGTGTCGAACCACGCACAAAGAAGGAAGTCGAGATAAACACGTTTTTGGTTAAAATTCAAATAATGAAATTAAAAAAATTCAAATATTTGTAAAACCACTCATAATATCTCATTCAATCCAATTTTTTTGATATTTTAATTTGCTTACTAACTAGCTTAACTTTTCAGAATTTTCCGTTTCATTGTCGAAAAGTTACAAGGGAGACACATTTTTTAGAACTTTGGGAGCGCATATCTCAACGACCATTGACTTAAATAAAAATGCCATTTCAAATCTCTTGCATCACTTTTAACGGCCTATGTATATGTACCTACTTAATGTGTCTACACGTCAAAATGCAATGGAATTTTTTTTCGCATCCCTGGATGACGACCTATCCCAATAATAGTGCCAACAGTCTTCGAGTAAAATGGCTACGATGGACAGACAAACAGACAGACAGACGGAGAGTACAAAATTATATAGGTTTCGTTTTTTACTGTTTGTGTACGGAACCCTAGAAACGGAACCATTGTAGTTCACATTGTAGTCCGTCTATGTCGTCTATCTGTCAATACCACTGACCCTTTCTCTCAAGGAGGCTGAAATATATAATTAAAATTAATATCCAATACTAAAGTGCAGATGCAGACCTCATACTCCTGTAAATTAAAGTTTCTAACTTGATATAACAAAAAGTTACCTGCGGTCTTTCAATCGTATTTGGCTACAAAACCTATATATACACGGCACTTCTGGTGGACGTAGATTATTCGGCAAATAAGAAAAAATCATTGATTTTTTTCTTATTTATTACTTATTAAGGTTACTAATGACGGAAAATTGTAATAAATTATAATTATAAACTGTTACGTAAGCGAACTTAAAGACTTCGTGTGTTATATAAAAATTTATTGCCGATTTAGTTGGGAAGGTAATCTACTAAGTTATAATTGACTAGCGCGACATCGCGTGATAACCTAATGAACATGTTTGGATCCCGCGCAAAATTTTAAAAAATTAAATAAATAAAACAAAACCAAAACGAAAATATACTTCATTCAATTCTTTTTCTAAAAACCGAAACAAAAATGATCACAATATAATTCCATTTAAAAAAAAAGGAACCGTCTTCAAAAAACCGACCCACTGAAAAGCACAAAATAATTTTTATATACGCCACCCCTATCCTTATTCAGTCCCTATCCCGTCTCTATTCTACCCCGTAAAGCAAATTTCTGCCAAATTAAATTTCTAGGACAACGAATAACGCAGCGCTTACTTGCATATTGGTTAGCTCATAAACTGTTCACTTCACTATACATAGTAAGTAATAAATACGAGCTATACAACCGTCTTAATTATTGTCGTCTACAAGAAAGTGTAATTAACATCACTTAAAGTGTGCATATTTAATAAGCGAATGTAATATCATTGATTCGGAATCAAGGGTCACGTTGAGAAAAGTAATCTGATTTGAAATGTGTCCCTAATTTTGTGCGCCGGCTGTGTGCTCAATAATTTTGTTAGGACTTCACGGTTCATAGTCGCGGGGTCGGTCCTTTATCAAGATCTAATTTATCGCTGTCCATAACACGTCCACTTAAAAATATACAATATCCTTTGATTATATAACGTTTAGATAGAGTTATTTGCTTCATATATGTGTATATATAAAGTAGCGATCGGTTGTTAGCTACATAATAGTTAAGTAGAGATAAAATAATAAATAAATTGTCTGAGTGACTGTGGATTTTCTTTGGATATTGGTGGATTTCACTGTACTTAGCGAAATGGATGTGTAAAGAACTTGTCATGCGTTTTAGTTTAAAATAAGCTTAGGGTATAGTACTACGCACGTATCTTTACCGCTCTGAGTTACCTGCGAATGCTCAACTCAATGTGCAGTAAGCATGGAAATGATTGCTACTTTTAATTCATTTTCATTTGATGAAATGACTTGTTCTATTCACAGTGATTTCACAGACAGTGATTTTTTAACTTTACGAGCTTTTAACACTCATAATATACTATCAATCACTCAATCAATATCAACCAACATCAATCAATGAATATCAATCAGTCAATCAATATAAATTTCAATTAATATCATTTTCACAAAATATAGCATTTGCAACTAAAAATTTTCAAATTATGAATTTTATACAAGTGCAAGAAGAAACCAAATTATAACTAAATTATATAAAATCTAAAACTAAAAGTATTTACAAATTAAAAAATACTATGTAAATTATGATAAATGACAAAATTTTAAAGAGACGATGGGTTCAGGGTCACGAAACTCTCTCTCAGGGTGAGTGGTGGACAGTTAAAAGAAAAAGTGGGTTCGTAAAGTTATTTATTGTCTATGTACAACAGGCTATTAATAAAACAAGGAAAAAAAATATAGAATAGATTAAAGTACTAAAATAAGAATTTACAAGATTAAGTACAACAAACTTGAGAGTCTTTAGGTTAACAGGTACCCAGTTAATTATTCCCAAACAGTTCGAATCACAGAGTCAGCAGTAGTTTAATTGTGACAGCACTTACAGTTTGTGATATAGCTCCTGTTAGCGTTACCACACTATATCGTAGTTGGGAGACCGGATGACAGGCTGGGAGCCGACCAGTCAGAAGATGTGGCAGAAGATGTGGCCGACAATAGCAACCAGCCAAGTATCTTCATAGAATCACGGAATACAGAGCCTTCAGCTCGGTCAGCTACTTTCTGTGACCGAGGAACAATGGCAGGTCGACCTAGAAGAGTGTCCGTTCTAATTAATAATTCAACAGACCAGCAGACCAGCAGCAAACCTTATTACTTCGGTCGTCTCATCAGAGCTCTCTTCCAAATCAGCTCAACATAATTTCTTATAATTCGTCATTGACAATTCAATTCCGATTTTCCTCTCCACCAGAAAACCTCTCCACTTTTTCTCAGAGTTCCTTCACGTCATTTTTCAATTTTCTTTCCAATTTTAAAAAAAACCCTCTCCAGACATTCTACATTCAACATCATGCCAGAAGCACAATCCAAAAATCTCCAATATTTTCCCTAAGGAAATATTCGTGGCTGGTAAAAAGAAAAACTCATTTGAAAGCCACGAAGAAAAGAACATATAACATTATTATGACAATTGGTATTTTTTGACAATTTGTATTTTTATGATGAAACTTAGTTATTTACAATTTATATTATTAAGAAATCAATAGAATTAGGAAATGTGAGTAACAATAGTGCTAGTAATATTCTACCATCCATAACACTCCAGAATAATTGATAAAATTACATAATCATTAAATATGAATTATATGATTACGACCAAATAACGGCCAATTTTTTAAATTTCAACAACAGATTCGCGATGAAAATCCATGCACACCCATAGGTATCAATTTTGAAAGTAAACGGTCCAGTAACTAAAAAGTTGAAAATAGCGGGTATTAAAAAAAAAATAGGAAACCTGTATTTAAATATACTAACAAGCACTTAACTAATCTATATTTATTTACACTAAAGCTAAATCTAACTTTTATTTTACATAAACCGCAACACACATACAATACATAAATTACATAATTGCGACACAATCGCCCTTCACGACTCCCGAACTAGAAGTGAAATCACATTGAAAGCATTGAAACTGTGAAAGAGTGAAATCACAATGAATCTGTGAAAAAGTGAAATTTAATCCAAAATGATTAAAATGCGCATGGTGGGCGATTTCATTGAGTATTATTTATAGCAGAAGTAACAGGTAGCAGACCATGTGAAAGAAAGTAGCAGGTGCGAAGTATGATAACGCATTTCATGTGATTTTTCATATGCTACTTGTGAAATGTTGGAAGCTTTGTGCAGCACAGTATACAGTTACCGCCGCGCGGGCAGCGAGGGGGTAGAAATAGACGCGCGCGCGAGCGAATAGCGGCGAGCTATCCGACCTCTCCTTCTTCATTTTATGCCACTGCGACGCTTTCTGTAAATAACTTCACAGCGGTATAGATCCATGCGTATTATTATACCTACTCGTACCACGTTACCTTCTCTAACTAAAAGTCTGAAGTAGTTTGACTTTAGATAAGTATGCGTTAATATTATAAAGCAGAATACATTGGTGTAGGTATAGTACACACGGGCGATTATCTAACGAAGTACCTTATTTTAAGTTTTAATGCTTTTAATCACTGTTAAGTGCACCACAAGCACATATATTTACAGAAAATGGCGGGAGCAGTCTGTTCCAACTCAACACCGCGGGACGATTTAGTATGCAGTTTCATGAAATAATTTGCATAATATTTAAGCACTCGTGAGCCAGCGTGCGTCTAGCTAAGAGTGTTTTAGAACATTGTAAAATAAATTAAAGCGATAACATTTTCGTTCAGTCACTCGCCTTCGTTAATATTTTTATAAAAGCTCTAGCGTTTGAGTGGTTGCTCCAAATGGACACATAATTTCAGAAAGATTTTAGACGATACTATTACCGTCAGAAAAATTACCCGTAATTTTTATAAAATAAGTAAAAACATAGACGTACTAGTTAACCGATAACGTTCATTCATTACCAAATCGAAACGAGTATCACAGGGTTCTCATGCGATCGTGTTGGCTTGCGAAAGCCCTTACTGAAACGTTTTATCGTGATCACACGAATAAAAGCATCCTTCGGTATTTGTAGCATTCATATATTCATAGTTTTCATTTACCTTTCAGTTTTTAATCCCGCTGTCGTCGGGTAAACCCGCTTTTTTATTTTCTTGTTAGCATTTTCTCACCTGGATGTCATCAATTTTTCGCAAAGTTGACGTTTAATTTGCTGCCTTCATATTCCTTTGGGAATATTATACAAACTCAGAAAGTTTGATAACTTATTATACAATAATATTACTCAAAACTCTAAAAACTACGTTTGCCAACAAATCTGTTCAGGGACAAATGTCACCAAGCAAATGAAAATTATTACAAACTGTGTTGTTACCATTTAGGTATTTTTATTTATTTAACAGCGTAAACTTTTTAAATAAATTACTGTTTATAATAAGTTTTTTTTTTTTATAAATTGGTCACGTACCTAATTGTTCTTAAGGTGTTTCCTACATCTATACTAATATTATAAAGCTGAAGAGTTTGTTTGTTTGTTTGTTTGTTAGAACGCGCAAAACTCAGGAACTACTGGTTTAAATTGAAAAATTATTTTTTTGTTGGATAGTCCATTTATCGAGGAAGGCTATAGGCTTATACTACATCACGCTACGACCAATAGGAGTGGAGCATCAATGAAAAATGTTGCAAAAACGGAAACTTTTGAGAGCTTCGGTCGCGCGCGCTACGTAAACGGTTGATATTAAGCAAAAATCATGTATCACGGAATTGTTTCCCTTTAAAAGTTCTAACCAAAAGTCCGCCACAGCATATGTGTATCTTTTAAGGTTAGCTTACTATAACCTTTTTTATGACAGTTAAATTTGTTCTAACATAATGTACTATTTGCAAAGATGTTTTTTATACGTGATATTAATCCGTATCAAATTAAATACGTCAGTTGTCTTAAGCATTTCATGTATATTATAAATGCCCTTTACATCATACAATTTAAATTAATATCTTAGCAGTTTTTATCGAACTTCGAAAACTATAGCGGGAGAAAATAAATTCGCTGTCTGCCTCTGTTCGTTAACTTTTTACTTCCAAACCAATAGACTTTGATACGGTTTTTAGTAATATCTTATTTTCTTATTATCTTATAATCTATTAATCTATATAATAGAAATACTTATTATAAAGCTGAAGAGTTTGTTTGTTTGTTTGTTTGAAAGCGCTAATCTCTGAAACTACCAGTCGGATTAATAAAATTCTTTTTGCCTTTGATAGCCTGATTCTAGCGGAGGGTTATAGGCTATATACATGAAAACGAAGTCTATTCGAGCAAATCGGCTTCGGCCAAAACGGCTTAACCGATTTTGATGAAACTTTACATATATAAAAGGATGTAGTCTTTTGACTACATCCTTTCCATATGTGACATACAGAACTTTTTGTATGTCTGTCTGTACGTCCATCTGTCTAAACCGATCTTAATGAAACATCACAAGTATGAAAGGAAGGTCGTTAAAACTAACAAATGTTACTTTTTGTCCGTCTGTCTGTCTGTACGTGTATCTGTCTATTTGAGCTAATCTCCAAAACGGCTAAACAAATTTTAAGGAAACTTTGCAGACGGGAAAGAAGGTTGTCAAGAGATTTGACATTAGCTACTTTTTGTCCGTCTGTTTGTCTGTACGTCTATGTGTCCATTCAATTCAATTTTATCTATTCGAGCTAATTTCCAATACGGCTGAGCAGATTTTAATGAAACTTTGAAGACGTGAACGAAGGTTGTCAAGAGTGTCATAAGCTACTTTTTGTGTTTGTCTGTCTATCTGTCTGTCGTTTGTCCTCACTGATCTAGCAACGTACAGCCGAAAGTACTAAGTCTAAATTTGGAACATTATTTTATTTTATAACGTGAGCATTAAGTTAAGAAAGGCTTTTTTAGAAATTTCAAACTTAAGGATGGGAATGGAGGGACTTAAATAATGACGTGTTTCACGCTTTTTAAATTTCCACATTTTAAGGGTGGGAAACGGGAGATGAAAAATTGTATCGGTTTTTTAAAGGGTGGAAAGGGAATGAAGATTGAAAGTTTGAATGGGTGTAACCAAAATTGGTTCCAGCAAAAAGTACGTATAAACCATCTCGAACGTTAATGGTACCTATAACAGGAATTTGTAGTCTACGCAAGCGAAGCTGCGGGCGGTCGCTAGTATACCATAAAGCAATTTCGCCACTGTCGACTTTAATTATTACTTTATGTTTTTATAAATTTAAACACGTGATTTCGGTTTAAAGTTAAAAACTTTTTTTATTCGAAATTAATAGAAACGTTGTACGGTTATTATGGTTATTATGGAGTTTTTTCAGAATAACGTCAGAAGCTACAATGCTAACACGTACGCCATTTTGAAGAAGCTCCACATACCGTTGTCGGGTCACGTTTAAGATAGAAGGTTCTGTCAACAACAAAAACTGATGTATAATAAACCGATATTGATGAATTGACGCGGCGGGATCAACTACACATTGAATTGGTCGGCTATAACTCGTGAACTAGTTGACCCTGAAATATCAGATTTGTAAAATAGAGTTTCTTCACTTATAACAACTCACTCACGCAAAAATGACTGCGTAATACAACTAATATTAATTGAAAAACAATTATTTTTCTTGTAATTACAACCAGGTCGCGGTCCCGGTCGCGATCGCGGTCGGTGACACCGAGCGCCTCCCCCCCGCCGCCACCGCCGCCGCCTCCGCAGCCCCCTCATACTCTGCATCCCGATAACGCTCTAGGTAATATGCTTAAAATAATATACCTATTTAAATACCTATCTGCGACTAAAACTTTGCTTTGAGTACATATTAAATGGTCAATTACTCTACTTTTAGAAATTTAATGATAGCTATATCGATTTAAGTGTATGATTAAAATTGTAATTAAATTATAGACAATAATACACGTATTTATGGATATTTTTTTTATAATACATATGTCGTAGGAAGATTTGATAATTTAAATTTTCGCGAAAATTCTAGGGATTTTGCGAAAACACGGATAATTAGACAAAGGCGAAAACGCGAGTCGCCTTAGTAAGATTGGGAAGAGAATAGTTAGTTATTATGAAAAAAGAAAACTGATTGGCCGGTTTGAGCGACCCGCAAAAACATCTTCTCTGATTGGTTGACGACTTAAATGTCAATTCATTACGTTGTTTTATTTGTGTTTTTTTTTGTAAGCGAGCCAGCAGTTGTTTTGATATTTAATGTATTTAAGTTTGTAGTTGGACTTGAAAAATAATGCGAAAAGTTATGTAGACGTGTGAAAAAAATGACAGGACACTATTACCACGAGTAGCTATTACTGTTGGCCTCGGAGCTATTGACAGTTTTGCGATTAACACCCTTTTTTCAGGGTTCCTTACCCGAAGGGTAAAAAACTTGACCCTATTACTAAGACTCCACTGTCCATCCGTCTGTCTGTCCGTCTGTCACCATGTGTCTCATGAACCGTGATAGACATTTTCACAGGTAATGCCGTTGATGCCGACCGCTTAGTTTAGTGGGTAGCGACCCTGCCTACGAAGCTGGAGGTATCGGGTTCGAATCCCAGGTCGGGTCAGTATTTATATGATGAATATTGATACTGGTACCGGGTCTTGGTTGTTATATGTATATTATGTCTTCGCTTGGTACCTAAAACACAAGCTAATGCTTAGTTTGGGGTCTAGGCGTTGTTGTGATGTATACGTTATTGTTATTATATATTATTATTTCTGTTGTCACTATAACAACAAATACAAAAAAAAACAGAATAAAATAAATATTTAAGGGGGCTCCCATACAACAAACTTGATTTTTTTTTACAGTTTTCTTTTAATATTGTTTGGTGGTATGGAAGGAACCCTTCGTGTGCGAGTCCAACTCGTACTTAGCCGGTTTTTTTTTGAATATTCAAGGGGATGGGTGAAATTATAATTCCAGCCAGTGACGTTACTATATAAAAATTTTCACAATAATATACATTTATGTAAATAACGACCTGAAACATAATTTTCAAATTAGTTTCTTAAAATTGTCTATTTTTCTGAAAAAAAAATATATAACGGACTTTAATTACAAATTTTGAGTAATGATCAGTTGCTAAGCCATGATCTTTATGCACAGGTCGCGGCGCATTAGGCGTAGCAGGACGACAGTTGAGTGACCACAGTAACAACCGTGAGTCGTCTTTGGACGATTCTGGTGTGGTCGACGATCACGACGACGGGGAGCATACATCGGACGATCAAGCCCCTCATGCTCATGGGCATATGCCACATCCTCGTAGAGTGCTCGTTCTGCCGCCACCAATCGCCACGTTACCACCGCCACCGCCGCAACCGCCTCTCATAACAGTGCCGCAAACGCAGGCAAGTAAATCTAGACCTACATGTTTCGCTTATCCAATTAATTGACCCTTCAAAAGAACAAAAAACTCTTCCGTTAACTCTGTATGTCCTTGCTCTAAACTCAAACCCAGAGAGTTAGAATTAGTATTTTTTTCTATTTCACCAGCCCATTATGCCTTTCGTGTTTGTCTGAAGAGATATTTGGTTCTTGTTCCAAGAATCATGTCTTTTGACAGCCAAGAACTACAACAACTTGAGCAAAATACGTTGCCTTTATTGAATCAAAATTGCGATATCTTTATACAGGCAAGTTCAAGTACCTAACCTACACAGTCTGATCATCATCAGACATCTAGAGCCATAGCCCTAGGCCCTTACTGCAGTAATCTGTCTGCTGGGGTGGTATGATATGATCTGACTGATGCTCAGCCAGAGCGAGCAGGGCAGGCCATCACGGGCGTCCACTACCTCTAGTACCTACCCACCCACTTATGCTACGCTGACGTCGCTGTATTTTCAGCCTGTCTTGCCCGGCCGAAGCCTTTAAGTCTTGTTACAAATATTTTTTTTTTCCCTTGTGACGGGAAGGCGGATAAAACTGCTGAGCTTCCGCGCGCCCGGGCGCGCGGGGTATGTGGGAGTTGCACCCACTAAACAACCGCCTGAAGCAGAATAGGGACGCGTGTCGTTAGCCCGAAAGCTCCTACGACTTCATCGAAGCGGCCAGACGGCACACTAGGGTGTCGCCGGCGCGAAGTTGTCGGGTGACCCCTAAAGGTTACTCGAGGCGAAATAATGCCGGAGGCGCGGGCCCTCGGTTGGGGTTCTCGTTATTATTATAACGTGGAGTGACTCTAATTGGGACGGACCTAACACCTGGATAGGTGATGAAGGAGTAATAACGATTCCGGTTCAGAAGGGAAGTAATCCCTGAAGTGACTAATTGTAATTACTATAATAACAAGTTGCAATTCACAATTGAGTGATTGTAAACGAATAAATAGGAGTTATGGAGTTACTGGTGAATGCACACCCAAAACCCGGAGCTCGGAACTCGGAGCGACTCCACGTGCCCCCACACGTGGCTAACTGTCGACTGCGCGGTTCCCGCTGCGCAGGAATCTTAGTACGGTTATGTGAGTTTAACTCACGAAATAGGGAGCGCGAACGGCTTGTAAGGCGTGAGCTGCCATAGAGCACACCAGGGTGCAGAAAACACAGAAAGAACTACGGAGCGCGAATGTGCCCAGGCTGGAGCGCGGAGTGCCGGAGCGACGCCACGAAGGCTAACTGCCGCTGCGCGACAAACGTCTACGACAACGCTAAACACACACACAGCTACTACGTAGCCGTCACTGGGATCTCGGCAACGGGCCGCTACACATGGGCCACGCGGGGCAGAAGGTGAGTTTAACTCACGAAATAGGGAACGCGATCGGCTTGTAAGGCGTTGTTACATGTATTAACATAGATGGCGCTGCAATCGTTGTAATGTCGCGGCACCAGCGCCCCCTTACGACTATATGAAGTGTACTTCACTTCGATATAACCTGTACGTCAGACAAGTCATGTAATATTCAATATTATAATAAACACCTAAAACTACTGGTTGTTTATATTATAAATAGTCATCCTGAGCCCGCCAACAACACATGGTGTCAGGTGTGGCTGGGTCGTCAGAAGTTAAAACGCAAAAGTCAAAATGTCGAAGTCGTCGGAGCCAACGTGGCAAACAGTCATGCCGCCCTCGTCAACTTCAAATATCAGAAGTCATGGGCCACCTGGACCTCATCTGGATCAATTATCTATCAATGGTGACAACATGCCACTTACATGGAAAAATTGGATAACAAGGTACAAAATTTATTTGAGAGCTTATAACCTAGAAAGCGAAAACTACAGTCGAAAAGTAGCAATACTGTTGCATCACATAGGACCTGAAGCCCTTATCATTTTCTACTCATTCAATATTGACATAGATACCGTCAGTCTTGAAGAGATAATCACAAAATTCCAAAATTATTTTAGTCCAAAGGTGAATATAACAATTCAACGGCATAAACTTTTCAATAGAAGGCAACAAGAAAATGAAGACATAGACACATACACGACAGACCTAAAAAATATAGCACATCAATGTAATTTTGGAGATCTGACTGAAGACCTATTAAAAGATATATTTAGCTGGAATCTGAATGACAAAAATCAATATATTAAAGAAAAAATTCTTCAAGAAACACCGAAGACATTAGAAGAGACAGTAAAAATAGCCAAAACCTTAGAATATTCAAAAGAAAATGTCAAGAAATTACAGTCAACGCAGTCAATAATATCAAGAATACAACGTAGCAGTTCGAAGTCATATCGAAGTCCAAGCCGAAGCCGTCTCACTTCAGGTAGGCAGTCACCACAAAGACAATCTAAAACACATGAACGTCATTTTCAATCTTCACAAGGGCAGTCCCAGTTCTCCAGACAGTCAAGGTCACCTCAACGCCAGTCAACATGCTCGAGATGTGGACAGATTCACAGATTTCGATGCCCAGCATCAGGTACCATTTGTAACAAATGTAAAAAGCCTAATCATTTTGCAAAAATGTGTAAAAGTTGTAATTTTATTTCAGTCTCGCAAGAAAATATATTGTTAAATTCTATTTATTGTAATCAAGTTAAACAGTGAAGTAATTGGGTAATTAACATGTGCATAAAGGGCCAAGATATTTCATTTCTAATTGATTCCGGTGCAGACACGAATATTATTTCTCATAATACTTTTGAAAATTTAAAAATGCCCCCGAACGATTTATGTAAAAGTTTACAAACATTATCTACATTTACCGGAGATGTTATACCGACAATTGGTCAATGTTGTTTAAAATGCAAATATAATGGTAAAATTTACAATATTCAGTTTCATATAGTCAATCTAAAGTGTCAAAACATAATTGGCCGAGTAACATCTGAAAAGTTAAAATTAGTTAAACGTATTCACAATGTAAAATTTTCAGACAATGAGAGTTCATTGACTAGTAACCAAATTGTAGAAAAATATTTAAATACCTTCGATGGCTTAGGTTTAATAAAAAATTTTAAGTGCCATTTAACACTAAAGCCCGATGCAAAGCCAAGTATAGATGCGTGTAGGAGAGTACCATTCAAAATTCAAGACAAATTCAAATTAGAAATTAAAAATTTATTAAAATTAGGCGTCATTGTTAAGGTCGATGAACCGACCGAATGGGTAAGTTCTTTTGTAGTTGTGTCAAAACCCAACGGTAGTCTACGTATATGTCTTGATCCTAAAAAGCTAAACGCAGCATTATTAAGAGCACATTTTCCTTTCCCGAATATCGATGAAATCAAAACTGATCTGTCTGGCACACAGTATTTTAGTAAACTAGATGCAAAATCAGGATTTTGGATGCTAGAACTTGATGAAGAGTCGTCAAAGCTGTGTACATTCATAACACCCATAGGTAGATTTAGGTTCACACGCCTTCCGTTTGGTATAAATTCAGCACCAGAAATATTCCATGGAGAAATGATTAAAAGATTTTCAGATATCGAAGGAGTCAAAATTATGATGGATGACTTTCTCATATATGGTAAAACTTTAACTGAACATAATGACAGGCTTAGAAAAGTATTACAAAGAGCTTCTGAAATAGGTTTAAAATTTAACAAAGAAAAGTCAGAAATCTGTGTACAAGAAATAAAATATTTAGGATTTATTTTTAACAATAGGGGAGTGACAGTCGATCCTTCCAAAGTCGAAGCTATATGTAAAGTGTCTAGTCCTAATAATGTCACAGAATTGCAACGGTTTCTTGGAATGACAAATTTCCTGGGTAACTTTATACAAAATTTTTCAGAAAAAACTAGGTACTAATTTAAGAAAATTATTAATTAAAAATACAGTCTGGTCTTGGAATAATATGCATGAAAAAGAGTTTAATGATTTAAAATCAATAATTAGTTCAACCCCGGTATTGACATATTATGATCAAAACAAGCAAGTTACACTTTCAGTAGACTCGTCACAGAGTGCAATGGGTGCAGTTATATTACATGATAAAAATCCGATAGCCTATGCATCAGCATCCCTCACAAAATCACAACAAAATTATTCACAAATTGAAAAGGAACTTCTTGCAATTTTATTTGGTTGCACAAAGTTTCATCAATATATATATGGCAGTAAAGTATTAGTCGAAACCGATCACAAGCCAATAGTCTCATTATTCAACAAACCTTTATATGGTATACCACCTCGTCTTCAAAGAATCATGCTACGTCTTCAGCCCTACGATCTGTCAGTCACCTACAAACCAGGTAAATACTTATATATAGCGGATACGTGTCACGAGCAGCACTGCCTACCACCGCATTAACAGATTTAGATAAAGATTTGGTATTACATGTCAATTTATTAATGTCAAGCATATCTCTGAGTAAAAATAAATTACAAGAAATCGAACAAAATACATTGAAAGATGAAACATTACAGAAATTAATGTATTATTGTAAAAATGGTTGGCCAGATCATAAACATACAATAAATGAACAAGTCAAACCATATTTTAAAGTCAAGGACAATATTCATTTTTGTGGAAATATTGTTTTCATGTCAAATAGAATTTATCATACCACAGTCACTTAGAAAAAATTTTCTGAAATTAATACATGAAGGACATCAAGGGATCAATAGTTGCAAAAATATAGTTAAAAATTCAATTTATTGGCCAAATATTTATAATGATATAAATAATTATGTGGGTAACTGTGAAATATGTTTAACATATAGAAAAAATAATTCCAAAGAAAAGCTATTACCTCATGAGTACAAATTTTTACCTTGGAATAAAGTAGGAATAGATCTTTTTGAATTTGATAAAAAGATGTTTTTAATTGTTGTGGATTATTTTTCTAAATTTGTTGAAGTTATACAGTTAGAAAAAAATCACACAGCTAATATAATTATAACACATTTAAAAGGTATATTTGCTAGACATGGTATCCCGAATATACTCATATCAGACAATGGTCCTCCAATGAATTCTAGAGAATTTTTAAAATTTACTCAAGAATGGAACATTGATCATATTACATCAAGCCCATATTTAAGTCGGTCAAACGGGTTAGTAGAAAGAACTATATATACAATCAAAAATATGTTAAAAAAATGTCTAGCAGATAATTCAGATCCGTATTTAGCCCTTTTACAATATAGAAACACGCCAAAAGGAAACTTTTGTTCACCAGCACAATTGTCAATGTCAAGGTCATTAAGAACTAGATTACCAGTAATAGATAGGGAACTTAGACCTAAATTAAATAATTATAGAAAACTTCAAATGTATGATAATTTTAGAACTAATAAAATGAAAATACATTTTAATAAACATGCTAAAGACCTTCCCCCTTTAAAAAGAGGGACTCCAATTTTATTTAAAAAACATCCTCAGTCAAATTGGATTCCAGGAGTAGTCCAAAACGTATGTCCTGAACCGAGATCATGTATAGTAAATAATTCAGAAGGTACTTATCGCAGGAACAGACAACATATCATAAACAGATATCATCATAGCCATCCAAGTCCATCAATAACTACTGAACCGAATCAGAAACAGACAGTCATCGATATGCCAAAAACTACTGAACCGAGTCAAAACTTAAACCGAAGACAAATAAAACAGTCTTCATCATCGTCAAGGCACAAAGAGGAATACATTCCCAAACAATTTTCCAGGTCAGGAAGAAAAATTAATATACCTGACAGATACCGACCATAAGGGTATATTATTAGATTATAATTGTTAATATATTAGTCTTATTTATTTTTTAAGTTGTAAAATATATAAAAAATATTTTTTTCATTAGTATTAATTATGTACAGTTAAGTTTAGAGTTAGTAGGTAATAAACCTATAGGTATAGTGTTTAAATCTAAGTTAATTAAGTCTAAATAATATGTAGTATAAATATTATTGTTCAAAAAAAAAAGAGATGTAGATAGACATCCATAAGTAAAATTATAAACGTCATAGTCTTGTCAATTATCAATGTCAAAAATAAAACACAATTTAATAGTAAAATAAAACCTTCTGTTTATTTCATAAAGAAAGGGAGGTGTTACATGTATTAACATAGATGGCGCTGCAATCGTTGTAATGTCGCGGCACCAGCGCCCCCTTACGACTATATGAAGTGTACTTCACTTCGATATATGCTGTACGTCAGACAAGTCATGTAATATTCAATATTATAATAAACACCCAAAACTACTGGTTGTTTATATTATAAATAGTCATCCTGAGCCCGCCAACAACACAGGCGTGAGCTGCCATAGAGCACACCAGGGTGCAGAAAACACAGAAAGAACTACGGAGCGCGAATGTGCCTAGGTTGGAGCGCGGAGTGCCGGAACGACGCCACGAAGGCTAACTGCCGCTGCGCGACAAACGTCTCGACAACGCTAAACACACACACAGCTACTACGTAGCCGTCACTGGGATCTCGGCAACGGGCCGCTACACATGGGCCACGCGGGGCAGAAGGGAGGACCGAACACGTCTGATCGCGGCGGACGCAGGAACCGGAATGTACAAATATATTTTTATTTTTTTTTACCCTTGCGACGGGAAGGCGGATAAAACTGTTGAGCTTCCGCGCGCCCGGGCGCGCGGGGTATGTGGGAGTTGCACCCACTAAACAACCGCCTGAAGCAGAATAGGGACGCGTGTCGTTAGCCCGAAAGCTCCTACGACTTCATCGAAGCGGCCAGACGGCACACTAGGGTGTCGCCGGCGCGAAGTTGTCGAGTGACCCCTAAGGGTTACTCGAGGCGAAATAATGCCAGAGTACAAATATTTCCGTCCAACGATCGATTATACTATAGCATCTGACAAGGTACTTTAATGTTGTAAAATGACCGACGCGCCATCTCTTATATTCTATACTTAAAACTAATCTCCCTCATTACGCAAAGCAAAAAAGCGCATTCCTCGCTTTCTTCTGCAAGAAATCTGTCGTCTTCTACAAAAAGTGTATTCCATACAAGTAATTGTTATTGTTTATGGCAAGAAAGTAGACACAAATGTATTGTAAGAAAATTATATGATAATGACATAATATTGTTAATTATTCTAAGCAATGCGTATGGCAAGAAAGTATTGTTTCTCAATTAAAATTTCTTGATATTTGGAATAAATCAACTTTTTTAGACCAAATAAGTGACGTCGAGAATTTTAATTACTTGGACGAATATGCTCATAAATCTTAATTCAAGTAACATCTTTTGAATTATTAAATTTTTGTTTTGGTTTAAATATTTGACTACAAATTTTTTTTCGCTCTTGATCTGAAATTCCCTTTTTTCTGTGAACAATTTTATTATACTTACAATACTTAGAATAATATTATTATAGGAAATTCAATCACAAGCAAAACCCCGAAAGATCGAAGCGAAGATGGAGAAGACGAAAGAAAAGGTTAAGAAGAGTGAATCGGGCAGCCTCCAAGAAAAATATCCCCTCAACCCTGACTACCTCAATCAAATCGTTATCCTAGGTAAATCAAATCCACAATTATTCTTGCACAGCTTATTACTTCTACTACACAACGTAGATAATGCCATCAAATAATACAAAGTTAAATTGTGCGCCCGCGAAATGTTTACCGCTGCTCGTTTTCGTCCCAACGATGTGCAAATATAACGCGTTTCTATTATATATATATATATATATCGGGAGATTTTTTTAATTAGAAAACCTTTTTTGCCGTATATATTATTGTACCAAAAGTTATTGCATGCTCCAAAATGTATAACTTCTAAATTTTCATTATTGTTCTTTTATTACTTATATATTTATATTACTTATATATATATATATATATATATATATATATATATATATATATATATATATTATATAATTACTTATATTTTTATATGTTAAAATTAATTTAACAATTTTAATTTTTTTTAAAAAGAGCTGATAATCTTCAAACGGCTGAACTGATTTTCTCGATTAAGTCACCTTTCAAACAAAAAATACTAAATTGAAATCAGTCCATTCTTTTGGAAGCTGCGAGACCACAGACAGACACACAGATACCTACACACGTCAAACTTATAACACAGTTTTTTTTGCGTCAGGTGTTAAAAAATAGTCTGGACCGCATTTAGGATGTCAATCCCATTTAGTATTTTTCATACTGTATGAACAATATATCGCCTGGAAAATGAACGATGGGTTCACAAAATAGATCTAGAAACTTAAACTATATTGGAATTTCGAAACCTGCCGCACATGTTTCACCCCTGCAACACGGAGTCCTTTTTTTTCTGTTAGAAGTAGACCTCAACTCATGTACACCAATCTAGCATTCTATATTGGTGTACATGCTCTCTGCTGGTGCTCCGTTCTAAGCTTAACTGGATATAAAAAATCGTTTCAGTGCGCTGTTAAGGTTTTGGACTCGTATTTATTAAACGCATTACTTCGCAATGTCCACCTGTTAAGAATTCCCTAGTTTTACACTTCACCATTCCTGTGTTGAATAAAATTTCATAGATGGCACCTAGTTTTTAAATTAAAAGATCACCTAATATATCTTAAAATAGTTATTTGAACTTTGTAAAACTGGTCTATATAAATCACAAATTTAATAAGTGCAAAACCAATGGTATGTCGATCGTCCAATTATTCGAAAATTATTTCATTCTTCTACTGTGAACGGTAAACATTTTGAGGCGCACTCGAAACTTATTCAAATGATAGCATTATCTTTACTACCTGTTGGCACGGCTTCGTACACTGATAAGCACTCATGAATATTCATATATATGGCTCTCGTAAACCTTCAGTTTGAAGTACCTATGTGAAGATGCATCAGTTCAGGAGAACTATGCTCAAATCCAATACGATTAATTCGTATATACTTATGTTACATTCTTTCACTTTTATTAGTAGTTCGATTAGTATTTCTTTTTGTTGTGTCCATTTTTTATTGCAATTATGTTAATAATAGTGCCCATTACTAAATAGTATGTCTAATAAAATATTTTAAAGAAAAGAAACGTGTAATAAGTCTATTGATTTCGTATATAGTGCGCCAATTCACTGTTATAAGATGTTAATTAATATTAAATATTAAATAATTAAAAATTATATATAAAAAATAACCGGCGTAAAGTTAGCAGCCTAAAGTTAGCAAATATGTAATATTTTGTTCAATTATATAGAACTACGAAATACACTTAAACCGGAAACCATAGCTTTTAATATTGATAAATAATTAATTAAACGATTTGTGTAACAATTTATTTAAGTATGGAAATAAATTATTGAGAAAACTTTAAACTGAAAGTATATGAGGGGTTGACACTGAAGATCATTACTACACATCTCGCGAATGGAAGCTTTAAAACACAAGGGCGTATTTTCCTTATTATTCGTTAGAGGAATACGAAATTAAAACATCTTGAAATTTATATTTTACTAGATTTAGTTTATATTCCAAATGATATGAAAAGTAGTGAATTTTTAAACGCAAATAATTTGTCAACGTTTCGAATTTTAAAACTATGCATGATTCTAAGAATTAAGAACTTACTCGTAAATATCTACTGGAATTATGGCTATCTTTTTCTATACGTATCCCTTTACTATTCGCTTGTTATAAAGTGAGCTAAATATAACTATTTGTATTTTTAAGTTAAAAAAAATCAATCTGACTTTAGCGAAAACTATTTAAAACTTCTGCTGATTTTTATTTTATTTTTTTAATTTATATACTTTGAGTGAATTTTATGTTATACATTTCTAAATACTATCTTTTAGACTTTCGCAATATTCTGTTAGGTTAATATTTTCTCTTTTAAGCCTATTGGCCGTTTTGACTTGTTTGGCCGAAGCTGTTTTTCAGACTGTTTTTCCTTAAATTTAAATCGAGCGTTCCTTCTAAACGGTAGCTTTGTGAATTGAAATCCATTTGGTCTAGCAAGATATTATTAATGTGCATTTCCAATATCCACAGCAATAAAACAAGTATTTCGTAAAAGATTCAATAAGCTACCTAAAATTAAAACCATTTAGTAAATAAAACTAGAGTTAAAAGGGCCACGAAAAGCAAACAACGATTTCAGGGTCAACATAGTTGATATCCAACTATTTATGCAAAAGTTATAATATTTTTGCACACAAAATTACGTTTTACGAGTATCGCCATGGCGTTCGTAAATTTCAGTTTATGCCGCATCAAAAGTTAATCTACGGAAAGTAGTATGTATATACGACGCTGTAAAACGTTGTTTCCTTAAGCTTGTTACGAGGTTCACATTAGTTTCACTTCTCAGAAGAGGCGGTATCGCCGCCCTGAACAGTTTTATTACGACACTTGCAAACCTCGCTTCTACCCTCATTAATATCGTCAGGGGCGGACTGGCCATACAAGCGCGCGCCCGACCTCCCCCAAGCGCAGACGACGAACATTAATGAGCTCAGTTTATTGGCAGCCACGCACAAAACTCATATGGGCAATTATGAGCAAAATTGCACTTATTTCACAGGTTAGTAAAAACACAGAGCCAACGCTTCTGCTCCCCAGTCCACCCCTGTTCCCCACAGGAAGACTGCAGGGTGAATTTGCGATTGGTTTTTTCTCATCGGTACATACATTGGCGTCGGTAAGGTGAAAGACGGCATCGCGCACAAAAGGAACATTTTAAATTTTTATTAGTATTAAAAGTTCAACGTGTATAGCGGTCTTTCATCGCCGTCCTAAGAATCAAAAGCACAGAACGGAATTTTGCTATCAAACCTTCACATCACGTCACTGCAAAAACGCACTGATTAGTATGGCGCTGAAAAATTGGCATATCAGAGTTATTTGAATTTAACGTACTGTGCATTTTTTCTGCGTATCTATCATGCCTAAGCCAAAATTACGCTTCGAGAGAGCATGTTTTTTGAATTAATCATAAATTCTAGTTCAATTTCAAAATTTTAAAAGCTTTGCATCGGCCGACACTTCACTTCTTCGCTTTTGCAGTACATAATACTTGTATTTGTTATCTATGTTTTAAATGTGTGTTTATGTGGATTTTATTATAATAGTTCATATATCTCTATTGATTCATCGCAGACGAGCTCGTGGATCGTAACTGTGAATGCTGTGTCAGTTGCTGCATCGACTACGAGGGTTGGCTGCAGTTCCAGAACTGTTTGTATGGCATCGTGAAGGATCCGCTATTCGAACTGTTTATCACCACATGCATTGTTCTTAATACCCTGTTCTTGGCTCTAGAACACCATGGAATGAGTGAAAATGTTAGGCAAGCTTTGGATATTGGGAATAAGGTAACTACAATAGGAGTTTTCCGTGATGATAGACAAAAGCTTTTAATAAAAGTTTTATTCGACTAAATTATATTTATATAGAAATGGACGGCTATCAATAAATAATTCACTGTCACCAATTTGAATGAAGATAGTATCATTCAGTGATGAGGTCTAATTCCATGTTTTAATTTAACTAGAATTATGCTATAATATTAAAATGTTTTCGTTAAAATTTATGCTTTATTAATGAATAAAAAGCTGTAGGTTACCTATTAATTATTCCTTATCAGTTTAATAATAAAAATATTATTTTATTACTCAGTCAATTTTGAAAAACAGTTCTTTAATCTATTGTTAACTAACGTCATACAAAAAACTTGTATTTAAATATCTGCAGAAACATGGTTATATTGAAACACAGACCAGTCAACCTATAGACCATGCTTTAATAAACGTCAGTACGGAAACGAAATCGCCAAAAAGTGGCGGGGTGCGGGGAGAGAGGTCTGCTAGTTTTCATTGGCTCGTTCAAAATTGACAATTTAATGGCTTCCGACGTGCTTCCAACTGACCGCTCACAAGAGACGTAGTTATGTAGTGTCACTACCATAGCCTTGGCGAATGCTACTCCCTGTCAAAGCGTGGTCTATAAGGTTGACTGGTCTGTGTATTGAAAGGACTATTCAAACGCTTAAAGTGCAAACAAATGAATGTTTATCTTTTTGTACGCTTTTCAGGTTTTCACGTCTATATTTACATTGGAATGTATTATGAAAGTGATGGCGATGAGCAAGGACTACTTCGCGTGCGGATGGAACATTTTCGATCTTATCATTGTGTCCGCCAGTCTGCTAGATCTTATATTCGAATTGGTTGACGGACTTTCAGTATTACGTGGTCTTCGTTTGGTGAGATTCCAAAATGTTTTTTATCTAGTCGTTGACTGTTAATATCGTAGAAAAAGAAATTGAAAACCGAATTCGTGTACAACGTGACTAGACATTGTTTTATCCTGTCAGTGGATCGTGTTTAGTTTTGTGTAGTTTTTATATGGGAATAATATCTTGTATAGGTTTTTTTTACCTTTTCTATCTATTGGGCAGCTGCATGATTTAGAAACCTGACAACTGCGAATAGGACTCGCCCACCGAGGGTTCCGTACACATTCATAGACAATATGATCGCGCATACCGTTGACTAACCTCGATGATTGATTACGTAGTATGTAAATGATTTAATTTTAATTTTTATGATTTAACTACAAATGTATAGTTTTCAGATTTTTCACTGTACTTTTATTAGTGTAAGACGGTATTGCTTGCCAAATTTCACAGTTCTAGGTGAACGGAAAGCACACTATAAATTTTGATTCCCTTGCGAGTGTCGTGTCGTTGCGAATATACGTTTTCTGCGGCGTAAACGGCCGTATCTTTTTTTTTACGTTAACTTAGAAGTTTGATTTTTTGACAGCTGCAAGGGACTGTTCACATGGTTTTAATTTCAATTCAATACCACCACGCGTTCCCGAGATAAAGGGTCTTGACAGACGGACGGACAACGAAGTTATCCTATAAGGATCCCTTTTTTTTCCTTTTGAGATAGGGAACCCTAAAAATTAACTTTTAGGTAAGTTTTTGTTTCCTCAGGATCGAATTACTATCTTGAACAGTCTGGATTTTAATTCGAACGGGGCGAAAGATGTAAAAATTTGATGGACCAAGAATATGGGGGGATGTGATAAAATCCCAGGCCGGTCTCGCATTAATGTTTGTCGCGTCTGCAGAGACGTGTGTCGACTGTCCGATCTGAACGTGACTTTTTATATCAAGAAGCGCCTCTTGAAATAACAAAAATAAAATAAACACTGAAAAAAGACCTCATTAAGTCCAGTGCGAACGATCTTCATGCTGTATTTTACAAACGTCGTCGTCTTAGTACGTTTCTAAAATATCGCATGTCGACTTGTAACTTTTTCGCGTAGTTATTAACTAACTAAGCATTAGCTTGTGTTTTGGGTACCAAGCGAAGACGCCACATACATGCAACAACCGAGACCCGGTACCAGTATCGATTTTCATCATATAAATACTGACCCGACATGGGATTCGAACCCGTTGCTTTCAGCTTCGTAGGCACTTCGTAGGTTTTTTACCCTTTTTACGGAACCCTAAAAACCCACTAGTTGTAGAGTTTATAAAATAGATTATACCCACATCTTTACGGTTAAAGTTGGAAGAAGTATCGAATTATCGTATCGAATAAATCGTATCGAATTTTTGAATTCGATACGATACCATTTGGAAGTTAGAGATCTGTTACCGACATAAACGGACAAATGAATGATGCCATATAATATCGTACTCATTCAAAAAAATGTTACTCCAAAACCTTACTAAAAAAATAAACGCACTGCCGCTAATCTTTTCGGTCATCCCAATACTGCCTTGACTAATAACAATAATAGTACCTGGGACAGCCCGCACACCACCATTCAGTCCCAAATTAAGCAAAGCTTGTATTATGGGTACCAAACAAGTGATATACGTACTTAAATATTCTTTATAATATATACGTATATAGATATTTTACTCCCAGACACGGAACATATAAACATTTTCATGCAAATAGATATTTGTCCTGGGCGGGAATCGAACCCGTCACCCTTGGCTTCACAGTTAGGGTCTCTAATCGCTAGGCCAATCAGGCAGTCGACGGATTAATAAATTATTTTTATCAGATCAGAAAGGAAAAGCGATTTCAGTGATATGCAAATGTCACTCGATTCGATTTTATTGTCATCTAATGGCGACTTATTGTCTTCTTTTTCAGCTGCGTGTGTTAAAATTAGCTCAATCATGGACTACAATGAAAGTGTTGTTGAGTATTATAATATCGACTATCGGTGCTCTCGGTAATTTGACGTTTGTGTTAGTGATAGTTATATATATATTCGCCGTCATCGGTATGCAACTGTTCTCCAAGTCTTACACGCCAGATAAATTCGAACCGGATCCTGTGCCCAGGTAACTATATTTTTCTTCTCGTGTTGTGTACTACGTTATTACATATCACATATCAGTAAACCATTTGATTGCTAATACCTCATAATCAGAGCAGGAAACCTCTAATAACCTCTAAAAACTACTAATAAGTAACCCTCTAAGTATTAAAATATTTCAAAGGAATTCAACGCGACCACTTTGATTATATAATGTCTGGATGGACTCTCACAATACAATTTTAACAAAAATGGCAAGCCGATTTTTACATACGTGTGTGACTCAACAGATCACACACTCTTGCCACGCCATACTAACCATGTAAAAACCGTGTATTATAACCGAACCATGAGCGAGTTTTGTCATTTTTGCGTTTTATTATAGAAACCATCATCATCATCATCAGCCCGTGTCTCTCTCACAGCAGGATATAGGCCTCTTTTTTAGATTTTATAGAAATATGTTATATTCATCAAGAAAAACTAATAAGTGAAAGAATTTTATTAATATATACAAAAATCCCGAAGATACAAATTTTTATAATAAATTGTGCTATGACGTCACTCGGTTACATTACTGTGGACTATCGCGGATAATTTATACATAGGGGCACCGAGTGACGTCACAAGCGGGTCGTAAAAACAGAAACTTTGATTTGTTATATCTCCGGTGATAATCGGTATTTTCCCGAAATTCAAAAAGTATAGTCATCAGTTTGTTATACTCTAGCATGTGAAATAGCTATGATACATAATTTTGTGGAAGAGGACGCGCTCATTGATCATCATCATCAGCCCATTTTTACCCCACTGCAGGGGCTTAGGCCTCCCCCAGGGTGAGGAGGGGGCTTGGAGCTTAAGTCCACCACGCTGCTCCACTGCGGGTTGGGAACTCTAACGACCACCATCCATTGACAGCGTCCGGGACCGACTGCTTAACGTGCCCTCCGAAGCACGGTGTCATAGATATTGTGTACGTAAGTCAGAAAAACTCATTAGTACACGCCCGGATTCGAACCATGGCCTCATAAATTTGAGACAGGTTCGTTGCGCGCTGGGAAGGACGCGCTCATTGGGTGTTATTTTTATTTACGTTTTTTTGACGCCGACCCTCATTCTAGACATTATATAATCAAAGCGAAACCATTTAATCACGTAACTTCTTTTCTTGATTAAATACCAGTAATGATTTTGTACGTTATTAGGTATTCACGATAAAGTTAAAATTTAAAATAAAATGTATGACTTAACTAATTATTTTTTTTTATATAGTAAAACAATATGCTAATAATAATTAATTGTAATTTAACGCAATTTATTGTGAAGGTGGAATTTCAACGATTTCTTCCACTCGTTCATGATGATCTTCCGAATACTGTGCGGCGAGTGGATTGAACCGTTATGGGACTGCATGCGCGCCGAACAGGCCACTGGCGCGGAGAGCTGTTTCTTCATATTCCTGCCGGCGCTCGTCATGGGCAATTTTATGGTGCTCAACCTCTTCCTTGCCTTATTGCTCAACAGCTTCAACAGCGAAGAGCTCAAAAATAAAAAGGAGGTGTGGTTACGATCTTTATATTTGTTCCATTTGATTGACTTTATTGATTCGTTTCATAGAAATGAAAAAAGTTTTTTATTTCTGTTGGCTCGATTACCAGCGCCACGCCGTGACAAGTTTTTTTTTGGAATTTTCATAAATACGAAGATATGAAACTGTCTAAAAGAAAATAAAACTTTATCCGATTTAAGTAAAATTATTATCTTTAATATCTATTACACTTTACCCCGGGGCCAATTCGTTTAAGATTAAAACTTTTCTTTGAGGTTGATTTGAACAGTTGCTTAAGTCGTAAATTCATGGTAAGTTCTCAAATTATGAACTAAACACTTAATTATTATACTTTCTTTTTTTTTGTTCATTCACAGGAAGTGGGCGAAGATTCGAAATTAGCAAAAAGTTTTGATAGGATACGTTCGATAGTAAGAAAAAAGGGTTTCCTTATATCGAGGAGTAAAGAGACTGAGAAGAAATCTAAATTAGAAGAGTTAGTCAACGAATTTATGTTACAACACCGCGCCATGAAAGAGCAGAAGACTTCGATTCCGAGCGAACAGAGGATATCTGCTTCGATACAAGAGACTGTGCTGTACCCTCACGATAACATATATAGCCATAGTTATCAAGAAGCGTTAAACAGGTACAAATCAAACGTTACATAAGCAATGAGCGATTCATGTTATTTTTGAATATAGAAATATGTTATATTTATTAAGAAAAACTAATAAATGAAAGTATTTTATTGATATCTACAAAAATGCCGAAGATACAAATTTTTAAAGTAAATTGTGCCGTGACGTCACTCGGTTAAATTACTATGGAGTAACGTGGATATTTTGTCGTGATAGCTCAGAGCGCAACGAATATGTCTCAAATTCATAAAGTCCCATAGGGCCGAATCCGGGCGTGTACCAATGAGTTTTTCTGACTTAAGTACACAATATCACTGACACTGTGCTTCGGAGGGCACGTTAAGCAGTCGGTCCCGGACGCTGTCAATAGATGGCGGTCGTTACAGTTCCCAACCCGCAGTGGAGTAGCGTGGTGGACTTATGCTTCAAGCCCCCCTCCTCAACCTAGGGGAGGCCTAAGCCCATGCAGTGGGGTAAAAATGGGCTGATGATGATGATGATGAACGTGGACATTTTGTACGTAGCGGCACCGAGTGATGTCACGAGCGGGTCGTATAAACACAAACTATGATTTTTTATATCGCCGGTAAAAATCGGTATTTTCCCGAAATTCAAAAAGCATAGTCATCAGTTTGTTATACTCTAGCGTGTGAAATAGCCTACGATACATAATTTTATTGAAGAGGACGCGTTCATTATAGATACTAGTGATCCATGACGGCTTCGCAAATATCACTTTCTTCTCTGCCTCTTCTTTACCTTTTCAAAACTAAAGAGAAATTCCCAATAAATTGCTCCATTTTTTTGTATTTAGTATTTGTACTTTAAAAAAACTGCGAGTTTTAAAAAAAGGCTAAGGGTTCCATACAGTTACAAACGTGCTTATACTCGCAACAAGCAGGCAATGTAATTGATTACTACATTTTGTCACTTTTAGGCCAGTATCAGGCTCGGATTTTGGCTTCCCTCAACTATATCAAGCGGGCAATAATTACACTCACGGTAGTCAAGAGACGTTGAAGGATGTTCGTGATTTAGCGATAGAACACAAAATAACTAGTATAAGAGAAGATTCAAAAGAAAATCTTGATGACATATCGCCAAATGAACAAGTCGCCACGCAGAGACTGTTGAATCAAATGTCGTCGGGATATCACACGCAGCCTTCTGATTCTAGAGGTGAGGAATAAACTGTTTTACAATCTAAGAAAGGCTGTAGGCATTTAAATATTATTTTTTAATGTAAAACATTTCCCGGAAAAAAAATATGTATTGCGTCGTAAAAATAACGATTCTAGTGAAAGTGAGAACGTTTATCTTCAAACCTCAGTCGGTAATTATTTTTTCAATAGGTTTGCTATCAATACCGTGTTTATGACTTCGAAACTTGTATCGTAATGTTGTATTTTACAGTACTAGGCCTTTTTACTTTACACCAATCATAAACGAGCATTCTGCTTGTAACGCATGCGTAAACTGCGAAAACAGCCCGTTCCCGCCATTGTTACCATAGAGATTATTATTACATTTGAAGTACCTAATTTTAATCGAAAATGTATAGAAAAACGTCGTATGATGCTCGTACTCAGTAAGCTGGATGTTATAGTCATCGGTTTATTTTAATACACCTCGACTATAATGTGCAGCTTACCGTACTTGCATCATAATGTAACTTTTGTGGTAACGTTTTATGTAATAGCATCTACAATAATTTCAATAAATGTCCAAACTGTCACAAATATTTTCATTAAAGAGCCAATAAACATACCTACTAGCCGACGAGGGAGGGATTTTATAAATTTTCATTTTATGTATTATTTGTCTTGTTATTCTATTTCTCGTATATATAAGTGAATCAAAAAGTAAGTCGACTTACTGAAATTAAATATTTTGCAGATGAAAATGAACATTACGAGATGGCTCAATTTTCCACGAAAACAACACCCGAAAAATGTAAAAAAACTGGCGTCGTTTTAACCAAAGACTCTGGCCCTGGTAGAGCTGACGACGAAGACATGAAGCGTCCTTGGCAAACACTAGTTTCATACGTAGACGAATTGACTGTGGGCGGCAGGAAAAACTCTAAGGGCCAGTACGTAGACGCGGTGGAAAATTTTCCGGGGTTTGGAAAAAATAAAGAGGCCAAAGTGCCGCAAGAATGTTTTCCTCGCCAATGTTACGAACAGTGAGTAAACAAAATTTAATTAGTAGAATGGGCTATTAAAACTTGTACATCCTCGCCTTAGAGGGTTGGGGCTTCGCAAAGAAATTTTATAATTAAAAACAAAAACCTCTGTATTATCCTACGTTTTTACAACAATGTTATTACTAAAACTTTATGTTTTTAATTTAACATTTGCTCATAGAATGTTCTAGGGATATTGCGGAAAATTCTTGAAAATTATAAAACCGACGACTAAAAAAATTAAATTAAAAATTTAAAAAAAGGGGGTCCACTAAAAACTGTGTAATATTTTAGTCATCCATCGTGCCTTAATATACCTAAAGGCTATATATCCAGATTACGGGTCATGTACAACGTTCACTCAAAATTTAAAATTTTGTTTATTTATTTGTATATTTATCACGGTTATTTAATTACATCACTCTTTCTTTAGTCAACCACTATTTTATTTATATTTTTTACATTTCTTTATTTTTCGTCGTGGGTCATTTTTAATTTTACTTTTATTTAATACATTTTGAATATTTATTGCCCTCAACGATATAAGTTGATGACGACGACAAAGACTTTTTAAAAAAACTTCTGCTGCAGCGCTCCCTGACAATTTATAACCGTAAATTAAACTTAGAAGCTGCTCTGAATCTATAATTGTTTTATGAATGAAACCACAGCAAAATCGGCCTGTTAGAAATTACATCTACAGCAGTACTACCTGATAGCCTATAACTGTAAAACATGTTTTAGAGCATGCTCTATAGTGATACTTATATAATGCAAAAAACTGAATCAAAATCAGCCGAATTATTTTAGTGAAGCACATTTATTACAAAGCCCCCGGTAGTCCATTACCGTAAAACCTAAGAATCAGCTCTAAAGTGATTCTCATGTCATGCGAAAACCTGTCTACAACTTCGTTCTAAGGTGATACCTATGTAATGCAAAGAATTACATTAAAATCAGTCCAGCCGTTTTAGGGAAACACAGCTAACGCAGGGCTTCCTAGTGACCTACAACCGCAGAACATAGCCAGTGTCACTTCTAGAATTTTGAGAGATATTTTTTAAAAGTTTCAGTAATATCCGCTGAATAGTTTTTAAGTTAAATCGTCACGAATACACACGTACAAGATATATAATGGTAAGTATAGATGTAGTTATTGAGTAATAAATGGCAATTTTTTTTTCTTTATTTCCCTAAATTGTTTCAGGTGTACATGTTGGGATGCTTGCATTGAAACGAGGATGGGCCAACGTTGGATGTTCATCCGTACGTTCGTTCTAAGATACGTAGACACTCCAGCGTTCGAGTGGTTCGTTCTGGTACTGATATTCGCTTCGAGCATAACACTCTGTTTCGAAGACATTCATCTTGAAAAAAATATACCCCTGAAGAAGATACTTTATTGGACCAATCTCGGTTTTTGTATGATATTCGTCATAGAAATGTTTCTTAAATGGATAGCTTTAGGATTTTTTAGATACTTCACCAGTTTCTGGACCCTTTTGGATTTTACTATAGTTTTTGTAAGTATAATTTAAAGCAATACTTTTACTAAATTTAAGATTTTCATCTTAACAATGTCTCGATAATTTTATTGTTTACCAAATTTTCGTTGAATGAAGAGAGCTTTAGTTGGTTCCCAAAAGAGATATAATAAAAACTGTTACACTAACGCTACCTACAAAATGGCAACCAGTTATCGAACAAAACGGCATGTGTATATTTTAATTAAAATTTAAAGTATTAACAAATCAAGAACTTATCAAACATATTAAAAAAATAAAATCTAACTTTAAACAAAATAACTCATACAGGTATTTACAAATTAAAATTTTGTCAATTATCATAATTTACATATTATTTTTTAATTAAATGTAATTAAACTATGAAGAAAAACGCTTCGAAGTGTATATAAAACACCAACAGATTTTCTCCTATTTACACAATCTATACAGAATCCCCTTATTTTCATGCTGCTTCCATTAAGCCGCGGCCCGAAACTGTCGTAGCTCCATGTTTGAAAATTATAATTGTCAATTTCTTTTTCAGGTTTCCGTATTCAGTTTATTGATAGAAGAGAACGAAAACCTTAAAGTGTTAAGGTCTCTGAGAACTTTGAGAGCTTTACGGCCGTTACGTGCGATATCAAGATGGCAAGGAATGCGTATAGTAGTCAACGCGCTAATGTATGCGATTCCTAGCATCTTCAATGTACTACTTGTGTGCTTGGTTTTTTGGCTCATATTTTCCATAATGGGCGTTCAGTTTTTCGGTGGAAAATTCTTCAAATGTGTCGACAGGGCTGGTGAACTGCTTCCTCTAGATGTGAGTTGTTTTTTATCAGTTTAACGACATTTCACATCGAAATTAAGTTGGCCATGATTAGGTCAAGTTAGATCATTTAAAATGCACACGATTATATACTGATTTACATTATGTTTAGTTATACGGCGACTTTAATTAGAGTTTCGAAAGAGAACATTCGAATAAATCGAAATATCAAACTTTTTTTTCGAAAACTTTTTGATAGGCAAAGAAAGTAGTGATATTTTTGTGCTATTTCCAGTTTTGTTTTTCAATGAATTAAAAGAAAACTCCTGGGCTGCAAAACATCCGCAAACGACCGCTTAGCCTAGTGGGTAGCGACCCTGCCTGGTCGAAGCTGGAGGTCCCGGGTTCGAATCCCAGGTCGGGTCAGTATTATTATGATGAATATTGATACTGGTACCGGGTCTTGGTTGTTATATGTGTGTGGTGTCTTCGCAAAAATATTTATATATGTATATATTATAAAGAATATTTAAGTATGTATATCAGTTGTCTAGTAAACCATAACACAAGCATAATACTTGCTTACTTTGGGACTGGATGACGCTGTGTGGGAAGTCCCATGTATTATTATTATTATTATTATCTCTATTCCTATCATTTTTCAACAATTTCATTTACGTATAGAATATCAAAACATGACCTTTCTAAAAATCTATTTAATATTTAATCTATTTAATTTTATTAAATATTTAATTTAAATTAAAAATTTTGTAAAATCGGTGCCTACCTCGTACCTATAAAATTTTTTGTTGCCATTTCTTCAATTAGCATTTATTTGCGTTTTTTTTTCAAATTATACTATCGAGTAATTGTTCTATCTAACAAAACGTAAACAGAGATTTTTTAATTAATTATTGTATCATTTCTTTGGCATCATCATTCAGTGATGAAAAAAATAGCACCAATTTTTATTGGTAGGTATTATCTAGAAAAATTGCTGTTCCAAACTAAATTTTGAAATGGTATAATATTTTTCAAATTACCAATAGTATATAAGGATTAGTATATAAAAATGTTATTTCGTTTTATATTACCATTAAATACATAATAATGTCCAATCATCTGAGATCAAAAATAAATTATGAAGAAATAGAAATCGAAAAAATTAACATGATTATATGTGATTAATACTGTCTCTGTACGCGTGGAAGCTAATTTGGCAGTAACTAGCACAATAAAGTAGGCCTGGTTGGTGACGTAATTTACCTAGATTATTGTGCTAGTTCGACGTCCGGCGTCCACCCGCCTTACAGAGGCAATATCAATATGAAGAATAGTCATTTCGAAATACAAAGAAAATGCATGTTCATTTTATTTAGATTCTTTTTTTTTAATTATATTTTTTTACATGTTAATCAATAATCCCCATTGGTCAAATATGGAAGATACAGCAGTATATACCTGATTTGAATTTTCCAGGTTGTAAACGATAAATGGGAATGTATATACAATAACTTCTCATGGGTGAATTCGAAGATATCTTTCGATCACGTGGGCATCGCGTACCTCGCTTTGTTTCAAGTGGCAACCTTCGAAGGATGGATGGAAGTAATGGCGGATGCCGTGGACGCAAGGGGTGTCGACTTGCAACCAGCGAGAGAGGCTAACCTATACGCGTACATTTATTTCGTTATATTCATTGTGTGCGGTTCATTCTTCACTCTTAACTTATTTATAGGAGTAATTATCGATAATTTCAACATGCTCAAGAAAAAGGTGATTATTATCTATTTTTGTTGTTTTGATTATTTCTCTTAAATGTGTTATAGGTAGTTTAAGGAAAGTTAGCACAAACGCCTAACACAATACATTTATAAGTACGTAAGGAAAACGGAAGATGTCGTTTTAAGTTCTCTACTGTAAATCATTGCATTATCTAGTATAGTTTTTTTTTCAATTCGAAACAAATTTTAACTAAAATTTAAATGCCACTCAATCGTATAAATAGAGTAACCATTAGACCAGTTCAAGTAATTAGTCCACTGTGAAATTATACAACGCGTTTTGTATGCATTTTCTTTCCAGGAATATATTCCGTTTCCTTACATATTTCCCTACTTCATATCACGCGCAGAGTCATCCCATCAAGGAATAGTCTTTCAATCCCCGGCTTCGAATTGGCATCGCTATCTACGTTTCAATCCTACTTCCCCGACCTATTCCAGATTGACAGAGATAACAACAACAAATCTATCAGAATCAAAAATATCTTTAAAATACCCGTCGAAACAGCTTGTGGGCCGTGACTGTTTTCACGCCTGAAATTTGTATGAATCGGAACCAGAATTTGCAGGGTCATTAAGAAAGGATGTTCCTAGGGTGCTGCGTTTTGCTTTTTTTTTAATTCGCATTAATATCGAAGTTACGGCAAATTATTTTCCAAAACTAAGAACCTACGGAAATCATGTTTTTCAGGAATTTATTCTAAAACAACTAAATGAGATATTTAAAAAAAAACATGCCGCCCTGTAACAGTATTTCTCATATTACAGATATTTTTTTTTGTGAATATTGATATAAAAATACAGGGAGAATTAGACACAGGCCGACCCCTCTTTTTGCATGAAAATATCGAAGTTACGGCCCATTATTTTCAAAAACACCCTTAAAAATACTCCTTAAGGGGTATACATACGCCAAAAACGTAGAAATGAAACCATTTTTCTCAAATAGTATTTGACTAATCCGTTTGGGAAAAATAAATGTTACTCTCAGGATAAACAAGTAAATATTTGATGCCCAATTTTTCTTTTTAATTAGTATAATATATATGAGACATCCCAACATGAAAAATTGTAATTTTCGTTTTCTTCGATAATTTCTTTTGAAAATCGCTTGAAACCTATAACTTCATGAGATACGTACGTGAATATCAACATTCTTTCTCTGTATGACAAATTAAACTTGAGGAACTGAAAGAGACAAAATCTTAAACATGTTGAAGTGGATGTGCGTCATAAAAGACATTTTCTTGTTTCAGTACGAGGGCGGTGTGTTAGAGATGTTTCTCACCGAGAGCCAAAAACATTATTACACAGCCATGAAGAAGTTAGGTAGAAAAAAGCCCCAGAAAGTAATAAAAAGGCCGAGGAATCAATTCTTGGCGATGTTTTACGACCTCTCGAATTCGCGTCGCTTCGAGATAGCTATATTCGTGCTCATTTTTCTGAACATGCTAACTATGGGTATAGAGCATTATGATCAGCCGCATTCGGTTTTTTTCATATTGGAAGTAAGCAACGCGTTTTTCACCACTGTATTCGGATTAGGTACGTATTTGTATTTCTTTCGTGTCTTAGTCATAGACCGTATCGTATTTATAAGGTCACAGATTAAAAAAATGAACAGCGCTTCGTCCGTCGTCAATTATTGGAAAGTGAAGCATGCTAGATGTATAAGTACTTTGTGAGATAATATTGCGGCCGATCGGCGTACTATGTATATCTGTGTATATATGAGGTCCATAACTATATACAGTTCCAATCAACCTTTATGGCGGATGTGAACATAGGCACAAGTCGCGTCGCAGTAACCAGATTTAGGTGTAGCGGGACGCAGTGGAGCGAGGGGCATATGACTGAACCTGCGCAAGCATGCATAAAGCGTTGTATTCCGATCCGCCATAAAGTTTGATTGGAACTATACCTCGGCTGTAAAGTACATGACGTGGAGTCCTTCTTTTTTTCTAGTCCGCTATTGAAAACTTATGAGAAAATTACACGGAATATTCGTTAGACATTTTATCACATTTATTTGTGTTTAAAACAAAGCAATGTGACAAAGCGTCGAAAAGAACTAATTTCGTATACTGTAGTTATATACTATACTGTAGATATATATGACTTCTCGTTGGAATAATTACCTAGAATTTTTTTGATTGACGCACATCAAGCGCTCAGCTAAATATAGAGTATTAAGAGCTCGTTTATATATTACGTTACACGTATCAATGTAAAACGTATTCAGCAAAATGAGACAATTGTACTTTGGTCGCATTGTAATTTCTTAAATGTTTACGTGATTGTCAACAAGATTGTAAAATATTTTAGATTTCGATCAGATAACTTTTGTCGTACGGTTCACTTATATTGATATATGACGACGATTATATTATATATATGACAACCGCTTAGCCTAGTGGGCAGCGAACTTGCCTGTGAAGCTGGAGGTCCCGGGTTCGAATCCCAGGTCGGGTTAGTATTTATATGATGAATATTAATACTGGCATCGGGTCTTGGTTGTTATATGTATGTCGTGTCTTCGCTTGGTACCCAAAATACAAGCAAATGCTTAGTTTGGGACCTAGACGTTATTGTGATTGTGTGAGTTATTATTATATTTGTTGGCTACATCAATTTGTGGAAACTTGTTTTGGCTTGTTGCAACATCCATCGTCTTTTTTTTCTTAATAATTATATTTAAGTTGTAATTAGCTGTAAATTTTCCTTAAAAATATTAAAAATAAAAAATAAATAAAATTGTGAAAATGCGAATATTTTTTCAGGTATTTTTTTTTGTTAATATTTTATATTTTTTTAATTACACGTCAAACTTAAGAATTAGTGACTATGGAATAATATAGGTCCATTCAAGATGTGAAGACATGACACGACTGCGAACGTAATATACGACGACAATGTCACTGACGACGACCCCAAAAATTATTCACAAATCATTAGTAACCCGTGCTTTATATACTTATGATTTTTTTTATTTTCAGAGGCGATCGTCAAAATTGTAGGTCTGAGATACCACTATTTCACCGTGCCGTGGAACGTGTTTGATTTTCTTTTGGTATTGGCCTCGATCCTCGGCATTCTCATGGAAGACATCATGATAGATCTACCCATATCGCCCACGTTGCTACGTGTAGTCCGGGTGTTTCGTATAGGGAGAATTTTAAGACTGATTAAAGTGAGTACATATGTTAAAAAAATTTTTACTGTGGATCTAAAAGGACTTTCTATAAATTAAAAAAATATATAAGATAGATAAGTCATAGGATGTTTGACATGATGACAAAAACTTACCGTTGATATTTAGAAAAAAAGACACAGTAGTTTGATCTATTATTGTCTGAATTTTAAAATTAGCTTTTTTAGTCTGTGTACGATATGTCTAGAAAATATTGTAACGAAAATAAAAATAAAGAAAGTGATGATAAAATTAAGGAAGTAGGAATAATAAAGAGAATGTAGACAAATAAATACCCTATAGTTTTAAGATATAGGGCAAATGATGAAAATATGGATGAGGTAAGACTGGAGACGTAAGCATGCCAAAGGGCCCGGCCAGGGGAAAGCCGGGGGGTTTAGATTTAAAACAAAAAAAAGATATGTCTAGAACTGACTACAACTTGTGTTGTAATAAAATTATGAAACTATCTTGACGAAGTACTTAACCAAATATAGTCCTGGAAACTTAAAACTAACCCTAACAAAAAAGATTGGCCGATGTACTTTGGTACAGACTTCTGATTTACAGATATAAATAGAATTAATTAGTGTCTGTCTGCGATTGGGAAATAAAGACTTTTTCTTATCCCACATATGTTTATTTACAAGTAACCAAAACCTAAAATACGCGCCTTTAAAATGTATTTGCATCTACCTGTGTCGGGGATGGTATACCGACTCGTTCGCTGTTGTTCACGATATACCTTCAATGGTCAAAGTTCAATGAAACACAAAGTTTTGGCCTTTGATTACTTCTCTCTGGAATGAGCTGCCTCAACCCAACGGATGTCAAGTGGACGAGGCAGCTAATTACGGAGAGAGGTAATCAAAAACTTAAACCTTGTGTTTCATTGAATTTTGACCATTGAAGGTGCATCGTGAACAACAGCGAACGAGTTGGTATACCATCCCCGACAGTCTGTTTATTTGTCCGATCTAATCTCCAAAACGTCTGAACTGATTTTGATGAGACTTTATGGGAAGTCTCATCATCATCTACTGTGGAGCAGATAGAGGAATTCCTGATAGTATTCTAGATTACTTTTATCGAAGAAGTGTTTAACTATGCTATACACATAAATAAAAAAGGTGTGTGTTTCTGTGAATTCAAAATAAAGACTTTATAATATGAGCTTATTTAACGCGGATTCATCATCATCATCAGCCCATTTTTACCCCACTGCAGGGGCTTAGGCCTCCCCCAGGGTGAGGAGGGGGGCTTGGAGCTTAAGTCCACCACGCTGCTCCACTGCGGGTTGGGAACTGTAACGACCGCCATCTATTGACTGCGTCCGGGACCGACTGCTTAGCGTGCCCTCCGAAGCACGGTGTCAGTGATATTGTGTACTTAAGTTAGAAAAACTCATTGGGACACGCCCGGATTCGAACCATGGCCCTATGGGGCCTTATAAATTTGAGACAGGCTCGTTGCGCTCTGAGCTATCACGACATTTACGCGGGTAACGCGGGTTACTTTCGGGTTAATTCTCATTTCAGTTTTGAAATGACAAGCGAAGGGCCGAGAAGAAAGTGATAAGTATAAGAGAGGACAAAAGTATATGGATCTCCCGCTTACTTAATTAAAAAATGATTAAATTTAAATTTGATATATACATATGTATTAACATGTAATTTACGTAGGTGAAAACGCAGACGGTCGCTTGTTTAATAATATAAATCGACAACATTTCAGGCTGCTAAGGGTATAAGGAAGCTGCTGTTCGCGCTAGTCGTATCTTTGCCGGCGTTGTTCAACATCGGTGCCTTGCTAGCTCTGATCACTTTCATCTACGCGATCATCGGAATGTCAGTGTTCGGCCACGTCAAGGAGCATGGGGCGCTAGACGACATCGTCAACTTCCAGACGTTCGGACGGAGCATGCAGCTGCTTTTTCGGTTTGTTATTCCTAGTATTCAGTGTTTATTACGACTTAAACCGGCTTTCTACAGCGACCGCGAAACTCGTCATATTGTAACCACTTGATTATTATGTAAAGATGGATGGCAAGTTCGTACCTTGGATTGTGAAATTATGAAACCTTTTCCAATAGTTAGACATTTGATTGTTTGATTTTGAAAATTCCTTGATGTGGCACTGAAAATATTAAATCATGTTTAAGTTTTTTACTGCATTAACACAACAACAGTAGAATCTAGTGTGGTATTTGACAGATAATATGAAGTTTACAGTGTTGCGGATAAAGAACTTCTCCTCGAACATTTTAGTAATTATCTAATCAGGGTCAAGTTGTACAGGTAAATTAGTAAGTTATATGTTCTTTAACTAGTGTCTTTAACACAAAGAAATTTTTGTTATAATTTCACAACTTAAAATAAATTCAGGTACACCACGTGTATGGGGACTCGCCGTTGTTATTTTCGTTTACAAGTTAGCTTATGAAACATACAAATTATTTGTTCTTTTTTTTATTATTGCCTCAATATAACCTACTCTACCCAGTAATATTCATTTTTGGCGGAATTGATTTTTTTTCCTAATTTTTAATATAAGCTCCCTTAAAAAAATACTTATGTGAATTCTCGGGTGCTTTACCCTCTTTCACAGTTTATGACCATATGTGAAAGCTTGTGCTTATTAAATATATATCCTGAGAAGTGTTTGCTTTTTAGGTTTACAATATTTCGACGAAAACTCCAAATTTCGCCGATTTCACTAATTTTGAACTCAAGTTCGACCGAACATATTTTATTGTATGAACAGGTAGGTACTTAATATGGATATATCTACTACTGTATAGATTGTCATCCGAGAAACGTCGTATGTGTAAAGAAGGTTTAGAATTATACTGGTTTGCGTTTCAAAGAAGTTTCAGTTTGTTAAAAAACAATTATTCCCCAGAACGTTTTGATTTCGTCTCAAACTATTGCTTTCTCACTCGAAGCAGGCTTTTCCTGGTAAGTCGTTTAAGGTAGCGATAGCGGACAGTCAAAGTCGCGAGACATTGACGGGTTTTCTTCATATTCACAATAAGCCATCAATAAGCGTGTTCGCATTTATAAGTTTTATTTCTTTAATTATGTTTTTGATAAATTACAAGTCAAAGTTCAAACCTCCCTATGGCTATCTGAACAACGAATAAAACTATAATGAGAACCTAAAAAGTTACATTCAGTACTAGTAACTTTTCTATCATTGAGTAAGTTACTAAAAAAATTCATAATCGGTTGACCTCGTAGACCAGCCTCTAAACTTCCCGCTTTTTCGTACTTCATGCTCGAAAATTACTGAAGATATTTGAAAGATGGTTTAAAAACTATTTGATCCATCTGTATCAAATTTTCTATTATTCTAATGCCGATTAGATTTAGGAATTAATCGATTAGTTAGATCGAAACTTTTTCAAAAAAATACTAATTTTTTTTTCTTACAATATATTTATCAATTGAACTCTTTTTGAAGAATCGAAGATGAGTGAAAACAACGCAAAGGTTTTAATTATTCAATCCGTTTAGAAGCAATTAAAAAAAAAAACAATTTTTTTTTATAATATAACTATATCTTCCGATCAAAACCGATTTTTAATTTTTTGCGGCATTCGACCCAGCACATTGAATATTGACGCTTATCAGCTTAAAAGTACGAATTGACTAGAAGCCCTCTGCGTTTACCGTCTAACCGCTCATATTCTAACTAGCTGGTACAAGATGGCAAATTTCAGTCCGCGCGAGGTCCCCGCCTGCTGGTCTTCACCCCCGCGTAATTGCGTTTAACGTTCTCGGTGAAGTGACATTTACGACTCTATTAAAACCAAACACTGCTGTCAAATTTATTTACTCTATATTCATTACATTTTGGAATCGATCCATTTGTAAGATTTAAAGTTCTTTGAAAATTTTGTTTTTTCAATAATTTCACTTTTGAAGTAACTCAAAATGCACTCAATCAAACAAAATGAAAATTTTAGGGAATCAGGATTCAGTGAGAATCTTTTTGACACCGCAAAATACCACCGTTCATAAATGACTGTTTTTGACTCATTTAAAACCAAAAAAATAAATTTCGAAATCACTGTTTCAGTTTGATGACGTCTGCTGGTTGGAACGACGTTTTGGAATCGCTAATGATCACACCTCCGGATTGTGAGATAGGCGAACCTGGCCAGCACAACGGCAATTGTGGCAGTCCTCTTCTAGCGATAACATATTTTACTTCTTTCATCATCATCAGCTACATGATCGTCATCAACATGTACATCGCGATCATCCTTGAGAACTTCAATCAAGCACATCAGGAAGAAGAGATTGGTATTGTTGAAGATGATTTGGAGATGTTCTACATACGATGGTCTAAGTTAGTATCTATATCTATCTATACTAATATTTTAAAAAATATATATAGTATATTCGCTCCGATTTAACTTGAAAACTATTTGATGGATTCTGAAATGAAACTTTTTTCATGTTCCTTATCATTCTACAAGTGCTCTGTGTTTTTTAACTGTGTCTATCACGGCTAAACTGCTTAACCGATTTCATTAAAATAATAATAATAATATAAATAGATAAATAAATAACAATGTATACATCACAACAACGTCTAGGCCCCAAACTAAGCATAAGCGTGTGTTTTGGGTACCAAGCAAAGACACCACATACATATAACAACCAAGACCCGGTATCAGTATCAATATTGATCATATAAATACTGACCCGACCTGGGATGCGAACCCGGGACCTCCAGCTTCGTAGGCAGGGTCGCTGCCCACTAGGTTAAGGGGTCGTCACGTAATACCTGGGACATCCCACATAGCGCCATCTAGTCCCAAACTAAGGAAAGCTTGTATTACGAGTACAAGATGACTGATATACATACTTAAATATTCTTTATAATATATACGTATATATATATTTTACACCCAGACACGGAACAAATAGACATGTTCATGCTCACAAATATTAGTCACGGGCGGGAATCGAACCCACGACCCTTGGCTCTGCAGTTAGGATCTCTAATCACTCGGCCAATCGGTCAGTCAATAATAACACTTGGGACATCTCATACACGGTCATCTGGCCCCAAACTAGGTAAAACTTGTTATATATGGACACTAGACAACTGATGTATCTACTTAAATATTTTTTATAATATATACATATATAGATATTTTACACAACAATACACAAATGGACATGTTCATGCACCCAAATATTTGTCCCGGGCAGGAATCGAACCAGAGACCTTTAATTTTGCAGTCAGAGTCTCTAATAACCAATCGATCAGTCGAAAATTTAGGACGCCACTTGTTTAAACCCTGAGGGTTACTTTTTACTACAAAAAAGTATTCTTGACGTAATGATGATGCCTTATGCTATTGATCCAAATTAATTATTACGTACCTCGATGTTGCGTCAAACTAACACACGTGTCATTGAGAAGCTTGTCTTTTTCGATAATTATTAGTAAAATATGACATTTTCGAGAAAGCGACGTTTTTGAGATATATATTAAAACATATATAGGCATCTTTATATGTTAGACAGTTGCATTCGAATGTTTTTAGTTCAAGCAATACATTTTATTAATTTTGTAAATATTTTTTCTGATGTTTTTTTCGTGGATGACATCCAAATGGCGTGATCAAAAAAAATATCACACCTCATTGGCGGGCATGTCACGCACGTTGGGGATGATGCTTTGAGGTACGACATTTTTATTTCGCCATTTGGATGTCGTCCAAATGGAGTGATCGGTAGTGGCCGGCTTTAGAGTACGAAAAAACAGTAGATAGTTAAAAAAAAATGACTGCGTATAAATTAAATTAACTGAAAAGAGAAACAAACTTTATTCTATAGTGTATATTGAGCACTCACGAGTTGATTTAAAAGCCAGCGCCCCTAGCTGCACATTTAAGTGGCAAGTACATACCAACGTTTTATCGTAAAATGCCTTCTAAAGAACCTGATATTACATTTCATATGTAATTTATGAAAATATTTAAAAGAAAAATTATTGATTTATAGCAGTGCGATCTAAGGATCTGTAATTTTGTTCCGATTTTTGATAGTTTAGATAAGGGCATTTTGATAAGTCTGGTATGTCTGAAGCCAAAAACTAGCCAAGTAAGCCACTCAATTTCTAAAATAAAAATTTCGATATTTTACGACAATTACCTATAAAATTATTTCCTTTCAGATACGATCCACACGCGACTCAGTTCATCAGCTTTACGCAACTGTCTGATTTCATTGCGTCTCTAGACCCACCTTTGGGTATACCTAAACCAAATACTGTAGCACTAGTGAGTTTCAACCTCCCCATTGCAAAAGGCAACAAAATCCATTGTCTGGATATTTTACATGCGCTCGTAAAGCATGTGTTGGGTCATGTTGAAGAGACTGATACTTTCAGACAGTTGCAAGAACAAATGGATATTAAATTTAAGAAGCAGTTTCCTACCAGGAAGGAATTAGAAATAGTATCTTCAACTAGAATATGGAAAAGAGAAGACAAAGCCGCTAGGACAATACAAAGAAGTTGGAGGGATTACGTCAAGTAAGATTTAATATAAAAAAATGTATAGAACTTAATTTGTGATCCTTCACGGAAATAAGATATATAACTGTTTTGGCGTGAGTGGAATTTTTATAAACCTACGAGTAGACTAGAAGTTTTTTTTTGGTCATGATGATGTTCAGGCGTACGTGAAGCCTCTTAGTTGCTGACGGCATTTTGAAAAAAAAACTCCACATTAACCTTAATAACCGTACAACGTTGCCTTTTTATTATATTCGAATAAAAACAGTTGAAGGCGCCCACGAGTTCTTCTTTGAACTTCGTCTGGGCTCACTCCTGAAGCGTGAGCGTTTTAGTGGACTGTAGTTATAGGTATAGCGAGGGGCGATAGCGAAAGGAGAGGAAAGACTAAAGGGACTGACCTTGACGCAGCAACACACATATAAGTCTTCGCTGTCAGCCAGGAGCTCCTCCAGTCAGGCGGCGGCGCGGCACCAACACGTAATCGGGCACACTCCACAGTTTATATGTTATAGCGTTTGTTACACAATATTATTAGGTTTTTTATACGAGTTTTAAGCGATAAGCGATTATGCGTTCAGCGTTTTATATTTTCAGTGCGTCACATAGGAAAGACAACAGCGGACTGAATGTAAAGGAAAAAGCGGGTAGTGCGGAAACAAGAATCAGGGATGCGGCGTAGCCATTGCCCCCAGCCATTGAAAGACTCGCTTTCAATTGCACAAGGAAAAACAAAAGAAAAATATTAAAATAAACTTAAAATTTAACAAAGAAAGCGGATAATAAATTAAATTATTGCTATTGCGTGGGTAGAGGACAGAGACGCACGACTGGTCTCTTGTAAATTCCAGTTGCAGTCTTAACTGACGCAACACGGACTACTCCGTCGACTCCTGGGAATGTAGAAACTACTACGCCCAACGGCCAATGAAGGATAGGGGTATCATCAGTCATTACAATTACAATCGTACCCTTTTCGATTGGTTTAGAAGGTGTATTCCATTTCTCACGCGTTTGTAAAAGATGTAAGTACTCTAACTTCCATCTTTTTGAAAAAGATTGTACCATATTATCCAAAAGCTTATATCGTTTTACTAAATTACTAGAGAACTCTGTCTCATCTACAAAAGGTAAATGTTTTACTGGACTTGACATTAAAAAATGCGCGGGCGTTAGAGCAGAAGGCTCCGATGGATCAGAACTCAATAGCGTAAGCGGACTCGAATTCAGTACGCACTCTATTTGCACCAAAACTGTCAACAATTCTTCATATGTTAAAATCTGCGAACCTATTACGCGAAACAAATGAGTTTTAAACGCTTTGACGTAAGTCTCGACATGTCCATTGAAATGAGGACTGCGTGGAGGTATGAGTTTCCAGGTGATTCTGTTTTCTGATAACTCCTTTGCAAATGAAAAATTGTAATTTTCAGAACATAAAAATTTATAGAGTTCATTAAGCGTATTTTTTGCTCCTATAAACGTCGTACCGTTATCAGAGTACATACACGAAACCGCACCCCGTCTGGCAAGAAAACGTTTAAAAGCTGAAATGAATACGTGCGTTGTCAGATCTGAGGCTATCTCTATATGTACAGCGCGCGTTACGAGGCACACAAATATGCACAAATAGCATTTTATAGGACGAACACCGCGTTTTCTATAAGGCGTAATGCTGATTGGACCTGCATAATCTACAGCTGTATGCGTGAAAGCTTTAGTTTGCTGTACACGACAAGCTGGTAAATCAGACATCATAGGAAATGTATTTTTCGGATTAACCTTAAAACAAAAGTAACATTGATGAATAATTTTGCGAACGGTGTTTCGACAAGATAAAATCCAATAGCGTTGTCTAAGTATAGACATAAGTAGTTGCGGCCCAGTATGACAATGTTTCTCGTGATAATATTTTATTATGAGATCGACAATATAGTCTTTTCGAGGTAATAAAATAGGATGCTGCTGATCATAGGATAAGTCTGCATTACGCAGGCGTCCACCAACGCGCAACAATCCGTATTTATCTAGAAATGGGTTTAATTTTCTGATTTGAGGCGAACAGTTTTTATTTGAAATTAAACATTTTATATCGTCAGCGAAATATTTAGATTGCATAACCTTAATTATTTGAGTTTTAGCGAAATCAAATTGTGAACTGTTAATTACTTCAGCGCGAGGTAGTTTCTTTAAAAAGCGATAAATGTAAACAATAGAGCGAAGTAGAGCGTTCCACGAAGAAAAGCGTTGTGATAGCGTATACAAAGTATGAGGTTCTTCTTCAGCCGACGTAGCCAAAGCGATTATCTTTGATTCGGGTACTTCTATATTATCAGAAGGTTTGAACCTTTTAATAGGCCAACTTTCAGGTTCTTGCTGTAGCCATGAGGGACCGTTAAACCATAATGGATGGTCAATTAAGCGTAAAGGTGTGATACCACGAGACAAACAATCACTCGGATTATCGACTCCATTTACGTGATAAAAATGTCGCGGAGGAAGCGTATCAATAATTTTTGTAATTCGCGTAGCAACAAATGTTTTAAATTTATGCGGAGACGAGTGGATCCAGCATAGAGTCACCATAGAATCGGTGAAACAATAAATATCGTCAATATTATGACGAGAAGCGTATGTGTCGATGACTAGACGCGTTAATTTAGCCATAAGTAGCGCAGCGCACAGCTCCAAGCGAGCGATAGAAACAACTTTAAGAGGCGCTACTTTAGATTTCGCGCAAACCAAACGTATAATAGGCGGGTTGTTAGCGTTAGATACGCGTAAATAAATAACTGCGCCATAAGCTTTTTCACTTGCGTCTGAAAAAGCGATTATAGAAATTTTTGAATTTTCAGTTACACCTAAATGACGCGGGAATTTTAATTTAGCTAATTCAGGAAGTTCAGAAATATATTTATGCCAAATTTCAGCAATGTGCGGCGGCGTTGGTTCGTCCCAGTCCAATTTCAAAAGCCAAAGCTGCTGGATGAGAACCTTAGCAAATAATATGACCGGTGCGATAAACCCAATTATGTCATATTGACGAGCGATGACGGACAAAATATTTCGTTTTGTACATAGTCCATCCTCTATGGACACGACAAAACTAAATTCATCAGTAGACGGAGACCACTGAAGTCCCAAAATCTTTAAATGTTGTTCCTGTTCAAACTGAACAGCCGAACGGTAGCGATAAGACTCGGGCAACGAATCTAACAATTGAGCAGAATTACTAGACCATTTTACCAAGTCAAAGCCCCCGGCCTTGAAAAGACCCAGCAACTCATCCTTAAGTTTGAGTGCGTCAGGTAGCGCGGGAACAGAATAACACACGTCGTCCATATAGGCGGCGCGCGGTACAAGATCCGCGGCGAGCGGGTAAGTGTCTTGTTCTTCGGCAGCCAATTCGCGTACCACACGCATAGCGAGATAGGGACTGCTACGTAATCCAAAACAGACGCGATTGAACTCATACGTGACGAGAGGTTCCGTAGAGTTGTAACGATAAAGTATTTTTTGAAATTTGCGATGTTCTTCCTGAACCAAAATTTGCAAATACATCTGCTTGATGTCTGCTGAGAAAGCTATACTATAAAAGCGAAACATGAGTAATATTAAAAATAAGTCGTTTTGTAGATTTTGTCCTGTATATAATATGTCGTTGAGTGATAGGCCAGAAGTGGTTTTGGCACACGCGTCTAACACTATACGCAACTTCGTCGTGGTTTTGTCTTGACGTACGATGGCGTGGTGAGGGATGTAATAACCACCTTCAATATTATCACCATAAACTGGAGAGATATAATTTTTATCTAAATATTCTTTGATAACCGCGTTGTATTCTAAGCGCAAAGTAGGCGAAGCATTAAGTTTTCGTTCCAAAGAAAAATATCTATTTTTAGCGATTGTATACGAGTCACCCAAAGAAGCAGAGTCGCGCGAAAAGGGAAGCGCGACGCTGTAGCGTCCAGACTTGTCTCGCGACAAATTATCTTTAAATATAATTTCGCATTCACGATCCTCAGCATTAAGGACAGGCGCGGTATGAACTTCTTCAAGTTGCCAAAATTTTTGTAAAATCGTATTTATACAGGGTTGAGTAACAGCGCAACAAGCAAGAGATATGTTACTGGGATTATTTTCAATATCTACATTGCCCATAATCATATAACCGAAGACAGTCTCGAAAGCTGTCGGCATACCCGGAGGCCCCGTTACACGGCCCGACAGTAAAATTTGTGAAAACATCGAACCCCCCAACAAAAGATCGATATCACCCGGAACCGAGTAATATTTATCAGCGAGCGTAACATTATTTAAATAGGTAAATGAAGTAGTATTTATATGAGCGGTAGGTATTTTATCCGTAATTCGATCGATTACAAAAGCGTTAATAGAATATTTAATATTTTTATTTATTAATGATGACACTTTAAGTGTTAACATGCCCTTAATTGAACTAGCGGAGCCACCTATGCCCTTAACGACAGATCTAGCAATTTTATTATAGCGTAAATTTAATAATTTGCAGCAATCTGTGGTTATGAAATTATTTTGTGAACCTGAATCCACTAGACCTTTAATAGTATGTAAGTTACCCAAGTTATCTTCAGTGTTTAATTGAACAGTTCCTAATAAACAAGTGTTCAAGCGTTCAGAACTAGATTTAATATTACAAAGAGATATTTTATTATCGTGTGACGCATCCACTGTGGGCGCAGGCGTTGCAAACCGGTTAGCGGGGCCGCCGGCGGCAGCGGAGTGCTTCAGCGTTTCAGAGAATTCCGCACGAACGTTTACGGTTTGCGGTTCCGTATGCGACTTTATTTTTCTACATAAAAGTGAATGATGTTTGCATCCACAGTAGCGACATAAAACCGTAGATTTACAAGCGAAACTTACATGATATAAACTCAAACAATTAGAACATCCATTTCGTTTTTTAATAAAATTAACACGATCATTAATTGAAAGGCGTTTAAAAGAATCACATTTATATAATTGTGTATGTGTGGTTTGTTTACAGCATACACAAGCATTATCCACTACGACAAATGAATGCGTAGGCTTCGAGTAATTTTGTTGTGCGTTATTTTTACCATACTTCTTTGGCGGGGTAAAAGTAGTAGATATAGAAGAAGGCGTGCGATCCAATATTTTGGATTGTTCATGAAGAAAACCTATTAAACTATTGTACGTAGGTATGGATTCGTCACGTTTTAACATTTCAAAGGCGCGCGATGTTTCCGAATCCAGTTTCTTAAGTGCTACGTGGAGTAATATGAAATCCGCTAAATCAGACAATTTCAAAGATTTCAAACTAGCGACTGCGGCGGCGAATTTATTTAAAATAATTCTATATTTTTTGAAGAAGCGTAACTAGCAGCTTTAAAATTAAATAATTGATCCAAATAAGCGGAAGCGAGACAACGTTTATCCTCATATTTTTTAACCAAAGTTGACCAAATCTTTTCGTAATTTTCCCCGGTGGGAGTGATTCCGGAGCACACCGATAAAGCACGACCAGAAAGTTTTCCTATTAAGTATTGCACCCTTTCGTGATCTGTTAAGTTTTCGTTTACATGAATAGTATTTTTGAAATTTTCATAAAACATTGGCCACTCAATAGGATCACCAGAAAACGACAATAACTCCAACTTAGGTAATTTTATAGTACTCTTCTTGCTTTCAGAATTGTTACCAGTATCGTTGCATGTAGACTCAGGAACTTTAAGAGCGTTAATTTTGCTTTCGACCCGCTTAATACGGCAATATAAATCATCAAACGCATTCCAAGATTGAAAATTAGGTACCGCGTCAGGATTCACAGTCAGCTCAAGCAAATTGATTTGTTTTACTAAATCAGAAAATTCATCGCGAATCGATTCCAATGTAATAATACTGGACAAAAATAATTCTTCTGCTACTGTATCTTCAAAGGCGTTTTTTGCGTAATTATAGATGTATTGCAACCGACCAAACATTGATTCACGTTGCGCAGTTAACATAGTTATTTGTATTTTAATATCTGCCTCTTGCAGTTTTACTTTACCTTTTGTAGGCATATTTGAAGTTAAATATATTTATAGAATCAATAGAATTAAAACTGAAAACGTAAGAAACTAGACGATTCAATAAATGTCGCAATTACTGCCTGTAACATGCACACGCGGCACGCACACACAAGGTACGCGCGTAGATGCGACGCGATGTTTACCTACCTACAAAGCGAAATAATTATAAATTCTTAGATAAAATTTTTATATAAAATAATTTTATATTTATATAAAGCGTTTCGTGCGAGAAATGGAATCTACCTTGTTCAGTAAAGACTGACAGAGTAAGAATAGCGTAGTTTAAAAGAATTGTATGAAGGGAAGCGTGCAGCGAGTTATTTTAAAACTTTTGGTAAAGACCAGAATTTTATGAAGCGAGCGTGTTCAGAAGAACAAATTATTTTTTAAACCTTCGGTTCGAAGGAACATATTATTTTTTAAACCTTCGGATCGAAGGACCATATTATTATGAAGGCGCCCACGAGTTCTTCTTTGAACTTCGTCTGGGCTCACTCCTGAAGCGTGAGCGTTTTAGTGGACTGTAGTTATAGGTATAGCGAGGGGCGATAGCGAAAGGAGAGGAAAGACTAAAGGGACTGACCTTGACGCAGCAACACACATATAAGTCTTCGCTGTCAGCCAGGAGCTCCTCCAGTCAGGCGGCGGCGCGGCACCAACACGTAATCGGGCACACTCCACAGTTTATATGTTATAGCGTTTGTTACACAATATTATTAGGTTTTTTATACGAGTTTTAAGCGATAAGCGATTATGCGTTCAGCGTTTTATATTTTCAGTGCGTCACATAGGAAAGACAACAGCGGACTGAATGTAAAGGAAAAAGCGGGTAGTGCGGAAACAAAAATCAGGGATGCGGCGTAGCCAACAGTTTTAAGCGTTAAACTGGACACTGGGGAAATTGTTTTATGTAAAAAACCAAAATCTCCTAATTCACAAGAAGAAGAGTAGACTAGACAACAGACTCAGTAGCTAGCTCAGTAGAGCTTCAATTACTATTCTTGATTTGGTTACGTGTGAAAAAGACACGAATATTATATTCATTTCTAGACGCGTCGATGAATCAATTTTGAAAACTTCGAAAAAAAATTATTATAGAGTAAAATCTAGTTGTTTAATTAAAAATATAAACTGGCGAAGTTTTTTAATTATAATACGCAAATCTCTTAATTTCAACAAGTAACGTTCAATTTAACAATAATAAATTGTTGAAAGTATATTTCAAGGGGTGATTTTTTTATATAGTATATAATATATATTTTTCTATATAGTGTATAATAGCATTATATTCCTAGAGTAATGTTTTCACGTCAGTCAGTTTACTGCATAGATTTTGTATTTCTTTTTTTTTAAATCAGCTGAATTTCAATAACATTGTTTTTCTGTAAAAATTTCTGACCAGCGTTAGGTGACAGATATTCAGTGAGTATAAATTAACATACGGTACTTTATTTACAGGCGTAAGAATCGTAGTCCATCCAATGAAGAGGAAAGCACAAAATGGTCGCCTGGTGGCGGATGGGGTGGTAAATTGAGCGCTTTGTTACACGTTCGGAGAAGTTCGCACGCTTCAAGTAGAAAGTCGTCTCGAGCGTCGGACGCGTCTGATGTCAGCGAGTTAGGAGGTGCTTGGTTGAATCTCCCTTTATTGCTGCTGCCCGGTGCTGCAAATGCTGACCAGGTTAGTTGAAACCATGTTGAAACTTAGTTTGCTCATTTTCAGTGAATGGGGATATCTTAATGCCCCGCCCAGAACTGCAACGACTGACCGCGACGGACTAATACTTTTTTTTAAATATCTCATTTGATGGGTAACATGACAGTCGAGAACTTACCTTCATATGAATTCCCGTAGAACGCTCATGTCTGTTTGTGACAATATATCGAACAAAAACTTTGATTTATTAAATACAATTATAACTGTAGATGTATATTTTAGCCTATTAGAAATTGAAATTTCTGAAATTTATTAATATACTTGTCATTAGCGTCGTACTTGTCTGATTTCAGCTAATTTTGAGCTCGAGTTCAACAATAATCATAGAGTAGGTAATAATAATACATGGGACTTCCCCCACACAGCGTCATCTAGTCCCAAAGTAAGCAAGTATTATGCTTGTGTTATGGGTTACTAGACAACTGATATACATACTTAAATATTCTTTATAATATATACATATATATATACATATATATATATATATATATATATATATATATATATATATATATTATAAAGAATATTTAAGTAAAAATAAAATATCCAAAATACTGTTTTTACAATACACTCAAAATATATATATATATATATATATATTTTTGCGTAGACACCACACACATATAACAACCAAGACCCGGTACCAGTATCAATATTCATCATATTAATAATGACCCGACCTGGGATTCGAACCCGGGACCTCCAGCTTCATAGGCAGGGTCGCTACCCACTAGGCTTAGCGGTCATCGAAATCGAAGGTGTATGAATATATCTACAAGACATTTAAAACTTTACATAATTTAAAATTTTAAGTTTCCCAAAAAGCATCGTATGTCTAAAGGAGGTTTAGTACAATATTGATGCCTTTTTAATTACATGCCAGTTTCGTCTAAAACACCTTTTTGCTAAAAGTTCCTGTACAAGAAAAGTCTTTTTTTTAATATTGTACGGTGGTACGAAACTAGGGTTGCCAATTTTTTTTAAAGAAAATATAGTAAAATTAGTTCGGGAAAAAATGGACAGTATTTAGAAAAAACAGTTTTTATTTTTAAATTGTTTTAAATTCAATTTTTTTTTTGTGTTTCTAGGGAAACTTATAAATTTCGTATTATTTTTGAAAAGTACGTAAACCTCTACACATTCGTAAACAAAACTAAAGTAAATGAGAAGCTAAATTTTTATTAAACTATATATTTCTGTTGTTCTGCCACTCTGCTTTCATTTGCTGAAAAAGTGTTTTCCGTGAGACGGAAAACAAGTTTTCAGTAAATGCGGTAGCTGGGATAGAGAGCAAATATGACACAATTTTAAATTCATCTCCAGTATTTACTAAAAGATGTTTCCGCTTTTCGTACGTATTCATTTCAAGAAAGTCTTTAGTTTCTAATCCAAAAAATTAAAGAAAAAACAAAATTCCGAAAAGCGTCAAAAGAGGTTATACTTATGAGCATACGGAACAGCAGTCAAAAGTTACGACAGTAGTGTAGCCAATATTGAAAACGTCAAATTGACATTGTAAGATTCATTCTACTGTCCTAGCAAGTTCAGAAACTCAAAAACTGCATTGCGTTGCAACTTACTTTGCGGTTTGGATGATTTCGGCTTCAAACAGTAGTATGTTTGAGTGTATTGTAAAAACAGTATTTTGGATATTTTATTTTTGGTGAACAGTAAACAGTATTAAAGGCCAAAAACAAGTATAATAAGTAATAATAATAATTGGTAATAGTAATAAGTACAATGCTGTTTTTAACAGTGTGCTTGGCAACTCTTTACGAAACCTTTCGTGTACGAATCCGGTCTTTTTTCCGGACTTGGCCGGTTTTTTGAGCGGTTCCGATGTATCTACTTCCCTCAGTATAATTTAACTGTCTCCAATTTAATCTCTCATCGTCTCTTATTAGCAGCAGACCACAAACGGAGAAGTGACACCACGCAGACGATCCGCTTACGGCCTTCCTTTGTTCCTGAGACACCAGGATGCTGTCGACGAAGACGGCAGCGGCAGCAGCGGGCCAAAACGAGCAGGTTCATATGTAATGTTTGGCTTCTGTGTCTTCCTCTAAACGTAGCTTAAATATTGCTTTCTCCTTATCACAATATTATGGTAATTCGATGTGGGTACGACGACAGTACCAATTCGTCATTTTTATGTGGAAGATTTTGGTAATCCACCAGGACTATCAAAATACATTTATTTTTATTGTATTAATACGAGCAGCAATATGATTGTTTGTAAAATTTCCGACTTTTTGACAATTTTTGACTACAGGTAGTGAAATCAGTATTGCATAAGTACTTTTATCGAATAAAATAAAATAATTTTTAGGATTCTATAGTCAAGCAAGGAATCCTTCAGTTTCACAAATAGGACATTACATTTATAGTAAAATATTTAAAAATATTTTTTTAAGGTTTCAACCTCTACACACAAAGTGGGTGTGATTTTTTTTAATCGCATACAGAGTACGAGATAAACGTGAAAAAAAATTGCCGCCAAAATCGTTATGTATGAAAAAAAAAATTATTGAAAATCGTAGTAGGTAATACCAGAATCGAATAGAGTTCTACATATTCTTACCAAGTCGGTATAACTCCATGAAAAAGGTTAGAACATAATGTAGAATTTACATTGAAACAAACTATTTTGCTATTTTTTTATTTACATCTTATAGGTACTATTTTTAGTAGTCAGTAAAGTAATATTTGCGACGTACCTATATATAGATACTTAGAATGAGTAATATCAGTAAAAAAATTCTCGAATGCCTATATTGTTTCTTACTGCATCCAATTGAACATACGTACCAGAGAACTATACGTACTTTATATATTTTATTATTAATTAATCTTACCGTATCAGATTTTGTTATTATATAACATTTTCAGTTTATTTAAAACGTTTGCCTAAGGTGATGAAAACTTTAAAATTTAAAATAGGAACGAAAACATAAGTTTAGTATTATAGCTTTCAAATATATTTTATATTTATAAATAGTCCAGGGAACTATGTTATAAAGAGTTTCCTGTTGTAGGTACTTAGCCTATCTAGTGTCTGCATGGTTTGAATTTTGTTTGAGAAATCTAAAAAAAAATGAATTGTGCCAATTATTGAAAATAGTCATGTCTTATTTATAAAATCGATGATTCATTTAATTTTTGCATGTCCCTTTGTTTGTCCTTGTTTGTACCCTATGGCTGACATGTGGCTGACAAAATGACCTTTCATGTCGCAGATTCTTTGTGTTTAGTAAAGATTTTGTAACTGATCGAATGCTATGATTTTGCTTTAGTTGTAAATTTTTAACGTACTTTGTTGTAGTAGATATAACGTTTTTTTTTTGTCTGAATGGTGAATTAATATTTTTAATTACGTATATGAGTTTAAGTAATATTTTATTATGTTTTATGCATTCGTTACAACATAATAGAATTACTAATTTATTGTTACTTCTAAGTAGTCTTTCTTAAGGTGAAACGTCACCCTGCCCTGATGGAGTCTCTATACAAGAAGAACTAATTTTAATTTTTTTAAAGGCACATTTCTACACCGGCAGTCAAATATAAAGAGTTACTATACACAATAACCTTCTTTAGTGTTTTAAACTGACGCATTATTGTTTCAATATTGTCGAAAAAGTGGGTTTTTCCACAAAATTAATTTATCGACAAATGCGTCGAAACACTACAGATCATTATTTTTTATGGGAGCTCTTAATGTTTTATTGACGGAAATCTAGAAAGGTGTCAATAAGGAAAAATCTTTTTTTGTATAATGGTTCCATCTATAGTTAATAGTCGTATTGGACAGGCGGCGAGGCATCTTAAATTGCTGCTGTTTGATTACGAAATGTTGTATGAAGAAATACAACAAATTTCAAACTACGTCGCCCTCCATCAACATATATTTTTTAAATTATCTTTTTAACCGCGTTATGGGTGAAAACTTCTATAAAAATTTTAGTGTTTAAGAACGAGGTTACGATGTAGACAATCATTTGTTAAATTAACATGAAATTTCATTTCAGAATTTTTATTGCTTTTCTAGTGAGTACGAATTTTAAGGCGCATCACACTAAATTTTACTTTATTTTTCAGTGACTGGTTGAAATTAATACTTAATGCTAATTTAAAAGTGTTAAAAAAGCAGAAGTATTCTAATTAGAGGTACTTAATTTAAATTAAATTCATTAAATGTTGATATTGGCAATAAATATGATTTTCAAAATTTTTATATTACTACTTATTTATTTAACATAAACCGAAGTAAATTTACGTGAAGTGAAAGCGTCTACCAAAGGGCAAAGAAAATCTCGCTCTACCCTAATCAAGGGTTCAATCACGCTGAAGAAGTCATAAAAACAAAGTCTTGCAATTTTCTTTAAGTTATAAATTTTCTTTTGCTCTAACTGCTATTACTTTTATAAGAAGAAATCTAAATGGCAGACCAAACTTAAGTTGTTAGACATACAACGTTTCGTTATCAAATGGCAGATTGTTGCTCAAGGCAAGATACAAATTATTTATGTACTTATGAAGTATCTATTTTTCCACCAACAACATAATAAAACGGATATATTTTCTTAAGTAATATTTACGTTTTAAGCGTGGACTAACCAACTGCGTTGCAGGATCACTTCGATTGACACCACGAAAGAGCTCGACTCGCCGCGCACCGCCATTGAAAGCGAGGACGCCGTCCCCTCAGACTAATAGTGAAGTCAGCATCCTCGTGACCGAAGCATCTCCGGATACAGTGCCACCGGCGACTGCTCCTCCGACCCTCGTCAAGGTGCTGGTACACCGGGAAAGTGACGAACAGCCCAGCTGATCCACGCCCACTGAAGAGCCGGAATCGCAGGCTCCCATCTAGTCTACCGTAATTGATCCTAGAATCTAATTCTCGCTGTCGAAATTCAACAGAGCGTTTCTTGAGTTGCCTCAAGACTGTTTTTGCATCTATGTATAACAAGCCGCCATTGACCATCACTTTGCCAGTACTTACTACTAAACCAAAATATCTGTCTTGTAAACCCACATTCCTAGCACTACCAGTATTAACTCGAGCAAGGCAGTCGACGTGCGAGGAAATAATGGAAACGGGCCCACTCTATTCACGCCCACAGATATTTAGGCGGAGTAGTATGTAGTCCTGTATCATCAGGAAAATTGTAGTAAAGCGTGTAATATGTATGTATGTAATGTTAGGTCTTGGGATTTCGACCTGCACTGTGATTTTGATCAGTGTCTATATCTGACATATAGGTAGTAGGTACCTACGTAACTTAGCGACGGCAGAAATGAACTCAGATTAAATTTGGCTCGAATTGGTGATGAAACGTCCAAAAATTTTGTCATTCGGTACATTTGAATAGTTTTTTTTTATGAAAATACAGACAATTATTATGGAATATTTTAGTAATTTTTTTTAATTTTATATAAAATGGATTTTCAAGTAATAATCGATTGTAAAAAAATTATAGCTGACGATAGCATTTGTTTGTATGGCCGTTGACTACTGCATGTAGAAGTGACGTCACATTAATGTTTCACTTTTTCTTTTTACAATACGCCTCCGAAAAATTTCATATTTTTTCTGCTGCATAATGACACATTTTTTTTACCATGTTGCAAAATTTTAAACGATGCCCATTGCAAGAGGCAATTTTAAACCAATGAATTCAGAATAGGCTTGAAACGTTATGTTGATATATGATTGAGGCATACTTTGTATGAAAAGAAATCTCTTAATTTTCTTTTTGATAAGTTTGCAAATATATTTGCAGCTCAATAACTGTCAATGATCATATATGATGGCAATCATATATTGACACAAGGCACTGTTCACAAGACACATCTGATCATATTTGAGATCAAAGCGTGCCAGGCATAAAAGGCTGGATGATATTTCTAGCTTAATCTGATTCCTGTGTTTAATTGTAGAAAACTTTGAGCTCGAGTAAAAGGACAAGAATCCATGTCCTTGACATAATTTAAAAAAAAATACTTTTAGCTAATTCGAGCTAACTTTATTCGGATGTAATTGTAACATGCCTTGTGTTCTTATCGCTGACAAGCTTGATGTGTTTTTGACGAGTTGTGATTTTAAAAGTGGCGAGAATTAGGCTTCTAGAGGTCCATAGGCTAAGTTCGAGAAACCGAGTGATATAAATTACGACGACTGAAATTGTGTAAATCGTTATTTTTATCGTTAGGAATTAATTTTCCGCAATTTCATTGTGTGAATGTCGAAATAATTAATGTTCAATACTAATTTATCGTTTGTAGGGTTCCCATCATTTAAGTCACGGTGTTCGTCAGTCTGTGTCTCTATTACGACATTGTAATTCGTTGGCTATTCACCTAAGACACATGGAGTCTCTAAATAAGTATTGTGTTTAAAACGGATCGGATTTTATTGTTTTAAATTATATTTGCTTTGGAATCTCTGTAACGCCTGCGATATAAACGTAGGGTATAAATGGTGTACTTACTGCGTTCAATGTCTATCAAATTCGCTGGATCATATATTTCTACACATGTCAAATCAAAATATTACATTTGTAATTATTTTAATTTATAATAGGTAATTATAATTATAAACGACTATTTTCGTGCAACTAAACTTATTAAGTTCAACTTTAATTCCCGAAATCTTAAGGATTCGTTTCGATAATTTAGTTATACATATCAGGCATTTTTTCGTCCACGTGAACTTTTTTTGTCAAACATTCCATTGGTGAGTGGTTTTCAAGCGTCTTTATAATAGCCAACGTTATACGGAACCCTTAACATGCGAGTCAGACTCGCGCTTGATTTGAGCTTTTTTCTTTTGATTAATATAGCACTCAAAATGGTGCTATAATAATATACCTAAATGTAGTTTCGCGGGAAAAATTAAAAATTGATTCGCATCAATTAGTTAGACCGAACTGTGTAGTATAAACTACGTTGATTAAAAATTGTCTAAAGTGATTAATTGAAAATATCAAAATAATTGTTTAAAAATAAATAAATAAAAATTATTCGTGTAAATTTAGGACTTAAATTCGCTTTCAACTTTACGCTTATTTAGCAGGTTTATAAAATTTAATAAATTTCAATAATTTTGTTTTTTTACTTATAATGGTGAGCATTGTCTCGAAGAAGGTTGTAATTTAAAAAGTAATAATATTAGGTAATTTTTTGAACATTGTGACTGAAAAAAAATACACCTCGTTTGTAAACTCTGTGAAAACAATCATGAAAACAATAGGTATTTTGATAAAACCACGTTCGGATTCCCAAACGAATACTGCAAGAATCAGCAAAAGTCCGAGGAGACTAATGGCGCCTGTTTAAACAAGCTTTTACTTTAAAAATTTATATGAGGTGCATCACGGACCGTAGCGACCAATGCCCATAGTAAACTGTGTTGTAAATAAACTTAGGTAGGTATTTAGAACTCCTTTTATACTCTAATGATTCGAACTAGGTACGCCAACTATGAAAAGTGCAAGATTTCGGCTCAAAAACATTTCACTGATCGACAACAATCACAAAGTTCAAATACAAGTCCTGTAAACAAGGAATAATTAGCTGATGAATAAAATAACATGATGATGATACATTTCCACAAAGATGATGAGCGTCATAAATACGATGAAACTATTTAAAAGTTCCTCATATGCACATTCATTACTTAAAGGTCGAATTTGTACTTTATGTGAGGCGGTTTTAGATAAGGAGAACACTGTCATGGATAAATAAAATATTTTCCGTTAGTCTTAGCAATAGTGTGCATTTTTACACACGATTTCCCGTCTTTTAGGTATTCGTGGAGCCGAGTCAAAATCATGACTTTTGTTTATATTTACATAATATCGTATATAGCCGCAGAAAGAGTCGTCTTCGACCGAGGAATATTAAAAAAACAACTTGAAGAAAGCGGAAAAAAATAGTGAAATATAGTACTTACTCTACCAAAAAGATGTTAGACAAACCGCGTAAATGGTTCGCGTAATGGCGAATTAAAAAAAAAAAAGAAAAAGTAATCTGATCCCGTGCCAAACCTACTTAGATGGAATCGTATCTTTAGGTGAGTAGGTACTTTTTCGGGAAAATCAGGCGGAGATTTTTGTTTAGGGGTTTCTAACTAAGCATCGATCAAAATGGTAGGTAAAATGTCGGATCTAGTATAGGTATGTTTTAAAATTGCCTAAAAATTTATGAAATGGAACACGACATCTGAAAAGCCATTCAGAAAAGCTTAAAAATATAAATTCACATCACTTAGTCTTTATTGATTTAACCCTTTCTGGATGCCTTGGATGTAATGTGTGAAAATGCACTCTATTAGACTGTCGTAATTTATTTGCGCGTAGGTTCTTCCATCATAATGTGCGGCCCTCAAATAATAATAATAATAATAACACATACAACCACAACAACGTCTAGGTCCCAAACTAAGCATTTGCTTGTATTTTGGGTACCAAGCGAAGACACCACATACATATAACAACCAAGACCCGGTGCCAGTATTAATATTCATCATATAAATACTGACCCGACCTGGGATTCGAACCCGGGACCTCCAGCTTCGCAGGCAGGGTAGCTGCCCACTAGGCTAAGCGGTCGTCAAATGCGATATGCATGCCCGATTGCGCAAATCCGCCATACTGCCGCAACGCTTCTTTATTATGTTACTGCTACGGTTTGTGACTAACTTCAGGGCCTTGTTATTTAGCGAGATCTGTAGTACTTCATGTCATTTTTATTTATATTTTTATGAGTCTCATTATTCTTTTCTAAAAACATTCTCACTTCGTTTGGACATCGTGACGTATAACCAAGCGCCGAACACGTATTCTTCCGCCTTCAGTCTCTGTATCGAATTAACGGGCCCAAAACTCGCGTCTTATCGGTCAGTGCTATTCAAAAAGTAGGCCAAGACCGTGCGGAGGCCGATAATCTAATAAGAACTCACCTACGAGTGCGCTATCTTTATATGGATATATTGATGGAAAATCGTGACTAGGTAGTGTTTTGTTATTCCACACTCTATCATGGAGCTACGTTGATACAGATGATACCTACATCTGGATCAACGTAGCTTCACTATAAAAAAAACATCGTGTATATATTTTACCAGTCACAAGCGTTCAAGTGAATAAAATAGTACCTAATATTAACAAAAAAATAATTCAACTATTTAAATATTTAAAAAAATCAACAAACGTCAATTTTTTTATAGACAATAGGTAGTTGGTGCAATAGGTAGATACATATTTGACGAATTGTGTAATGTTATTGTACACTTACCTCCTGTGCAATTCATAAACGATGATTTAGACAGAGTTCAGTTTAAATATGTTTTGTCCATGTTTTTCGATTATAATAGAAAAGATTATAATAAAGAGAGAGAAAACATATTTTAACTAAACGGAGTCTAAATTAACGTTTCAGCACGGCTACCACGAGTGTTAAGTGGTTTAATGTGTCGATACTCGCTAGCGACTCGTAAATAAAAGATTTGTATATGAATTTCAGTCCTTCTCGGTACCGCTAATTGTAAGCTGTCGCTATAATGTCGACACGTTAATCCACTTCAAACTCATGGTAGGTAACTTCAAACTCAGTTCCAATCAAACTTTATGGCGGATGTGAACATAGGCACAAGTTTTACCAGTTTTAGGTGCAGCGGGACGCCGTGAAGCGATGAGTGTACCTGCGCAAGCACGCTTATAGCGTTGTATTCCGATCCGCCATAAAGTTTGAGGTGAACTATAGCCGTGCTGTATTAAACAGATAGTATTTAGACTGCGTTTGACTGCATTTGTATTTGGCTTTGGTGTAACGTCATTTTGACGTCATGTCTAAATCTGTCTCAATTACGCACTTTACGATCGGATAGGATGGAAACGCCTGGAAGTTGTTCACGTGATATTTGTTATGTCACAAGTGTCACCGACAACGGTTCGTTCAAGAACGCAGCCTTAGGCCAGCCGTGCACTAGTCCATTTTTATGATGATATTGTGTTCATTGGCTAAACAGCATGTCATATTGTATTGTTGCTATTTTTCTACTCATTTGTCGAATATTAAAAAAAAAATGCTTCAAATGGTACCTACGAATTGAATAGTGCTTGGCTGACCATAAAAATAAATTATTGGCGGGCTTGTGATGTTCACAATTTTACAATGAGTGCCTATTTAAACCGATTCATATTAAAATAACACGTTACAAATCAAATAACACCACTCTCACTTATACAGAATTTAATCACATAATATTGGATTAAATTTTTTTTAACTTTCCGTCAGGAACGTTTCCATTTGAGTTTATAAAAATAGCTAGCGAAGTAAAGTAGTTTTACTCTAAAAGACAATATGCGCAGTATATAGAAACAAACACATATAGATACTTATTGACAAGTTTTAATAAAACTTTATTTAACATAGGACCATGAATTCATGGTAGGTATTAAGGAGAGTTAATAATTACAAGCTTCATAAAAACATTTCTTCAAACTCTTGTAAACATGTTTAGGTTCAAATACAATTTCTATCGTAGAAACTTGGTCAAAACTGATCACACACAAATCCTCACTCCTAATTTTGTAAATAATAGATTAAGAAAATGTAATAATAATAATAAAAAAATAAATAAATCCAACCTTTCTAAACGCTTGTGCTAAACAATACAACGTTATTTTACCTATACCTGCATCTAAAAAATAATTTCTTCTATATACTAATAAGATTGATTTGGAACATTATAGATTAGGTGCATTTTTGAAAAAGATAATATTAGTAAGTACAAATATTAGTAAGTATGACATTCAAGCTTTTGTGTGGACGTCCTACTTACTTTTGTGTGGACGATAATGGACGAACGCAACGTATGTACAGTTACAATACAACATAATTTCACGGCGACATGTCAATAGGTATTGACATGCAGCCGTGAAATTATGCAGCAGTTGCACTACGATTCGAATGTTGACTAATTAACGCAGAGTGCAGTAACCGTAGATTTTGGAAACATATGGAACTTACTACTTTCATCATAACTTACCGTAATAGGTGTTTTAATTTGAAGATAGGTACATGAAAAATAACGTTTAAAAAATTTAACATTAAAAATGGCCGCCAATAGGAACTATTGGCGGCAAATATTTTCGATTGAATAATTCAGGCAATAGCAATTGGTTGTTTTTGTTGGTAAATAATAAGATACTAAGGGTGCTGTATTTTCATTGTGATTATTGTTATTTAAATAACTAGTACGCTTAAATATAATTTGTTTTGCAAAAATATAGCACAAATCACATAAGTCGTAGTTTTCAGGAATAATTTGTTATTCAGGTGTCTACTGCGTTAGCGCCACGGTGGTACTCGTATTAAAATTTACTAGTACTAGTGGAGACATGATTGTGGTGTACCTACCTATTTAAAAAATAATCCTTTTATGAAATGGTAAAGATTTTATAAATGATTAAGTATAGCAGATTTAGATGTTATATTTAGCTTATGAATTCAATTACCTACACAGAAAAAACCGAAATACATATTTGAATCTAATATATACAGCATATTATCCAAATGTTAAATTGTACCTTTCAAAAATATCATAAGATGTACTATACTACTTTTTCTACCAGTAATGGTTAAAACATACTTTATATAGAAATAATAGCAGTAGACATACATTCTATAAAAATGTTTTCTAACAATTAATGACTTTTGTTATGGACCAAGTCTAATATTGTTTTTAATGTTATCTATAAAATTTTTATGCAAAACTTTTTACAATCCTTCGACCAACATAATGCTTTTTTTTATACCAGTAGAATTCCAAAACTATTTAGAAAGTTTTAAATTTTTACATACCAGCCAGACCAGTTTTATTGAAATCTTTGACACGCATCTAATGAAATGTACACTAGGCCACTAAGTTTAGAATTTCATATTTAAAAATACCTAACTCACGCAGCTATTAGGAAACTATTTAAATAAATACATAATACACAAAATAAATAAATAATAAATTTGTTCAAGTAGAGGATTAATAATTGTGTAAATAATGATAAAATGCAATAATTTTTCATAAATTATATCTCTGAAAATTTTGTTATTAAGTGCATAATTGAATGCTAAAACTTAAAAAAAAATGTACCATGTACATTTGAAAAATGTAGTTAGAAAATTGCAATACTTATGCAGAAGTTGAGAATGATTCTAGTGGTTATGTCATATGATTTTATGTTTGTACTATATTGTAAATAAAATATTATGTGCGATGTATGATTTTTCTTCCGAGGTACAAAGTATAATTAACCATGTTGAAAAGTATGATTAAATGAAAACAATAGAAACACAGCAGTTTCATTAAAAAACTACTTCTGAAGTTCCTATTATTAGATTTCAGATAATGTTCAGAATTCCATTTACTTAAATTATACATGCCTATTTAATGCATGTTTTTTAACCATCGCAAATTTTGATGTAGAAACAATGTTAACGATTGGCGTTATGTTACGCAAAATCAATGAAATGACATTAGTAAAACGGAGGTTTTATATGAAATTTAAAATAAGGAATAATTGTATTTAAAAAAAAAGGAAATCCAAACAAATTATGTTAAAAGTTTTGGCACATCAAATTGTCTCAAAATGTCATAGGTATACCATAGAATAATAACATTGACACAAACAATAGCATATCAGCTAACGAGTAGGACACCATATTTATTTAAAAATATTGAATTTTATAATGTAATTTGTACATAAAATAACAACTATTAAGGAAGATGCTGTAATCACATAAGTATTTAATATTGAAAAGGTTCTCAAATTAAACATTCCATTCAAAATCAACATATTTTATTTTAAAATTATAAAGGAAACAGCAATGTCACAAAGTTAAGCTTATGCTACCATTTTTTTTTTTTTGTTTTATCTTGCTATTATCTCATTTCCTTATAAGAAGGTTCTATATAAGTAAAATATTCAAATTATACTAAGCAATATTGTTCTTAGTTATTTACTTAGTTGAAGTTCGAGTACGTCTGTTCCATGAGAAGTTGAGACCATAATTCTTAGGTCTCTCTGGCTTTTCTGTTTTTGGAATATCTAAAAACCATTGCCAACCATTCTTATCACAATGGTCTATAGCTTCTTCCTTCGTAGAGAACTGTATTTTCATATTGGACAAAGGGTCACCGGTGGAAGTCCAGCCCATCAACGGATTTTCCCAGCGTTGGCGAGTATCAAATTCCATTTCCCAACAGTGGATGTTGTTTGTTCCACTTTGCATTGCATTCTTGGGCGGCTGGTATATACGAATTCTGCGAGTGTAGATATGTTCATCTGGGACACCCGTAATGGGTGTAATGTCCACCTTGAATTATGAATGTTTAACAATATTATAAAGCATACATTTCTGAATGTATGTATAGTAAAAACATAGAGGTATCAAAATGTCAAGGGAAGTAAATATGCACTGAATTAAGTTAAACTAAAATGTTGGCCAAATGGTTAAATTTATGGCCAATGGTCTATCACTGTATAGTTCGCGTCAAACTATATGGTGGATCGGAATACAACGCTATAAGCTTGCTTGCGCAGGAAACGTCATATACCCCTCGCTCCACTGCGTCCCGCTACACCTAAATCTGGTTACTGTGACGCAACTTGTGCCCATGTTCGGATCTGCCATAAAGTTTGATTGTAACTGTACCTGGTTTAAGTGTTAAAAGTGGTAGGATTTGCAGTAAAATAGTTTTATGAAAAAGTACATCAGAAACAGAACTAAATATCTCTGCTAAGTTTTCACAGGTTTATTGTCAGTAATTCAAACTAAAAATTTTTAAATGCAGGTAGATGCAAGCCATACTAATACAACTTATCCTCGCTTTACATATTGATACCTCTATAATTATAAAAAAAATGAATGCATGGATTATGTTCATACAGATTCAGGTCCTTCGATGCGTAGTCCCAGTGCAGTTTTTTCAGCCGTGTCTTCGGGAAGTGCTAAGGCTTTTTTGTAGTCAATCTGCGGTGCTTCTTTACGACGAGTAGGGTCAACTACATTCTTAGAAGAACTAAATCTAGTTTGGCAAGTTGATAATCCTGGACATGATCTGAAATGAAACAGAAGCAAAGTGAAAAACTTTTTTCAATTTAAACCAGTATAATTTAAGAAAGTTTAAATATTGAATACCTATTTAAAAACGATTTTCCTAAACTTGTAGCACGGTTCACCGCCTTCCACATGATCAAATAAATTCAGTTTTTTTAGACAAATTAAAATGATTACCCAACAGGTCAATACATGGATGATTGAATTGTTTCGTTAATATTGACAGCACATTATTGACAGTTTGCTGAATAGTGATTGACATTTTCAACAACTTTTTACACGGTAGGCCCATGTAGGCCTCTCAAGGCGCATTCACACGCTCGCGTTCAAAATGACATTCAACGGGCACATTCACGAGCACAAGCGTGTAAACAGTTTGAATTGGGTTGCGCGTGCTCGTGCTCGTGTTCGTGCCCGTGCATGCCGCCGATCCGGCCGAGTGTCGGTTTTTCGACACAGTTCAAAGAATGAATGTGCTTGCGCTCGTGTTCTTGTTCACACGCGCTCGGGCGCTCGGTCAGTCAGTATTGAGTATCAGGCTTGAGCCTTGTCGATGACGTATGCCTATCATAGGTAATCTCGGATAATTAGTACAGTTGCCTATTATTATATAACTGTGTGAATATATTATTTTTTATTATTACTTATAAAATATATATAAAAATTATATATTCCTGTCATTTACGTTATATTACGATCATTTTGTTTTTTTTTCCAATAAAAATAGGTTAAACTGTACGCCATAGCCGCCACGAGAACGACATCCGCGGTATCCGCCATGCTTGCACTAACTCACACTAACTGGCGTGTCCGCGTGCGTGTGAATAGCCTGCTTGGCCCGCCGCGCGCGTCGTGCTGCCTGCCGGGGCTGCTTGCCAAGCTGCGCGGCGCGCGTGTAAATGCGGCATCAGAAATTATAGAAAGCAGTCTATTATTTACATTTAATTGTTTAATTTTTCACATGTTTTCTACATGGTGAATTTCACTGTGAGTAAAAAAGATGTAAGTATATATATACGGTTTGCTTCAACCTGCTTGTACCACTTTCTTAGTGTCATTAGTCTGACTAGTCAGACGGACGTCAGACTGACGTTTGCATCAAATTATTAAAAACTTTGATAATATAGGAGAAAATTACTAAATAAATTGGTGCGAAATAAATTCGCCACAAAAATGGCTTGTGTTGCAGTAAATTGCCATAATTACAGTTCCTGAAAATCAAAAGAAAATGAAAGAATTTCGTTCCATCGGTAAGTACCAAATGCCTTTATTTTGCTTTTAAACTCAAAGAAATGAACGATTTTATTATTATGTATTTTTAAACAATAGCCTACATTACACTGACAAAATGAAAATGACTAAACTGTCTAAGTCTTTGGAGCTTTCGGGCTAACGCCACGCGTCCTTATTCTGCTACAGGTAGTTGTTTAGTGGGTGCAACTCCCACATACCCCGCGGACCCGGGCGCACGGAAACTGTAGGTTTAATCCGCCTTCCCACCTCAAGGGAAAAAAAAACTGTGATATATCACAGTAATATTTATTCGACATTAATAAGATGTCGATATTTTATATCGCCATCTTATTAATAATACCAATTTGGCGTAATAATATACTTATAATATAAAACCAGTCAAAGGCAAGTCCGATTCGTATAAACACGGTTCCACATCAGAAACTATAAAATAATTATGTACAGAATTTTTTTTCAAATATACCGCTTCATTCCTCTGTAATGTGCCCACAATCTCTAATATTTATATCCCGGATTATTTTAGCTTATGTTCCTGCATGCTTGAAAAATAGAGTGGGTATTCCTCACTTTATATTAAATGCAATTTATTTCAATGACTTCAGTTTCCGACTATGGCGGTGAAAAATTTGTGCCAAAGTTGTATCTTTTTCTTTGGATCCAGAAATACGAAGTGAATGGACAAAAGCCGTTAAAAGAGTAAACTAGACGCCAAGCAAACGGTCGTTTAATTTTAAATGGACATTAAAATTTGCAATTTAAGGGATGATTTAGGTTTTACTTGTGCCAATGCGAGGAGCTATGTATTAGTTGAAAGGTTTGGTATATGGCTGTTTACAACAAATTATTTTATAACTCATGTGTTATAGGTAAATCACAATTTCTTGAGTCTTTTGGGTGGCTTGTTTCTTCGGTCTACTTCGCTCCTCGCACTGGCACAAGTAAAACCTAAATCATCTTTTAGTATTATGGCTGTTACGAAACTAGTAAAATTATAAACTAACTTTGGTAATTTTTTTTTGACACATTACATTGTTGTAGTGAATGAAATATACGTTGTTTAACCCGAATTAGGCTTTATTCAAATTATAAATTGTACATTGTTTTCTACAGCAAGACATGTCAGTATGACGCATGACAGAATGACCATAGATCACTACATTCTCCACCACCGTGATTTCGTTCCTTACTCACACAAGAAATCTTGAAGATATACCGGAGCACGCCGAGATCTTTCAGAACGTCGAGATCCGGTCTGTGTATTTTGTGGAGTGTCTATTCCAGGCGCCGTCGATTCACTCACAATATGTTCCGTATGATCTTCGTCAAATTCCGGAGCCAAATGATCTTCAGATACGTCTTGTCGAACTCCTTCAAAAGGTTGAGTTTCTGCCTGCGTATTTTCTGGACGCACCGTCGATTCATCCTCATCATTTTCCTCGCAATCCTTTTCAGGTGCCGGAGCCAGATGACGGTTGGATACAACCACTTCTCTTCCGTTCTGAAATCTTACCCGAGAATGTAAAGGGTTGACCTCTAATAAATCCACTTCCTCTACCATAGGGTCATATTTTGTCTTTCTACAGTATTTTTTTAAAAACGCTCTTGTAGAAGTGGACAGCCAGGTAGGCATAGACTGCCCACTTGAGGATCTTCGAGGGTGATTAAACATACGTTCATGAGGCGTGCAGCCAGTAGCAGTGGACAGTAGAGAACGTATTGAGTGAAGAACTTGAGTTAACACAACCTCCCATTTACTTACTGGCAGTCCCATAGTATTTAGTGCCAATTGTATTGTTTTCCATATTATGCCGTTATATCTTTCTACCTGACCATTACCTTGGGGGTTGTACGGAGTAGTATAACTCGTCGCCGTTCCTAGGTTATGTAAATATTCCTTGAGTTCAACCGATAAGAAACTTGATCCCCTGTCTGAATGCACGTATGACGGTATTCCAAATATAGCAAATAGTTCAGAAAGTTTATTTTTGACAGTTTTTGTACTTATGTCCGAGCATGGCATTGCAAACGGGAATCTTGAGTACTCATCAACGACAGTCAATATATAATGGTTCTCGGTGTCGCTTGGCAATGGTCCTTTAAAATCTATTGAAATTCTTTCAAATGGAGCTATTGCTTTTATAAGCGTTCCTGCAGTTCGGGAAAATTTAGGTTTTACTTCCGCGCACGACTTACAAGAAGATGTAACTCGTCTTATATCTTCAATTGAGAAAAGTAAGTTTTTCGTCCTCACCCAGTGTGCCATACGAGTGATCCCAGGATGGCACAGATTTCTATGTAGAGAAATAATGCTTTGCTGACTAGATTGGATAGACGCTATGACATTAGGCGCTCTCGAGAGTGTATCTGCCACAATGTTCTCCTTACCTGGGCGATAGACTATATCATAGCTGTAGTTAGACAACTCTAACCTCCATCTTTGAATCTTGTCATTTTTGATACGTGAAGAATGATTTTGATTAAACATGAATGATATTGATCGTTGATCAGTAATGAGATGAAATGGTTTACCGATCAGATATTGTCGCCATTTCTTTAGACTCTCAACAATCGCTGCTGCTTCCTTCTCAATTGAAGAATGATTTTTCTCACTATTAGACAATGTTCTGGAAAAGAAAGCGATTGGTCTTCCTTCCTGGGAAAGTGTAGCAGCTAGTGCGTAGTCTGAAGCATCGGTTTCGACTGTCAACGGGGCGTTATCTACAATAGCGTTTAATGCAGCTTTAGCGATTTCCTCTTTGATAGTTTTGAAAACTTGTATAGCCTCTACACTTAATGGAAAATGCTCTTGATTGATAAAAATCTGTATTTTTGCTGAAAAATTGTTTATCCATCTAGAGTAATGTGCAAATAATCCAAGTACGCGTTTAAGAGATGACGAATTAGTAGGCACAGGTAATTCCAATAAAGGACGTAGACGATCCGGGTCAGGTTTAATTACTCCATTCGCTATATTATAACCGAGAAGATTAATCTCAGTCTTATTAAATTCACTTTTCTTTTGATTAATTGTAAGATTGTAGTGTGAAGCTATTTGTTAAAAACGGCTCAACTTCTTGTCGTGATCGCACTGGTCGATTCCGCAAATTGTAATGTCATCGAGGTACGCATATACACCTTCTAAGTGCTCTTTCTGGATTATATTATTAACCGTTCGTTGAAATGCAGCAACTCCGTTAGTCACACCGAATGGAATCCGACAAAATTGATATAAGTTTCCACAGGCTTCAAACGCTGTATAAGGTTTTTCATCTGTACGAATAGGTATCTGATGATACGCACTCTTTAGATCTATTTTACTGAATACTCGATATTTAGAGACTTTTGAAATAATATCTTCTATCGATGGCAGAGGGTAGGCATCTAATTCAGTAAATTTGTTGATCGTTAGAGAATAATCGATTACCATTCTTCGTTTATGGTGTTCATTGGATGTGACTAGAACCTGTGCTCGCCATGGAGATACACTATGTTCAATTATACCATCTTTTATTAGGTTTTGTATTTCTTTCTCTATAAACTTAGAATCGTTTTCTGAATGTCTTCTAGATTTTATAGCGATAGGATGACAATTAGGCGTTAAGTTCGTGAACAGACTAACAGGCTCTATATTAGCTTGTGAAAGAACGCATAGCTTCAATGATGGTTTCACTCCATCGAAATTCATTTCAAGAGTTTTATGCTTCTGTAGCACGTCATGCCCAAGTATTACGTCTGCACATAAACTGTCAAGAATCATTAGATTTGCATTAATTTCTTGACCTTGTATTTGGATAGTGACAGAACAAATGCCTTCAACATCTGACGTAAAATTTGATTTGGCCATTGTTATTTTATGGTTGCAAGTGTCACGTGGTAATTTATAGTTGTTGGCCAACGATCGATTAATAAAGCTTGCAGTACTACCTGTGTCTATAAGAGCTTTTGCTGATATTTTATCGTTAATTCTGATTTGAACCATAGCCTTACTCAAATCAGTAGCCGATAGAAGGCACGACAGTGTCTCATGATACGTTGGCGTATTCTGAAATGCAGCTGCTGTAATTTTGGCCTGTGAACTGCTTCTACATACTTTCGCAAAGTGGCCTTTTTTTCCACATTTAAGACAAGTGCTGTCAAATGCAGGACACACTCGCCTCGGGTGCCTTTGCTTTCCGCAAAAGAAACAACTTTGAACATTGTTTTGTATTTGTTTCGTTGATGTAGAAGCTACTGAATCTTTTATTTCATTTATTTGTGTTGTAGCAGAATTAACTAAACAAGTGTCAGTGCTTCGATAACTTTCATTCTGCGTCTGAGCCAATTCCAAGGCACGTGCTTGTTTATGTGCTTCTTCTAATGATAAACTATTATTTTCTAAAAGCCTTTGTCGAATTGTGGACGAAGAAAGTCCGGCTATGAAAGCATCTCTTATGTACTCGTTTTGATTCTGCTCGGCAGTTACAGCCTTAAAGTCACAATCCTTCGACAATATTTTTAGGCATTGTAAATACTGATCCACAGATTCCCCAGCTTGTTGTGCACGTCTTGACAATTTATATCTGGAGTAAATCTCGTTGGATGGTTTAAGGAATAGACGGTCAAGAACTTTTATGGCTGATTCATAATTCTGACATTCACGAATGTGAACGTACAGATCGCAAGATAGACGATTAATCAATAACTGTAACTTGCGTAAAGAATCAAGTTTTCCCTCGGACGAATCCGGTATAGACGTTATGAAATTTTCAAAAGTCTTTTTCCAATATGTCCACTCGTTTGTTAAGTCCTTGCTAGTTGTCGGATCAACTTCAAACTTATCAGGTCTCAAATATTTTTCCATGTTGAAATGATAATTTGAATAAATTGTAGTGAATGAAATATACGTTGTTTAACCCGAATTAGGCTTTATTCAAATTATAAATTGTACATTGTTTTCTACAGCAAGACATGTCAGTATGACGCATGACAGAATGACCATAGATCACTACAATTGTATGGTTTAAAAAGTTGTGTATATTCATATTTCCCATAACGTATCCTTTCATTTGATGTATCACGTTATGAATTTAATTTTTTTCTAATTTGATTTTCCTGTTATTAAAACTATGCATTTTTCATTACAAGTTTATTCTGTTTATATGCTGATAAGCTGCTGCATTTGACAGTGGTAAAACCATGGGTAGAACAGTATTTTTATGCTTTGTAGATTTGACCAACTGAGTGTATCGAAGATGTTCGATATTGACATTAGATTTAAGAACAATGTATGTCGCTAATAAAAATGCGTAGGTACACTATTTTTGTATAATTGTTATTGTTGCAGTTTTTTTTGTAGAAAAACTTTATACGAAGTATTATCCACCGAAGTACACGGTTGACCTTGCAATGTACGGTAAATATAGCTCTATCTATAGCTGTCCTCTATCTCAAAAATGTTTGAGCGCATGAAAAAAGTTTTGAACAAAAATATGTAGCTATGCTCTTCAATTTTTATAACAAATGTTAACATCATTGGAGCTATAGACCTTGAATAACTTACGACGCAGACACGAGATTTATGAAACTTTTGAGACAGCTTTTAGAACGCTAAAATGAAGACGTATATGAGTTTTCAGCAGTATTATCTCACACCCCGAGGTGAAATCCCTGATATTACTGGATTACAAATACATTGTGAATTTGAATTAAAAAAAAAATACTATTTAGACAAGAAAAATTCCGACGTTGCAACCATGTTGAGACACCAACCTGGCTTGTCTTAAACTTTATTATTTTATATTCAACAAACGCGTAAAAGAACCCCAGAGCCTCGTTCACTAAAAAAAACATATAGTTTATTTTGTCATGATATTTGTATTGACGTTTACTGACGTTTACCAGTGACGTTTACTGACGTTTACAATTTCTATAAAAATATCAAAATAATCTTGGGTGATTACGTACGTACGTGCATAAATTATGAATTACAACATATTGCATTATTTCAGTTAAGAATTTGTGACCTTGACATTTTAATGATATAACTGACTTATTTGTATGTGTTACTACATTATCCATTTTTTTTTCTTCAACGTAAACTATGGTATATTCGTGCGGTGCTGAGATTAATCTTCTGTCTTATATTAATTTCTTGTAAAGGTAATTTATGTTTATAGTTTATGCTAATTAGATTAACTGATTCTAAATCTAAAAGAAATAAATTATTTTCACTTCACCGTTACTTTTAAGGGCTAACTATAACACTATAACGTTAGTTCAAGAAATTACTCAACATATGGTTCAACTTTTAAACCTCTCTAAATTACATTTACATTGTATTCAAAGGGACTGTATTTAATTATGAGTCTATACCAAATTTGAAGTAATGGGTTTTAAAATAAACTAAAAAAGTTAAGTGTATTTAAAGAGATCGAAATGCTTCTGTACCATATTTTATCGTATTTGTTTTTCAGATTGCCACTTACTTCATTATGTCCTGCTGAAGAAGGAATGTAGCCCCTGTAGGGGCTACTGTAAGAGCTGGGCTCTTGACGTTTAATTTATTTTTTGACATTTTATTAACGTCTTTTAATTATTTACTTGAATCAGTTGATATAATTGATACATAAAATAATTTATGTATTTATCTGAACGTTTTTGGGTTTTAAATTAGTTTTTAGCACCAAAAAGACAAAATGAGTAAGTTACACGTGGAGATAGACTGTACCAGGAAATGCAAATCGAGAAAGCATGGGCAAGTCTTGACAAGTTCAATTACTAAAAGATCAGTTTCGGATACAGCTTTGGCCAGTTTCATTAAAAGTACATGTTCTAACTTCATGCAAGCGTTTGATTATGAGGTAAGTACGACTGTACGTATAATGTTATATATTAAAAAGTTTTTATTTAAAATAATGGTATTTTCACTTTGATTGCATTATATTATGGACCAATTAATCTCTCAATTTTTTTTTTTCATTAGGTATGCATAAAATTAAGGGTTGGCTTTCCAAAACTACTACCCTAAGAGTATTAATAATAAGAGAGAGGGGGGTGAGGTGAAGAGATTAAACCAATTTTTAGACATGTGGAAATATGAAAAAAAAAATGAAATTAAAAATGAGTAATATGTATCTGTTACTAAGACATTTTTGATAGTCTCCAAACTCAAAACACCTGTAACTAACACTAAATGGCTAGCCATTTAATAAGTCTCAACTACTTAGGTTTGGTACATAAAAGAATGTTCAAAAGATATTTGGTCAAGGTAGGCTGCTTTTCCACTATTTCTCAATAGGTTAGTTTAATTAAAATACAATAAAAGCCAAATATATTGGTACTCCAACTACTGTTCCAACAATCAATGGTTTCAATCCAGTAGGAACATAAAAAATGTGTGAGACGAGTGCCGAGCACCACAGAAATCAAATTTTCACTTGTTACTAAAGTTAAGAAATTCTTAACCTATTTACTGTTTTCAATTTATTTTAATGTTGAAGTCTATTCCCTCTTTCAATAGTCGACCCTTTGATTATGTCAATGCAAGGAGTGAATTCATGTCTGTGGTAATGAGTATGTAATTTTCATTTTTGTTTTTTTTCTGAATCCCGCATTTCTGAAAATTCTGAAAGTTTGTTTCATGTCCTCGCCCCACCATCCCCTAAATTATTATTAATACTTCTAGGGTGGTAGTTTTGGAAAGCCGTACCAAAATTATAATTAATATTTTTTTATTCATAAATTAATAAAGCAGTAGCTAAATAATCAACCAATTAAAGAAATCAATGGCTAAAATAAAATTCAAAATAATTTTAAATTTGTTTAAGTATTATCGAAACTTGAAGATAAATTAAAGTTAATGTTAATTAAGATAAAAATTTAAGCGGTTAGTTTTGTCCGTAAGTTTGTTATGCTAGATATTGTGCATTTATTCCAAATAGTAGTGTATTACAATTTTTATCTCACTTCACTGTTGTAGACGTCCCATCCCAGTGTGGTAGATATCCCATATTATATCCTCACTGTATTAAGATGGTGTGTAAGTTATTTTTTTTAAATATTATATCAATGTAACATAGCTCTGTGACAAATAATATGATCAAAGACAGGTATTACTTCTTAGCTTGCACCAGGGACTGTAATTTGATGAACTGATTTAGTGTGCTTTTGCAATGAAATTCATTAAAATATGTGTCTTTATACTTTTGTTTTAAAGGTACATCATATTTATTGAAATAAAAATTAAAATGAACACACTCCTTTATTCTGTTTGAAATTGATGTACTCTTAATCAGGTGTGTATCTCGGGCATATATTTTAAATGCCCAATCTTAAATTGCACCTGTGTGTTTAGGATGATTTAAGTTCTACATATGCTAACAAATGCCACCTCTTTGCTTAACTAAGCAAAGTACTGCTCTAATAATAAGTTGATATTGAACAAAAATGAATAAAAAACATTCCATAGTTAGTGTTGCCTAAATGATCTTAAAATTAATGGTAGGTTGACTACAAAGGTAGGCTTATAAAAAAACTTGAGCTAGTGCTGGACAGCAAAAGGGGAAATAATAAATGACAGTAAAAATGTGTATGCAATAAAAATAAATCTACTTAAATAAACTGACATGAGATTTACCAACCAGCACACAAACTCTAAAAACACCTGAGCTCTCCAATGAGCTCTACAATGTTCGTACATGAACTGTATGATAGTTAAAAACCGTACGTATTAGATAATTAAACTCTTTTACAGCTACTGCACTAATGTTTATGAGGGAGTCATTAAGAGGAAGAGGATGAAGGAACAAGAAGAATGAGGAAGAAAAAAAATTTAAGAGAAATTATTTTACAACTCAAAATATAATTAAAACTTTAACTATCCAATGCAGTGAGCAAGTAAAAGATGGCATTTACTTTCTCTCGGTCCCGTGCAGGCGGACGTGGCAACAAACGACGAGCGTAACGGAACGTGATGACAAATCCTCATGAATTCCCCTTCTTATTTGAGGTTGCAGAAGAGAAATTTTAACTTATTTATGAAGAAGAAGAAAAGGATGCGATATATTTTAAAAAGTAGGAAATGCTACCTCATGAGGAACAGAATGCTTCATCTACACTATACTACACAGCTATTAAAAGCTGCATAATGTGGAACCTTTTAGAACTGTACAGCATTACAGCATTTTAGCCTAGTGGGCAGCGACCCTGCCTGCGAAGCTGGAGGTCCCGGGTTCGAATCCCAGGTCGGGCCAGTATTTATATGATGAAGATTAATACTGGCACCGGGTCTTGGTTGTTATATGTATGTGGTGTCATCGCTTGGTACCCAAAATAATGCTTAGTTTGGGACGTAGACGTTGTTGTGATTGTGTGTGTGTGTTAATTAAAAAATTTATTAAATAGCATTTGTACAACCATTTTTCAGTCCTTAGCCTGTTTCTGCAGTTTCTTTACAACTATTGTACACCTATTAGGTGTTTGTAGAACTTGTGTACTGGTTGGCTGTGGTGTAGAACATTTACTGTTTGTGTATTTGTTATTACCTCATTTATTTTGCAGGGTCGTACGGTATTACACATGTCAGCAGCACGTGGACGTCGTCATCTAATGGAGTGGTTAGCGAGACATTCTACGGATGCTTTTGTGAATGCACGTGATCGAGAATCTGGTTATACGCCTTTGCATCGAAGCATATTCTATGGACAGTTGCATATTACTGTAGCCCTCATGAAATTAGGTAATTTTTTATTATAATCATGTATTAAGATACTTGTACATAGTTTGAATCAAATCGGTATTTTGTTTAAGTATAAATAAGACTATTTTATTTGAAAAGCATTCATTAAATTTTTGTTAGCTTCTAAAATAAAGTGTTATTTGAAATTGAGAATTTGTTCAGTATGATAATGCAGTAAAACAAAATAAAAATAATTGTAAAAATTTGAAATGATTCGGTTACTGCATTATCGAAATGTACATTTTTAGGGTTCCGTACCCAAAACGTGCCACCAACATGCTATCACTAAGCCTATGCTATATGTCAGTCTGACCTAATTTCAAGGTTTGTATCTTGTAAACCGTAATATATAGTCAGTCAAAATGTTCACCGAATATTATTTTAGAAGTTTTATAAAGGATGTTTCAAATATAATGACTTCAATATGAAATTTCTTATTTTGAGGAGGTTGAGGTTAAAAAATATAATAACAATTTCTAGGTGTGAACATGGATATAGTCGACAAAGATGACTACAAAGCTCTGGACCATGCTATGTTAGACCGTTATTATATGTACAAGCATAATAGCAATCAACCCTGTGATGTGTATGTCTGGGGGAGCAATTCTAATTATACACTCGGCACTGGAACTCAGCAGCACAAGAAGATTCCTGATTTACTCAGTTGCTTTAGTCGCACTAATGCTACAGTTAAACAGGTATTATTCCAGACACAATTTAATATATTCAACGAATGCATATTAACTTGGATAGGAAAATTCAACAAAGTGATCCCACACATTAATAGAGATGTACTTTATGTCCTTATAAAGCTCTTTTAATGTAAAATTATTATATCATTGCAACAGAGGAATAATTTTGTTTTAAGAGTCAAACAAGAGCTAAGCTATGCTGAAACTAAGCTAGGTAAGTTCAGTGAAGCCAGATATAGTTAAACTAGAAATATGCATGCAAACCAAAAACTAAGGGAAAACTAAGTCAGTGTTGTGCAGTTTATTAAGTTTGTTCAGTTGGACAGATTTCCATAGCAAAATTGTAGTTAAAAAACAACCAGTGCCGCTGTCCACGAGCGACACACTTGATGACTGCAGTACTTCCCGCGAATGGTGCCGGAGGTGTGAGGTAAGGCAGGGAGGGTGTTTAGCTGAGCTCACGTAGTTTCCCATCGGCATATCCAACTATGTTTCACATAGTTCTCATAGGTTAGCTCACATATTTCGCGGTCTGTACACACGTGTGACCAGACCTGACCACACCAGAAATATGACCTAATTTATGCGAATTAACTTAGCTCTTGGTCTACAATCTGCTTGAGTATAAAAATTATGAAAGAGTTACCAATTTAGTTTTTTTTTTTAAACACTACTATAACAAAGAGCTTTCCAATGGCATTCCAATGGCACAATCATATAGTCATTGCTTTTGGTGGGTGGTAACAAGCTTCACATATTTTTATGGTTTCTCCTTAAAAAACATATAGGTATATCATTTTAATATATGAATTAAGTATTACGTAGTTTATATTGTTATTTTGTAATATAAACATTACATAGCAGCCACTATGTTTCAAACTTCATACACTTGGATATGGAATTAACATCTATGAAAGAAAATAATTTATTATTGATTTAATTATTTGAAGTATTTAAAAAACTTTCAAAAATTCATAAGTCTTAAAAGAAATCATCCAAATATAAAAAAAGTTACATAACAAATATAATTAAGTTGGTTTTCAAATAGTGAAATAAATAAATTATTGTATTTGTATGTAATAATCTGAAAACAATTCAATTTATGATTTGGAATTACCACCTATGCGTTACTCTGATGAGAACTAAAGGTTACGATACAATCTCTGGATTATGCACAAGAGTTAATCGAAAGTTAAAATTTTTTTCGTTCAAAATTGTGAAGCGAAATTATTTCACCTCGAACGCATATACCGACTCTGCTCTGTTACGTCGTGGCTAAAATTAACCATTCATCTGCAGGTGTGCCTAGGAAAGTTTCATAGTCTATGGCTATGTGAAGATGGCGCTTGGGCGTGCGGGCAACTAGCTCGCGCCGGCGCACCCGCCGCTACCGCAATCCAACCGATTTTCTTAAAACTACCAGAACCATGCATCAGCGTTGCCGTGACTCTGGATTCCACTGTACTGTTGTTACAGAGCGGTTCGGTAATTATAAGTTATTCTTTTGTAACTTTAGTACGACTGTATTTCCTATACTAACTGAACTAATAGCTAATAGGATTGGATAGGTTTGGTACGCGCGAACTTCACTCTGTTCCACACGAGGGGGGTAGTATAGACGGTAAATACTTTGGACTCTGAGTGAAGTTGGTGAATGTCAAAAACCATACAAATTGAGAAATCCTCATTAAAATTTGTAGTTGCATTGGATAGTACTTCTGTATAAACTGCATTCATTGTACGTTACTTTTTCCTTTGAAATAATGATTATAACCTATTATCTCAGTGCAAGCGCACAGACGGCATCGGCTTGGTGAAAACTGAGACTTCATTTATAGGCTGTTGGCTAAATTATTAAATCACTGACCAATGAAACATGTGTTACAAATAACTTTGTTTCATTGTGTTTTGCTGTATGTAATTGAGTTTAAATAACAATAACATTAAATGGCACAATTCTTAGAAAATGGGACAAAATTTATAAAAGAAATTTGCAAACAAATGACAGGAAATAATAATTTTATTCGTGATATACGTGTTATCCTTGTTTAAAGTGGGCCCACACAAAAAATGTTTTGATTATTTATTTGTACAGGTGATCCAGTACACTTTGAATACTGACAGTTCAGTAAGCCCATCAACTGTCAAAACAACATCTTCGATTCGACTGCCATCAGTGAAATCTCTGGTGAAGCTCTCGAACCCTTTGGGTATCTGTGCTTCTCGTGTTCACGTCGTTCTATGGAATATACGTGGCGTGTACACTTGGGGTACAAATCTTGGACAACTTGGACATTCACAGCCAACAGATAAATTCATAGACACGCCTAAAAGGGTGAGTAACCCCTTAAACAAATATATATCACTATACTGGTACACATTCATAACAGGAAATGCATATTGCATTTCAGTTTTATATTATGTTGGGGAGAATATCTTTTCGTGTTTTGTTTACATGAAGTTGTAATCCAATGTCTTTGGTTGTACTGTTTGTAACTGGCTGGTTATTACAAAGGTGATATTTGAAAAAAAAAAAAACTGTTTCCCGCCATTATTAAAATATTTTTTCTCTCAAAATATTGAGAGAATTTGGCTGGGAAGTGTGCATCCACCATATAGCCTTGACCTTGAACCCTCATTTCCATTTGTTTCGGTCTCTTCAGAATTCTTGAGGTAGTTTAAGGTTACCATCAAAAGAAGACTGTCAAAACTACTTGTCCATTTTTTTAACTACAAACCTCATCATTTCTATAGCAATGGGATCATGTCATTACTTTCAAGATGGCAATAAGTTATCAAACAAAAGACATCTTATATACTTTCATTAAATGCAATTAAACTATTTGAAAAAAGCCTTAAATTTGTATATGAAGTATGAAAAGATTTTCTCCTTTACCAAATATGTATTTGTCTATTTATTCTTAATTTTTATCATATTTTCCATTTCATTATTTCCATTATTATTCTAGTGGATTCTATCACACATCGTATAACTAATTAGTAATACATAAACATTGCATGTTAATACGTGCAGCTCAGCCGAAAAGTTGGCAACACCTCCCTAGCGGCTTGAGTCGTTGAAATATGTTTTCTGATAAAAGATATCATTTAACAAAAGTGCGTTCGTGATTATATGTGTGCTGTGTTTGGATGCAATAATTATAAACAGCAAAGTGATAAAAAATCTTTTTTGGGATATCGAAAAACTTAGAGGTTAGTAAGTGTAACTGTACCAACAAGAAAGATTGTTGTAAAATAAAATAAGGAAGTATTGTGCATAACTATTTTTATTTTAAATACTTCCTTATTTTATTTATTTATTTATTTATAAGGTCTGCCAACATTCTTACACTGCAACTTACTTAATATAGTTACTTAGTACATCTTAAAAGTATAGTGCGAGAACAATAACAGGCAAACACAGCATGAGGAATACAGAATAAATTCTGAACTCACTTTTTGAACACATGGTTTTAATTTTGTTCGAGGTGAGAATTTATATAATTATTAATAAATTTATAAAAAAACGAGAACTATACAATTATATGTAGCAATATTTCAGGGTCATAAGCTGTCGTATGAACAAAAAGAAAATTCCAGGTTTATATTTTAAAGAATATTAAAATGAAATGTGAGAAAATTTACTTTCATTTATTATTTTATATATTTTATTTATTTATTTATTTTACTTTTTACCCACAACTAACATCCGTGTACTTTATAAAATCAACATATCAAAAAAATCGAAATATCAATCAACGTGTATACAAAGGAAACCAAAATGTGTATAAATAAATTACGCTTTGCAAACTGTAATCGCAACACCTCACACCCTGAGAAGACGCTGTTAATTTATTGCCAATAAAATGTATGGAAAACGACAAGACCTGCATGTATTAACATGTAGTGTTTGTATAGTATTTGGTATAATTGATGAACTATAACCGACTGCTTTTCTCACCTCTTTTATATCATTCTGAAAATTTTTATGTGTTTGTCTTATTATATGTCTATACACTTAGGTGGCCATACAAATGAACAACAAAGAGGATGTGGCCGTAAAGTTGACCGCCGCGGCGGATGCAGCTACTGTCGTCACTACGAGTCGTGGAGATGTCTATTTATTACACAAACACATGTGCAAAAAAATAGCTATCAAGTATGTATAGTGTGTCTCTAAACTTAACGCTTTCGGTCGAATATTCATCCTTCGCCTTTGATGATGATGATTAGTGATGTATATACTTAAAATAGAAGTTTTTTTTTGTTTTACTCTTGCGGTGGGAAGGCGGATTAAACTCTACAGTTTCCGCGTGCGGGGTATGTGGGAGTTGCACCCACTAAACAACCGCCTGAAGCAGAATAAGGACGCGTGTCGTTAGCCCGAAAGCTCCAAAGACTTATAAAATAGAAGTGTATGTATGATTTCAAAGTAAATGCTTTTTCATAAGCTCGTATGGATACCTTACCAAAACCCAAATTTGCGATTTTTAAATTTTTATTTATCTGTCCGTTAATTCATTCGAGCTAATCTCTGAAACAGCTTAACTGATTTTGATGGGACTTTGACTGGCAGGTAGAAGAATGTTTATGTGTATTTTATTACACGCTATTTTTTATTCTGGAATTATTTAGGGTTCTGAGTAAACTCAAAAAAAAATTAGAAATTATGAAAACCACGCGAACGAAGTTCGCTAGTTTATAATTTTGCTTAAATTTTATGTAGACTCATTTGTATGGAAACGAATGTCGCTGGTTTTACACCAATGCAAACATTCTAATACACACTAAAATTTGTAATGAAATAAATAAATTGAATCTATACAACTGTTGAACCTAAGTGTTAATTTAGTTTAGAATAGACACATGGAATCGCATTTCAGGATACGCGCGCCACTCTCTCGTGTGCTTAAATAACATTTATCCAATTTATTCTTACTTCTGTAGCCACTATAATAGGCTAGTTGACTATTTTTTTAAATTATTTTATTTGAAAGAGTTTTCTGAATATATTATAACAGTGAAAGAATTAATTTAAAAAGTTATCATTAACTACAAAGTTATGAATATTTAAAATGTCTTGTTAGCTAGAGAGGGCAATACCGCACGGCGTACCTATGTGTGACGTCAGGCCATTTAAAATAATGTTAAATATTGTTTTGGAAGAAAGAGACGGATATAATTTTAATAGCTTATAATTTCTATATTCTTCAACCGAAATATTATTTTGTTTATAAATTTTGGTATCATATAAAGTCTATTTTTATACTTTGTTGATAAATGTAATACATTTAATAGTAGGCAAATATCCTATTGGTTGTGATTAGGAATGTCTGTTTCACATCTTACGTGAAAGACCATAAAAGACCTCTCTATGAGTTACGGCATCCTCCGTTTTTCTCCTTGAAATTTTATCCATTGCCTTTGTGTTTTATCCAGTTATTGGCAGCTGTTTTTTTTTATTTCATCTACCCATCTCTCTTCTGCTGGGCTAACATGCGACGCACGACAAAACTGCCACACGAGACGAGAAACATTGTCGATCTCGACTTGTCTGTCGTTTTCCCTAACATGCACGACTCACTCGACAAAATATGTCACCGTGACTTCGCTTTGTCGACGTGACAAACAAATGTTACCCTATAATGAAAGGAAGCCATATTCTTATATAGCAACACTTTATTCGTTCTTTTTTATTCGTTCAATTTATAGCAATTTATAGTCTAAATTGTGTGATTGACCATAGAATATATTTAATAATTTATTTTAACTGGCCATGGACCGTTTCTGAAACTAGAATTTTCAGTTTTTGTCAAATTCAAATTCAAATTCAAAAAGTTTTTATTCAATATAAGATGCTTGCACACACTTATTGAAAGTGTGTTACCCATGGTTAAAAATGTTTTTGAATAAGTTTTTTTAAGCAATAATAATAATATTAATAAAAATATTAATATTAATATTAATATTATTAATATTAATAATAATAATAATAATAATAATAATAATAATATTGAAACAGGTTCGCTGCGCTCAGGCTATCACAACACATTACTGTTATTATTTTTTTTATTATTATTAACATTAATAATAATAGTAATAATAATAATAATATGAATATTAATAATAATAATAATAAGTAATAATATTAACAATAATAATAATGAGTAATAATATTAATAATTATAATAATAAAGAAACTGGTTCGCTGCACTCGGGCTATCACAACACATTATTATTATTATTATTATTATTATTATTATTATTATTTTAATAATAATAATAATAATAAGTATTAATATTAATAATTATAATAATAAAGAAACTCGTTCGCTGCGCTCGGGCTATCACAACACATTATGATTGTTAATATTATTATTTTAATAATAATAATAAGTATTAATATTAGGAATAATAAATATTAATATTAATAACGAAAATAATAATAAGTATTAATATTTTTAATAATAATAAGTATTAATATTAATAATAAGTATTAATATTAATAATAAGTATTAATATTAATAATAGTAAGTATTAATATTATTAATAATAATAAGTGTTAATATTAATAGTAATAAGTATTAATATTAATAATAATAATAACAATAACAATAATAATGTGTTGTGATAGCCCGAGCGCAGCGAACCTGTTTCAAATCGATAAGGCCATGTAGCCGTGGTTAGCATCCGGGCGTGTTCCAGTGAGTTTTTGACTTAATATGTTAACTATCACTGAAGCCATGCCTCGGAAAGCACGTTAAGCAGTCGGTCCCGGTTGCTGTCAATAGATGGCGGTCATTACGATCCGCTAATCCGCATTGGAGCAGCGTGGTGGATTTAGATTATACTTATATATTTATATTTTACACCCAGAACTAAAATAGTCACATGCACAAATATTTGTCCCGGGCGGGAATCGAACCCGCGACCACTGACTCCGCAATTAGGGTCTCTAACCACTCGGCCAAGCAGTCATAATGTCTTCAATCATCAATTGTTTTTTAATTGTCTGTTTTCGGCGTTACTGTAACGTAAACAATATTTAAATAAAATAAAATAAATTAAGTAAAAAATAAGCTTTTCTAAGCTGAATCGGTAACTAAACTTTTTTTATGTATAAAATACAACCGATTCAAGCGAATACAAACGAAATAAAAAATATAAAAATTACTTTCTATATAAAAATATTTTTCTCACCGTTGTCGTCAACAAAAATTGCCGACGAGAAATATACCGCTTAAAAACGACAAAATTCGATAAAATATGGTTCGCATGTTAGGGTTTGTAGACAAAACTACCGTAGACGAGTAATTTTTCCAATTGTGACGGAGCGCGACGAGATAAAAACGTTGCATGTTAGCACTAGTAGACATATAGAGATATCTCGTTTCGGGACGAGAATTGCCGTCGACAAAATTTTGTCGCGGCGTGCATGTTAGGCCCGCTGGTCCTCCTCTGCTTCGTTTGTTGGGTAGGCCTGTCCAAGTAGTGACTTTTTTGCCTATCTATTATCGTGCATATGGACGACATGGCCTGATCATTTCCGTTTTAATTTCTTAGTGTTCTAGATCATTCTGTACATTTGTGATTTTTATAATGTCTATAATTAGTTTTTTATTCAGTCCTTTCAGCTCTAAAATACTACACACCATCACTCATGTACAGGTTTGTCTTTTCTTGCTTGTTTGTTTATTAATTACACAGTTTTGATAATTATATAATTTCTATAATAATAATAATACCTCAGACACCACACACAGCGCCATCTAGTTTCAAACTAAGCAAAGCTTGTACTATGGATACCAGACAACTGATATAAATACTTAAATAATCTTTATAACATTTACATATATAGATTTTTTTTTAAATTTTTTTCTACACTCAGACACGGAACAAATACATGTTCTTGCACACAAATATTTGTCCCGGGCGGGAATCGAACCCGTGACCCTTGACTCCGCAGTTAGGTTCTCTAACCACTCGACCTACCGGTCATCAATTCTATACATCTTTTATAGTGAAATTTTTTGTAACATTTCCAGGCAGACAAATTTGCGGCAAGCGTGCGTCGACGCAAAGGTGAACGAACACGGCGTGTACTCGCGTGTCACAGTGTTACTGCTTACCAATGTTGGTCAACTACTCATATGGCAAGACATTAGTAACAGGTTGACTAGGTAAATATGTCAGTTATGAGTACCAGGGCAACACACATTCACAAGATTAAACTGGAGGCATACACCTTGTGCCGTGTACGTTTTCCAATTTTTTTATATCAAAATGTTAAAGTCAATGCGGGTAACTTAAGCTTTCAATATAACATTGACCCACTCTTCACTATTGCATTATTTGATTTTACTTTACGATTCATTTAAAAATAAACAAAATGTTTCTTAAGTCATTTTGTACCTTAGTATATCCTTAACGCGTCCATAACTCAGTGACATTGATACTAGCAATAGATTTAAAATCACAGACTATTTTGTCCGCAGCGTGATTGTGTCGTCGAAAAGATTAAGCAACAAAGTTATTTTTTACGCAGTGTCTGGATAATTTTAACAGGTATATGGCGCTTAAATTGTATTTATTTTTTATTAGTGTTGACACATATGCAAGTATAATTTAAAATATCTACAAAGTCACAGCGAAATTGTATGATTTGTTCAAAACCGTTTTGCCGCCGGTGAAATACGGCTAACATTGACTCGGGCGAAAATTACCAGTATCGTTTATGAATTGCTGCCAATTGCTGAAGACAAACTAGGAGAGGAAAGATTGCCGGTTGCTTACCAAACCACTTGCGAGGGAAGCTTGTTTCCTGGGCGAGTCAGATGTATTCAAGCTCCAAACTACGAAATATCACATAAGCAAAAGGCTGAAGAAGCATGGGTATGGCCAAAACAGGTTGATGTGTGGAAATGTACAAAGAAGAACATCCTGAAAGTGCGTGAAAAGAACGCTATAGATATGAACCAAAGCTACTACAAAGCTGATAAAAGACGACTTTCTGTCTATGGAGTGGGGCGATTAAAGTGCTTATATATTGCTATCATATGATCTGGATCTTGGAACAGTGTAGTATATTTGCATGTTATAATACTTTGTAAGACTCATTTTTAATTGTATTTTATGTCAAGGATTGTAATATTACAAGTGTAATTTAAAAAATCTTGATTGAGAACAAATGTAGTACCTGTGTCATGGCTACATTTTTATTCTGCCTATAATTTCCACAAAAAAAAATATTTTGACGGTTATAGGTTGTCTATGAGCACTGAGTACGTTTATAAGCATAAACAAGAGGCCAAAGTTATAATGAGAAGCTCAGAATTCAAAATAATACGTAATAATTGAACATGGGTAAAGGTGGGCCAATGATACCTCAAGTCTCCATATAACTTTGGCCCACAAGTTTTAATCGTTTTTTTTAAATTTTTTATAAGGGTGATGCTATTCACGAATGATGCAATACAATCTAGGCGTTTAGATGCCACCAAAAACATAGGCAACGTTTATTACAAGTTTTAACTCTCTCTTTTCCTTAACGATATTCAACAAAAGTGGGGCAAAGTTACCCACATTGACTGTACGATTTGAGAAGCTTTCATTTATTAGGCTGGCTCCTAACGCACAATACCACATAGGTATGTCATTTAATAGTCGAGGATATGTAGATCGCCCCATACAAACACTCTGGGCTGAATATAGGTTTGTGTTGGACCAAAATGTCGATATTTCTATAAACATCTTAGTTATTAACCCTAAATTCTTAAAAGCCTAATATTTGCCTCAGTTTTATCAAAGGTTCGGTTAGCTCTTATCTAGTCAAATAATTATGAAATAGATTAATTTTCAATGCAAGACTCATCTAGTAAAAGAGATTTAATATAATTTTTTTTTAATTTTCATCGGTTGCTGTATAGTCAAAAACACCCTAGAGCTGAAACCAGTCGCGGGCAAGGCGGCCGCTCGATATACCGTCAGGATTTCGCTCTAACGCAACCTGCTTAAAGTAGCTGTGGTGCAATGACGGCGCGGGAGAAGGGTGGTCCGCCCGGCCGCGTTGCGGGCCGTCTCCGTCTCTTATTTTTCCGTACACCGATCATATATCTAAATCTCAAGCCGATGAAAAAATCTAAGGTTTCATTAAAAAGCACAGACAAGTCAACCTTATAGACCACGCTTTGACAGGGAGTGGCATTCGCCAAGGCTATGTAGTGACACTACATAACTACGTCTCTTGTGAGCGGTCAGTTGGAAGCACGTTGGAAGCCATTAAATTGTCAATTTTGAACGAGCCAGTGAAAACTAGCCGACCTGTCCCTGCACCCCGCGTCTATTATTAAAGCGTGGTATATAGGTTGACTGGTCTGTGTTAAAAAGTATTGTACGTCTGTATTTTTATAAAACACCAATAATTTAGAATTCTCTAGCGAAACATATGACTATCCATTTTCTCAGTTCACTCCTTATACCATTTCACAGATGCGTGTTCGGTCTGAATCACCAGACATTTATAAATAACGTGACTTTGACCCACGACGCGATGTTCTTCACGACGAAACACGGCGAAGCGTTCGTGGGTTCCATTTCGCGTAAAGTCACTACACCGCAACATGTCCCATCGAGAAGAGAAAAAGATAGAGACAATAATAAATCGGCGCTCGTCAAGTTTCTAGAAAAGGACGACTGTACTTCTGTGAAGATCACTAAGATACCGAATATACATCGCGCCGTTTCTATTGCCGTCGACAGCGAAGGGATGAATTTCGCGTGTTTGCAGGTTTGGATTATGTTTGTTATTCTTTTTCTAAGTTACTGTCACAATGGCAAGTATATTTCATGACTTATGAACTACTAGTCTGTAGCTAAACTGACTATGGGTTGCCTTAGGCTAAAAACTCACAATATTTTTGTCTGTAACATAGTTTATGATTAGTAGATAGTTATATTATCAGCTGTCACTTTTTAGCAATCGATTATTTCTTGAAAATCCATATGTAAATTTTAAAGAAATTAAAAAAACCTACTGGTAGAACCACGGTATACCTCTATGTACCCATGGTCTTACTGGACATAAACTTAAGCATAAAATTATTTTGGATGTGTTCGACATCAAAGGGAATTTTATTTTAAATGGAGGATAAATGTTAGTATTAATTATTTACTTAATAAAAATACAGATAAATATCAATACTATTTAATCTTTCCTAGTCCAATAAGACCACGGGTACATAGTAGTTATAATCATTTATCATAGTAGGTTAAATCGGTGGGACCACGGGTGGGTCCTTCACCAAATATTTCAGATTGTATTTTCTTAAAAATTATTCACATGTAGGTAAAGTCGAAATTTTTAGTCAGTGCCCAATAGGATTTATATCAAGGAGTCGCAAAATGTTCTTAAAGTCGAAAGTCGTGTGGCAAATATAAATTGATTGAAAATATTTAAATACACAATTTCTCAAAGGACCGGCTAATTTGGACCTTATTGTCAATTGTGTTTTTTGATAAAATAAAACTGTGTCGATCTGCGGGAATTATATGACATAGTTGTATGGATATTAAGTATTCCCGCATAGACAAAGGCGCGGACGCAAGCTAGTAAGCTATACATATTATGATATGCCAAGGGACAGAACGGAACAGTGAGGGCAAATGTAATGATAAACCGCAAATTTAATTTAATGCCAAAAGGATTGTAATGTGGGATGAGGTGCGGGTGGTGGATCGTAGGAAAAAGAGGTGAAGAGATGTCTGTAAGTGAAAGTTGATGAAAATACATTAAAGAAATAGGATTGTTTAATATAAGACAGTGTTTGTTAAACAAAATATTATAGGTAGTTGAGTACTGTTTTTTATTATTTTAGATTAATAGTCCTTAGCAAATTATGATGTTAAACGATTTTTTTTAGTAAGTAACTAATAACCGAGATATGGACATATTGAATTGTTCTATTGTAGAAGATGATACTGCATAGCGATGTTAGGCATTTAAATAATGTTAAACTACGTTTTGCAAAAAAGAGACAGAAAATTAAGAATAAGCTAGTTGACATTTAAAAAAAAAATATATGAGTTTTTTAAATATGTCATAACAGTGAAAGAATTTTTAATGAATAAATAATTATTTACGAAGTTGTAAATGTTTAAAATGTCCTATTAGACAGAGATGGCAAAACCGCACGGCGTATCTATGTGTGACGTCAGGCCATTTTAAATAATGTTAAATATCGTTTGAGACAGATAAAATTTTAATATCTTATAATTTCCACATTCTTTTACCGAATATAATAATAATAACGTATACATCATTACAACGTCTAGGCCCCAAACTAAGCATTAGCTTGTTTTGGGTACCAAGCGAAGACACCACATACATATAACAACCAAGACCCAGTACCAGTATCGATATTAATCATATAAATACTGACCCAACCTGGGATTCGAACCCGGGACCTCCAGCTTCGTAGGCAGGGTCGCTAGCGCTACCCACTAGGCTAAGCGGTCGTCATATAATTTCATATATAAATTTCGTTATATAAAGTATATTTTTAAATTTTCTTCATATCATATATTTACTGTGACTGTGTCAGATTGAGCCAAAGATCGCAAGTTCGATTCCTGCACGGGACAAATGTTTGTGCAGGCAAATACCCTATTATTTTTAATATCAGTGAACTACCATCTTGTAGATTGAATACACATAAACACACTTGGACACATAAAAAACATAGATTAATGTTCATCTGATTTTAAAGCTATAGAAACCATAGTGAAAAGCCAGTAAAATATGATTGGATTTGAATTAACATATTGGATTTGCTGTTGAAAAACTGAATAGATCAACAGTGTAAATGGTTCATAAAACAGTAAATAACCTCTCTAAAAAGATACCACATTACGAGAAAAAGTTTGCAACCCACCACCATGGTACTATTGAAAATAATATGGCTTTCTTCTATTTTTAATTATGCCATATTTTATGTGATATACGTACATATAATTTTGAATATACATACATAATATTTATTGAATTGTTACTGAAATAAATTTGAACAAAACTTCCAGGTGAAGCCGACATGCGGTTTAACTTCTTTCCCTGAACTGTCTCCATCGAGTCTGCCCAAACACATGGAATGTTTACTTGAAACTGCCAGTGAAGACGATCTTTTGCATGACGTCGTTTTCAAAGTAAGATCCTTGTTTTTAATAAATATATTGAAATATTTCGAATCGTTTCGTACTGATAGCTCGAGCGCAGCGAATCTGTTTCAAATTTATAAAGCTGTGGGGCCGTGGTTCGAATGCGGGAGTGTACCAATGAGTTTTTCTGTCTTAAGTACATAACTATCACTGACTCCGTGCCTGGGAGAGCACGTTAAGCAGTCGCTTTCGGCTGTTGCCAATAGATGGCGGTCGTTACAATCCACCAACTTGCACTGGAGCAGCGTGGTGCACTTAAGCTTCAAGCCATTCATACCAAGGGGAGGTCTAAGCACCTGCAGTAGGGATTAATTGGCTAATGGTATAGTATGTTAAAAAAAAATTTACACAATTAGTATTATCAATTTTGTCACCATTTATTCTACTATTGTAAAATTTGATTGCGGAGGACCGTGTGTGGTGGCGAGCCTTGGAAGACGCCTATATCCTGCAGTGGAGAGACATGGGCTGATGATGATGATGATGAAGTTTGATTGCATTGGAGTATAACTTCGTTTATTACCGCCCATTCATTTAGCTTTGTCCCATAGACATAGTATATGTACTGTTGGATTACGGTATTATGTAGCTATCTTCAGTAATTTATTTTAGGTGGTAACACTTTCACATCCCGGATATAATTTAAATTAATTTCCAAAAATTATTATTTTTTTTACAAATATTTATTCTGCAACAGGTTGGCAAGAAATCTTACCCAGCTCACATGTTCGTGATTGCGTCGGGGAGTGATCACTTATATAAATTGTATGAAGAGAAAAAACTCGCTGATGTAAAAGAAAAGCCAATAATAGTATTGGAAAATATACATCCCGAAGTATTTGACCGGATAATTCAGTATTTGTATACTGGGACATGTGATGTTATAAATCTCGGGCCCTGCAGTCTGAAGATAAGGAGGGAAGATTTAAATACTGGGAACAAGAAGAAAAAAGAAAATATAAACAGCGAAGAGGAAACGATTGGTAATATATGCTAGAACCATGAACGTCGTTTTCGCGTGCCATGCCCTATGGAGTAAGAATAAAATAAGTTCAGTGCAGTACAAGAGCATAATCTGGCTCTAGTCTATGACGTTTTTTGACACTGCACCCCCTTGAACAAAGACGACTCGTGTTTTGAAACAAATATACTTGCTCCATTGGACGCAGTGCGTGAAAACACTGTTCACATTTTCATGACTAAAACTAAATATAATTTTCCATACAATTTATTATGTTGGCAGGTGATAAATAGTTTTTTTTTTAATATTTTTTTTATAATATAATAAATATAATATATCATTCATTTGAACTGGGGAATGTACGACATGTGGAGATTCTATTAAATCAAGATCGCTCTGAAGTATACGAGTGGACCAATAAGAGTACTCAAAAATTGAACTCTTAATATACTTAACTTACTTAGTATAAAGTAGGTTACTTAATATAAAGTTATGATTTAGGGAACTAAACAGCAATGTTCAAATGTTAATAAACGAACTCCTAAAAATCAATAACATATGTATACATCACAACAATGTCTAGGGCCCAAACTAAGCATTAGCCTGTGTTTTGGGTACCAAGCGAAGATTCATCACATAAATACTGACCTGACCTGGGATTCGAACCCGGGACCGCCAGCTTAGTAGGCAGGATCGCTACCCACTACGCTAAGCGATCGTCAAAATGAACAATCAATGAACAAATTCCAAAAGTTCTATTCGCAAAAAACCTTGAACATATATGACCTGGACTGTCAACTAAATTATGTGGATAGCTAATACCTATAATAAATGCCTTCTATATTTAAGCTAAAAGTTTCATATTGCATTTGTGAATATTTACTTAAGTAGTGCGCTTGTCTCTTGTAGAGGCTCTTGTGCTGTTTCAAATTAATGCGATGTAGTGTATAGGCCCAAATTTGGTATGTAAAGTAAAAAAAATTATTAGGCCGATTCCAAAACCGTTTGAAATAAATTGTTTCTTCGACATATTTTTTGCCCTCGTAATGGAGACGGCAGCAAGTCAGTGACACATGATATTGAGAAAATCGCGTTTAAAGTTTCGATTCCATTTTTTGTTGTTATGAATTAACTACTCAACCGATTTAGACAATTTATGCAGTAAAAGAAACATAATTTTATTGTTTTTATTATATATTTTACAGAGATGTGGAATATGCGAGAAAATGCTATTTTATATACCAATTTATTATTATATTTAAATGCAATACTATGCTGAAGTGCAGTATGTCACTATATACTGCTATTTATCCTAGTTTGTCACCTTACTAATACATTATTAACCAGGCAGGTAAATTATTGCGTATTAATGTGAAGAAATTATAGTACTTATTTTAATAAGTACTATTATTATTACTATTACTATTATTATTATTAAATATATTATTAAAAATATTATTATTACTATTATTATTATTAAAATAAGTACTATAATTATAAGTAGCTTTCCTGTCTTCTTTCGTAAACGGAAATATAAAGGTAACGTAAAAAGTTAGAACACAGTATGGAACTATACCGCGCTTTACTTGTTCGAAACCAATCAGAATATTCATAAATTATTATGTTATAATGCAGTATGGTGAATCTATACTGCCCTTTTGTGTAACAATTCTGAAATACAAAGAAAGAGAGCAGAAAAGACTTGCTCTGTCTTTTAATTTAGTATAACTTGAAGAAGTATCAGATATACTGACTTTAGCGCTTACAAATGTCTGACTTCCACTGTGTGTATTTTAATACGACCGAGACAGAAAGAAAGAACTTTTTACGACGATCACGATGTTACAAATAACTCAATTTAGTAAAAAGGCTGCTCTTTTCGTTACGACAGTTTTGCTATTAAGAGCTCTTAAAACAGTAAGATGGTAATTATTTCAAGAAAAATAAATTTAACTCTTTGACCTTAGTTTGACCTCTGTTTCACATTTATGACAGTTTGTGAGTAAGATATTAGTATCCAAGTAATAGGAGAAAAAAATGTCATTGTCAAAGGATGGCAATACACCTAGTAATATGAAGAGTTACTACTAAAAATAATTTATAGCGAATATAAACAATAAAATGCGTAGTCTGTGATCCTCCACATGAAAACATGCAATAAACGTCATATCATTCGTCAGATTGTGTTTTATGCTTGACTTTAGGCAAAGAAAAAGCCATACAGCCTACCCACCTTGAACATTTTGAAAAAATATTTAAAAACAAATACTTGCAGCAAGACAAGAATATTGAAATCAGTTTCTCAAAATAGTTTTATCTATAAAAAAAAATTAAAAAATAGCTTTAAATACCGAATTGACTAATAGAACTGAAAAGTCAATACAAAAGCTGCAAAATGCTTGTGCAAGATTTTTCTGTGATATACCAATATGTGCCATATCCCCATATAATAAGAGGCAATTTTGAAAATGTAATACACATGGCAAGCCATGTACAGAAAATTTTATTATAAGAAGAGCCCACAAATTCTACTTCACTAATTAAATTAATTCACTAATTAAATAAATAAATTAAATTAAGGCAACAGGCAAACTATTAATAGTATGGTACTGTATAACTATTTTTGTATATAATATGAGTATTCGTAAGTAGTATATGGATGTACTTTAGTGTTAAATTATATGTTTCCGTAAGATTATAAAAATCCATAGTTTAAAGATCATTTTACGGAACCACCTGGCGGAAAAGGATATCCTAGAAATAAGAATAGATCTATCTAAAAATGAGTACTGTACACTGAGCCAATATTGAGCACACAGCCAAGTACATGCTGAATCCTAATTGTCATAAAATATATTTAACAAAGTAAATGTACCCAGTCAATTATGGATTATTTTTGTAACAGTAGAAATCCTTTCCGAGGTGTCGTGATAGCCCAGAGCGCAACGAACCTGTCTCAAATTTATAAGGCCATAGTTCGAATCCGGGCGTGTACCAATGAGTTTTTCTGACTTAAGTATATTAACTATCACTGACTCCGTGCCTCGGAGAGCACGTTAAGCAGTCGGTCCCGGACGCTGTCAATAGATAGCGGTCGTTACAATACCCGCAGTGGAGTAGCGTGGTGGATTTAAGCTCCAAACCCCCTCCTTACCATGGGGGAGGCCTAAGCCCCTGCAGTGGGGTAACATGGGCTGATGATGATGATGAAATCCTTTCATGATTTCTTTAAATTTATACACAAAAGCTATGCCGCATGAATAAAACGCTATCCCTGTATACATGCGTAATTTCAACAACAGCCTTTTGTGGCGGGAAAGTCAACCTTAGAGAGAAAATGAATATTTTTCTGTTCAGAGAATCCAATGGAAGTATCAGCGTTCGAGGTCTATAGTAAAAGTGAGAAAGAGAAGGGTAATAAGAAGAATGCTAAAGTGAAACAGAGGCAGCAAGAAACGCCACCGCGTGCCTATCCATACTGTGATCCTCTACAACTTCTCCATGTCGCAGCGAAGAAGCTTCATATCACAGCTTTGCCCAAATTGCTTGAAAAGTTTTAGTAAGTATACAAAATCGTATCGTACACTAGCAGCCGTCCGCGGCTTCACTTGCATATGCTACACGTTTTGTATGAGATGAGATGAGACATTTCCCCGCAGTAAAATGTAACCTAAATTTTGACCAAAGTACTAAATTTTCTACCCATTGTATTTCGTCAAAACCCGACAAACGTTTTTGCGTGATGCACGCACAGATGGATAGAAATTCCAAAAAAATCGTGTTTTGAGATCTAAATCAATAACTAACCACACTAGCATTGTAATTTCAAAAAAAATATACGTATACAGACACATTATAGTTTTATTAGGTATATGTATATAGATATTGTGTAACTACAACCACAGTTCGATTGTTTAGTTGTGGACTCTTTTACTTTTTTATTATGTTGTAACCACAGATAAGTCAACCTTATAGACCACGCTTTGACAGGGAGTAGCATTCGCCAAGGCTATGTAGTGACACTACATAATTACGTCTCTTGTGAGCGGTCAGTTGGAAGCAGGTCGGAAGCCATTAAATTGTCAATTTTGAACGAGCCAATGAAAACTAGCCGACCTCTCCCCGCACCCCGCCACTTTTTGGCGATTTCGTTTTCGTACTGACGTTTATTAAAGCGTGGTCTATAGGTTGACTGGTCTGTGGTTGCAACACAACAATACAATTTCAAGACTATATAATTTATCAATATTGTACAAATTAGCATTCACTATTATTTGTCGATATAGTTAAACAATCTATCAGCTCTTATATGAAATATCAATACTTAAACCTAGTATTGTAAAAGTAATTGGACTACATTCTATACCCGCATTTATTTCACTCTATATATGACGATCAAACTTTCAGCACTTTCGGTTGAATCTGGAATAAGGCATGTGGATTAACACTGTAGACGATAACTCAATACTTACATTTATAAAGACAATACACCGCGTTCAGCGGAACAGTTAAAAGAGTATATTGCGAGCAGAACTTATCGGACTAAACAAGAAGTTTCAAATCGGCAGATGGCACAAACTAACTGTTACAAAGAAAAAACTTTTTTTATGTTATATTGTTTTCTTTATGACATCGGATAAAAACGTAAACAGAATTACGAAATGAAAGTAATATATTTTTATTAAAGCAGGTTCACTTGCAAACTTAATAAAACACCACGAGAGTGTCGTAGACTTAGAGAAACTCTGGTTGTGGAACATTTGGTAAAATGAATGCCGACAATTACGTGAAATTAAAATTATTAAATTAGTACTAAGTATATCTAATATATAGTCAAAAACATCAACTGACGAGATGTACGGCTGACCACTTGCCTCAGAAAAATATTAAATATTTTAACAGTTTGGTGACTAAGAATTAGGTAGTCCGTGTTGTGACATTTTTTTCTCGGTAACCGTTAGTTTGTGCCACCTTACTTAAAACTTTTTGTTCGGTTCAATAAGCTCTGCGTGCTCAATTTCTTTGGACTATGTTCAGCCAAACACGGTATATATGGACGATTTTTGTGAACAATATTTTATTCACACTTTCCTAATAAGAAACCAATTAACTTACTGTACTTATTTTTATTAAATATGGTAAAGTGTTTTTATGTTATTTATTATTGTTTAGTTACAGAGAAGGTATAATATACTTAAGAGACAATGCTACATTTACGAAAAACATTGTAACGTGGGACAGAGATTCATTCCCAGAACTGGTAGATACGAATGTGTGTTCCAAAGATAAAGTTTTAATTTCTGCTCACAAATGCATACTGGCTGCAAGACTTGAATATTTTCATGGCATGTTTATACATTCTTGGACTGAGGTATAATTAGCATTTAGTTTAGTGATTCAAATTAATATAAAAGTTGTGTAATTAAATTAAGGATCTGACATATGCTAAAATCGGACGCACGCGTCTTAGGTACAGGTAGCCTCAAACTTTATGGTGGATCCGAAAGTAGACGCAGTGGCGCGAAGGGGTAGTGCGTTCCTCCCGCAAACCCCGCGGCGCCGGCGTTTAGGGCGGGGCGTTCCTTCCGCAAACCCCACGGCGGCCTATCCTACCCAATACCTGCGCAAGGAAGCATTTAGCGCTGTATTTAGATCCGCCATAAAGTTTGAGACGATCTATACCCAAGTACCACAACTTCGAAGCTTTGAGTCAAATTAGTAAATTAAAAGGTTTTTAAAATAATTTATCACAGAATTTGTCATTTCGCCTATGTCACACCCTTAAGCTGAGATCTATTTACTGCACTTACTCGAAAAACTGTCATTATTGATTTGCATAATAGCGAAATCCATTTTTGCTCCCTAGTGAGAAAATGTTTTAAATTGGAATAATTATATGAAACACATGGTGAGATCAAAGAGGTTGTATGCGAATTTTTTTACTACCTACAATAACACTATTTAAAAGCACGACATAATATAGCATTTAATGAAAAATGTATTAATTTAAAAGCATAAATTAATATCAACATTTTCCTCTAAGGGTAGTGAAATGCAGTGTTTAACTCGAGTGCAAATTTTTTTTCCCTCTATGGCATTGTATCACTTGACACGCTGTGGGTCTATATTTCACCTCCTGAAAGACACAATTTTACCTCCTTGGTTAACAATCTACTCTTGTATATTAATAAAAGTATGTATATTTTTTAGAACAAAGCAAAATCAACAGTCACTCTACCTATCAATCATGCAATATTATTGCCAATAATTAATTTTTTATACACTGACTCATGTCCTGAGATTGATAATTCTGACAGCATCGATTTCGTATGCAGCATGCTCATAGTAGCCGATCAACTGTTTATTACGAGACTCAGAGAAATGTGTGAGGTGACTTTGGCCAGTTTGATTACATTGAGAAACTGCACAGAGCTGTGTCAATTCGCCCACACATATAACGCAACGCAACTAAAACAATGCTGCATGGAATTCATATCGCTTAATATATGCAGTATACTTGAAAATAGAACCTTAGAAGGTCTCGAGGAAACCCTTTTAGAGGACCTATCAAAACATTATTGCAAATTCAATCCTATTATGTCCTCAAGGGTAATAACACCCTTTTACAATGCTCCCAATGATGAGGCTATAGATGAATGTGCGAAACAATGCCCCGTCGACTTAGAAGGCCTGGATGAAGAACTGAAAAAGGAAGATAATTCAGAAGTAACTAAAAAGAAGTCGAAATCTAAAAAAGTTGAGTATACTGAAAGCGAGAAAGCCAGGATGCGATACGAGTCAGTTGGTTCGGTTAATTCTCTTGACCTGTCAAATGACGGTACTGGTGACATAACGTTATCTCTAAGTAACCTTTCCACGTCTGATAAAGAAGTACCAGAGAAACAGAAATGGATAGAAGTGCCAACTGCACAACAAAAGCAACAAAAACTTGTACAAGCTAGACTCAAAGCAATCACTACAGCTAAGGATATCTTAAACGAATCTCCTACAGAATCCTTTATTAAACTGACTAAAACCAGCTCTTCTATTTCTGTGCCATACAATTCTAGCCCACAGGACAAGAGTGTCCTGGGGTCTCGTTTGTCTGTATCTCCTAAAGAATCTCCTGTCACGGATATGGCACGTAGTCCCCCATCGAATTTCATTGTAAGCTACATTGGACCTAAACTCTCTCAGAAACAGAGAAAAAAACTAGCCATGCATGGAAATGAAACTGGCAGTCCACAAAGTCTAGATGATTACTTTTCCCCTAAACAAGTGCTACCAGAAACTTCACAATATAAAGACAATACACCCAAGAATCCATGGAAGATTTGTGAAGTACCCACAACAAGTAATTCTAGCCCGAGCGTGCTGAAAGCTGTACAGTTTAATGATATCTTAGCAGATCAAAAGAAACAAAAGGAAGATTTCTCGAGAATCATGACAAAACCATTGAATTTAACACAGGTGATATAATTGTTATAAATTACCTATTACATAGATCTATTATGTTTTTTAAAAGCACTTAATTTAATTGATGATTATGTGAGGTATCAAGAAAGGTATTATCAACTTGCGCTTATTTCGCATCGAGGTCCTAAAGTGTCATCTGATTAGCATTTGTTTTGAAAAAAAATTGCACATTTAATCCAATGATGAATAAACTGTATTATCGTAATAATTAAATTTGATGGCAAGATAGTCGGTATTAATTATAGATATAGAAGGATAAGAAAGGGAGAATTTACATCCATTTTTTCTTTAGATCGTGACTTAATCAAATTGGCGCCAACTCATCTATGGTATACATATTCTGTTTATCAGATTCTGCATCAATTATTGTTGACAACATTTACAGAATTTATCTAAAGAACGCGTGCATTAAAGTTCAGTATAGTTCATTATATATATAGTTCAGTAAAGTTTTGTATATATTTCAGATATACAAAATATGTGTAACTATATTAAGGCAAGTTGTAATTTTAATATCTGTTTATTTTACAGTTGGAAGATAAAGCAATAGAAGAGCTGGAAAGATTTTATAACATCCATGAAGTAGACGATGAATGGATATCAGTGAGACGGATCGAGCTACAAGTGTCTTCTCCGCAGTGGATTCATACTGTTCCCAAGTGATAATAATGCTGTGCTATATTTATAAAAAAAATTTAATTTAAGTTTTTAAGCAAATTAATAATTATGTTCTGACTTTTATGCATTAAACACTCAATGAAATTCAACACAATATTTTTTGGTCTTATTTTATTGTCACAGCGCAGTATGTCTATGAACATCCAAGCAACCAATTACTTTTTGTTTCATCAAATGTAATTTTTTGTATCTGTGTGATGCACGTACATATTGTAGCAGATTCAGTCGTACCTAAGTTATGTGAATGATGTGTCTCACATGGTTGAACACATTTCTGATATAATGTTTGCTGATATTCTTTTGTTCTATATCTTGTACTATAACATGAGTAATTCTTATATGTATATATTTCGCGTATATCAGAAACGGTTCTAAAGATTTAAATGAAAGAATGCCCGCCATAGCTGCCTAGAAAAATCAAAGGTAAACGGAATAGTCAAGGCAATGCTTAATTTTTGGTAAACGAGTTATATACACGGTAACAATAAATAACACAATTAAAGTTTTGATTTCTACAATGGGGTTTCTTTAAGGCTCAGCCCAAAGTTACAGAAATTTCGTGTTTCCGTCCCACTTCCCCGCAACGTTTACGCTTGGCGACGCATGCCAGATAGGGCGGCGCGCGCGGCGCTCGGCACGGCCGCTTCGTTCTAACGCATATACGGGCGTACGCCATCTCTTGAGTAGTCTGTAAATCATGTCCCAATAAATCCCAAATAATATTTTTATTGCTTTTAGTCTTTGTATGATATATGGTTGTTTCTATTTTATGATTATTTATATGAAAACGATTAATTAATAATAAAAAAAGGTAAAAAAGATAAACTTTTATCTTCGCCATTGGGAATAGAACCTAGGCCCCCACCATTCACCCGTAACTGCGGTGCAACGATATCACCATACCTAAAACCAGGGCATCTTGGCATTCGACTAGTAATAGTATATGCAAAATATTCAGCTAAATCTTCAAATAAACTGAATTCCGTTTTTTATGTAAAGGTGAAAAGGTACTCATATGGTGCGCAAAACGGAAAAAGAGGCATGCTTGACATTCAACATGTAATCTAATCTTACTAATGTAAGAAAGTTTGGATGGATGAATGGATGTTTGTTATTCAATCACGCCTGAACGGCTGAACGAATCTAGATGAAATTCAGCACAGATTGATTATAGTCTGGAATAGCGCATAGTCTACTTTTCTCGGGATTCGGGGGGAGAGGGAAGGGTTACTATGCGTGAAAGTACTCAATACTTTAGTTGTTTATGGCACTTGGAGCACTTAACAATGTCATTATTTACAATAATATATATTGTCTACATTTATATTTTAATGGTAAAAAGTCCGTCCGTCATCAAACGAAATAACGATTTTATAAGAGCCATTAAAATGAAAAAATGCCAGTCACGACGATGATGCAAGTTGGAAGTTAAAATTTTTTTGAGGATGAAACTTTTCATGTTCATTTGTCTCAGATTTCATATATTAAATATACTGTTTGAGGTCCTGTAGTTTTTTATGAAATAAAAAATATCTACAATTCTTCTTTCTTCTCCTCCTTCCACTGCTTCGTTTTGGACGGCATCAGACCTAGACATAAAACGAATGAAATAACAGATTTATAACAAACTTCGGTTATGTTATCAAAACTTAGGTACTGCTTGGATACATTATTTTACTTTTTGACTACTAAAATGTCTAATTGTGGATTTCATTTTTGTAGGCTGCTTAGAGAAATTTAATACCTTTACAGGGAATATAAAGATTCAAATAAAAAGGTTTACGAAAGCTACTCCATAAAATGTGGATCCGTACCCAAGATTACCTAATATTACAAAATAGAACAAATAAGTTAAAATACTAAAGAGCAGGTACAATATAAGATCAAAAAATAAAGTGGCAAATCCCAAAACCATTCCGCACTAAAACTTACCATACATTATCTTTTTTCGGCTTTTGCTTCCTTTTTATATGTTTCTTTATAATTTTTTTCTTGTTTATGTACATACGTCTTGATAAATTTACATCTAGTGCCCTGAAAAGTGTTTATTCTTATGTTCACACAGAATCAATTGACGACAACATTTACAGTTCAGCTCACTACGGTTCACAAGTAAATTTATAATAAATAAATAAATGAATCTTTCATTGTTTACGTAAAAAATTTATGAATTTTAAATTTATAAATGTATATTTGAATATATAAGTATATTTATGAAAAATACCTTTGAGCACTATCCTCTTTCGAAGTAGATGGTAAAACATTTTGTAGTTCAGCAAAGATGGATCTGAAATAGGTTTCATATAATAAAACAGAATGTCGAGTTTGATAATCTCAACATATTTTAAGAGAATAAAAAATATATAATAACGACTAGATTTGTAAAATTATATTTTAAGATTTTAGTATATTTATGAAAAATACCTTTGAGCCCTATCCTCTGTCGAAGTAGATTGTAAAACATTTTGTAGTTCAGCAAAGACGGGTCTGAAACAGATTTAATAAAATAAACCAGAATAGCGAATTTGAACAAACCTATTTTAAAAAACTGACCAAATGCGAGTTGGACTCCGCACACTGTGGGTTCCGTGAATTAAAAACTATTTTTGTGTTGTTGATTATTATTTTTACAAATATTTTACGTACGTACGTAAAGCATTAGCCGCCGGCAGCTGCAGATAATATATATTTTTAACTGATATTTTTATGATTTATTGAACGAACAGGGTTCGGAGAAATTAGCAATCACGCTAACCGTTGTGGTCGTTTCGCCACTGAGTCAAGCTAACACAATAGTACCTATTTATTGCAAATGTACTAGTCAGCAAAGAACGTTCGCTTTTTGGATACATAGAATACATTTTGTTTTTGGTTTTTTTAGTAAAGTTCACTCTGATATTCAGTTCTCCGAATGCGCATTTCCTGTTTTCCGGTTTTTTTTTTGAAACCTGGCTATTGAAATTGTGAAGATTTATCTCAATTACCTACTTATACTGTACCTAGCTAACCGTAAGGCCTCCGACAGAGCTCCGCTGGCGATTAGCAGCGCGTTTCGTATGCAGTTCTCTACGACGCCGACGTACCTACCTACACGACAGACATCAGCGTCGCTCTGTTGTAAGTCTAAAAACAAAGTTGCGAACGCACGCCACATCGCATATCTACCCAGTAGGTACCTACCTGGTACTACAAACACTCGATTAGGAAGACACCGTTTGAATGATTTGTGTGTGCTTTGCCTTATAACTAATTAGGTAGCTACCTATGTCTATTACTCACCTATCGACAATATTCATGATATTATTATTCTCTTGATGTAAGTTCGTGTCAGTGATCATCGTGATACACAGATCCGCTTCACCTGTAGATACTTTTCTAGATCTGAAAATGGTAGGTAGTTAGGTACCTACTTGGTAAGACTTTTACTTAGCGACGTGCGATCGTTTGTTTTGTGGTAGCCCCTATAGGTACTACCTATTGCTTGTTTATAAGTAATTTGTAGCTAGGTATCTCGTTTCATGGGCTAAAATACTTTATAAATATTAGGTATTTTCCAAAAGTAATATAAAAAACAAAGCGAAATACGAATCTGTGAACCCTACATTATACGATTTATCTCATTTCTCTGATATTAGTTTATTTATAAATAGGTAGGTATATAGTTCAATAAAAATACAATAAAAATAAAACTAAATAAAACGCTAGGAATCGAACCTGCGTACCTCACTGACATGATTTATCTCGTTTTGCTGGCCTTCTTTATTCACATACTTCAACAGACATCAAACTTCATATTATATATCAATAAAAAAAAGCATGCGAGGGATCGAACCGGCCAACTTCAGAACGGTTCCTTGAATTTGTGTTCGCGCTATGGGTACTAATTCCAGCAAGACGAAATTAGCAATACTATTGAAATCACAAACTTGAAAAAAACATTGAATAAAATTTATAAAAATACACTTAGAAATTTTACTAGCTTACCTTATTACGTTCATCAACTGTTTTTGTCTATTTCGATTCATCTTAATTTTTAATTTTCTGAACAGTTTTTGTTTATTCCCCATATTTCCGAAGCACAATATACCCCTATAACACAATCACAGCAATAAACGAAAACCAACGCTTGAAAAAATTAATGAAATTATTCGATGGTAATTTGTCTGCTCTCCAAAACAAGTAGTACGTGTACACGTTCTCACTTTGAGAGGCCGACTGAGGCTCGGGCCGCTTGAGCGGGGCAGGTAAATACGCTGCCCGTGGTGTAAGCAGATGAGAACTATAGCGAACTCGCACAGACTGAATTAAACGTAAGCGTCATGACCTCAAAAATATTTAAAAAAATTATTATAGACATAGTACAAACAATACAGCCTAAACGCTTCTATGAATGGATGAAGAAAAATACAGAAAATAATAGTGTAAAGTTTCACAGCACTAAGATGGATAAGAACTTAGCCAGATGAAATTTTTGTTATTTTTGAAAGCTTACTTTGCGATTTTTTTTTATCGAGAAAATTTTATGTAATTATGTTTTAAAGTCTATGAATGGATGCTTTAAGCTTTTAAAATCATGTATGTATTTTCTTTTTATTGTAAAAACTGCTACCTTCCATACAAACTCAACAAGAAAAGAGTGCTCCTCGGTGCTCCTACAAAAAGGCGCAGCCTTAATAGTTGTCATGTGAATCATCAACCATGAATTTCAAATGAAATGAATGATTTTTACAGAAAACGCCATAATTAAAAAGAAGAATGACTTATGTTTTTTTTTTTCATATGTCTATAAAACCCCACATAATATATTATTATAATTAGATTATTTCTTTATAAGAACCAAGTATTTCATACGCATCGGCTGCGTCCACGTCACGTTGGGTTACAGTCCATCACCTTCACTAACCATTGAACCCATCATTGAATCATTTTGACAAGGCAAAAGTAATGTAGCATGTGGCTCTCATTCTTTTGTATTTAGATAGGTATCTAATAAAAACAGGTTCCTAAATGAATTTTAGGGTTATTAACCACTACGGGGCGCTGCAGTAAATGTATTTCTTCGAAATGACGACTGATGCAGTTTTTGCGTTACATAGTAGCACCTAAAAACAGATAATTAAATATGTTGTGCAGTTATGGACCACCAGGGGGCGCTGCAATAGATATGGTTCTCAAAAACGACTAGGTCGTTCTTGGCACGGTTTTTTACAGTATCGCTTAAGAACAGGTGGTCAGCTATTCTTTGTGACTATGGGTCGTCAGAGGGCGCTGCAATATATACGTTTCTTTAAAACGTCTGAGCTGATTTACACACGGTTACTTGGGTGGTATCAAATTGTTAAATACTGCAATAGATAGCGCTATATTTTTTATTTAAATAACCGGATGTAGGTGAGAGCGAAAAATATTGACATTTAATCAATATGTAGTTAGTACCTAAATATACTTTCCAAAAAAAATACGATTTTTACAAAAAAAAAATGTACAAATGCAGAAATGTTGGAATCTGATGAACGCTAGGTGTCATAAAAAAATAAAATAAGCGTTAATAACCGCTGATTCAATAATTTTAAAAATAAATTACAAAAAACATCCCAAAACAGGTATGTGCATAAAAAAATGTTTGTACTTTTCATTTAAGCCTTAATGTAGCCTCTTTACTACATAGAGTATCGTCATTAGTACACGCCTGGGCCTCCTCGGCTAAGAGTTCCTGAGAGTTTTTTTTAACATATACATCACAACAAAGTCTAGGCCCCAAACTAAGCATTAGCTTGTGTTTTGGGTACCAAGCGAAGACAACACATACATATAACAACCAAGACCCGGTACCACTATCAATATTCATCATATAAATACTGACCCGACCTGTGATTCGAACCCGAGACCTCCAGCTTCGTAAGCAAGGTGGCCACCCACTAGGCTAAGCGGTCGTCGCTAAATTGTCGCGCAGGCACTGCTTTGGACTGTTTTCGGCGACCGGCTATGTACCATGATCGTGCTTAGCGGTGCCGTCTTTGTTTTCCACGACAAGATGATGCTCAGTATATCAGGCCCCTGGCTTTTTTCCTCGAGGTGGCACGGGGGGCGATCTCAATGGTGTGTGAATAACAAAATTTAGACTAACAGATCAATGATCTAACCCTTTCGATTGATACTTCCCTACTCTTCCTTTCAGATTAGTGCAAATTTACAAGTCTGTAATGAACTTTGAACAACTTTTATGATATAGAGTTGCTGTGGCATCTGCCTTACTATTAAGAAGCAAATCCGTACTCTGCGGTTTCACAGCAGTGGATATTGAAAATAATATGCAAAAAAAAAATAATGACAATTGCTACTTTAAGGTCTGTGGTGTTCTAATTGAATTGATGAGGGCCACGGACTGCTCTACGATTGACCTTGAGACGGTGTACCTAAAATGAAATTTGGAGTGTAAAATATCTAACTTGTATAGAATGGAGAAATATAAATATATACAAATATAGAAAGCTATAGCTGTTTTATAATCGTGCGCTATATTATTTTATTGAAGGTAATGTCGGAATTAGTTCACAATGAGCACCTTGAGACTGTCAAAATGTGACATCACGGATTGTAGTATTCCATATTTTGTTTATTAATGAGACAATATTTGAAATTTTAAAGTACCTACTCTCAGTTTCAAGTGTTTTAATGACAATAATGCTTTTGTAACATGTAGATATATATTTTTGGTCATCGCATTTCTAAAAATTCTGAAATTTGGTTTTACACCCTTGCCCCGACCCCCTTACATAACGATTATACTTTTAAGGTGGTAGTGTTGGAAACCCATACTTATACATGGTACTGATAATTTAATTTAATAAAGACGACTAAGATTTACATAAAATTACTATTTATTGCTAAATTTTATAAATTATTAATGATAGTATTATTTCCTATTTCAATGGTGGAAACCGTTTTAACAACAGGTTTAATTGCCGATGAGTTAATTTCTTCTCTCCGGGCACAAGAATTCCTTTCTTTTCTTGTTCTTTCAGTTTTGCAGATTGTTCTTTGAAATTTTTGTAGCAAGTTTCAAACGATGTTATTTCTTTGGAACACTTTAGCTGATTAAATTCGTTGTTTTTGAAACAAGCAAACATAACAGCCATTTCTTGCAAACAAGATGCTTCTTTGGTTTTATCACTTTTACTTGAAACTGTCTTCTTGAGCTGAAGTGGTAATCTCATTTGAAATGGCACTGGTTCTTCTTGATGATGCCTCGCTGAGTTTCTATGATGCGCCGTAAACAGAAATGCGGTGCGCCTCATTTTAATAATAGAATTAGTTTATATTAATTTTATGGTTTAATTGAATATATTTACAATTATTTATATATAACTTAGCACCAATTACGAAGGTTATCAACCAACAAAGATTAGATGTCAACAGTTATCAATAGTAACTACTATTGTCAGAGCAGATCTGAGGATTCTGAGGTATAGATACCGTATTGACTGAGATTGACGCAGTGACAGTTGACACAGATTGAAGAGTGTTTACCTATAATCACCTATAATAAACACATGTTTACCACTATGGATTACTCTATAACTATAGTAATGGCAAAATAGCTATGAAAATAAAATATATATAATATAGTTTATTTTCAAAGCCATCTATAGTATTATTTTGTCTGTGTCTGCATAATGAATATAAATACAAAATTATTATATTTTTTTATAAATAATTTTTGTAATTATACATATTATACTTTTATAAACTTCAATGCTAGCTATGTACAATAGGAACCACAAGACATGTTTATTACGGCAACACTTACGTAAATACGTATATACCAGTTTATACTACGTGATACGCACTACGCGCATCACGCATGCATGCGCATGGTACCTACGCCGCCACGTGGCACGACGCACATAGCACCAACAATAAATTCGAAACTTCAATTTCTGCACTTTAATGTATGAAAAGGTGATGAGTGTTATATATTGCTGAAAACTAGATTAAATTTGCTAAAAATATATCTTTATTTCAGATCATTTGGCCCAGAAACAAATTCACCGCTGTTTGTAAAAAAAAGAGAAAGTGAAAACAGCAAAAATAAAATGTAAAAAAAATAATAAACAATTACTGGTCAGAATTGCGTTTTATTTGTAGTTTTAGCTGTGTATTTACGTTTAAAAACATAAAATGGAAAGATTCTACACAAGTTTTTAACATGAAAAAAAGAAAAGAATCGCAAAAATACGCACTTAAAACTTAACGGTCCTCCTAAAATAACTATTTAATTATTTTTAAATGGCAAGTATTGTATCCTACCTTCTAATAAAAAGCACCTTTTAACGGCTCCCTTAAGTTGGCGGTCAACAAATGTTTTTAATTTTTTTTTTACTTATTCGTTTGTTCGTCGTTTGTTTCTGATTGTTCGATCAAATTCATTGTTCGTTCTTCAATTTTTTATAAACAATATTTAAAATTTTTTTCTCAAGTTGGCGCTCAAAACCTTTTTTTTATATTTTTCTTTCCAATTCGTTTGTCCGTCGTTTGTTCTTGATTGTTAGATCAAATTCATTGTTTGTTCGTTTTTCAATTTTTCATAAACAATATTTAAAAATTCTCTCTTAGGTAATGGACGTTTCATTTTTAATTTTTTTTTCCTTTTTTAATTCGTTTGTTCTTGATTGTTCGATCAAATTCATCGATCGCTCGATTTTAATTTTTTATGCAATAAGTACTTAAAAATTTTAGACAATATTTAAAAATTTCAAAATATTCGCAATTAAATGTGAACCATAAAAACGATAACCAAAGTGGCTGAATTTGGTACAGAATTAAGAACTAGTTGCACGTTAATGAATAACATAAAAGCTGACCAAATATTCGGTTACATTATTCAGTAATCGTTGTTCAAGGATGCTTGGTTGTAATTTAAAAAATAATAATACGATAAGCTAAGTGGCTGAATTAGATACAAAATCAAGTACTAGTTGCACGTTAATGAATGACATAAAAACTGACCAAATGTTCAGCTGTATTTACCAGTAATTGTCTTTCAAGGTGATAAAAAGTATCTTTAAACGAGGATTATTGAATAATGTAACCGAATATTTGATCAGCTTTTAAGTTTTTCATTTTCATGCAACTTGTACTTTATTCTATATCAAATTCGGCCACTTGGCTTATCGAAATATTTTTTACGTTATAAGTTGAAAAAAAAAAATATTAAAAAAAAATTTTTGAGCTCCAACTTAAGAAAGAATTTTTTAAATATAGTTTATAAAAAATTTAAGAACGAACAAACAATGAATTTGATCGAACAATCAAGATCAAACGATGAACAAATTAATAAGTAAAAAAAAAATTAAAACATTTGTTGACCGCCAACTTAAGAGAGCCACAGCTACCGACAGCCACAGACGGCTACAGACAGACAGCTACAGACGGCCACAGACAGCTACAGACGGCCACAGACAGCTACAAACAGCCACTGACAGCCACAGACAACCATCGACAGCCACAGACAGCCACCGGCGGCCACAGACAATTAGAATATTTCAACAATGCATTCTGTACTTCTCAAAATATTAAAGATTATTATAGTAGGTACCTGAAACGACAAAACAAATAAAACAAATTGTTCTCTAGATCTCAAGACATAAGTTACTTTATTCTATTTCCGAACATTTTGATATGGCATGGTTTTTTTTTATGGTGATTCAAACAACCAAGAATTCCAAACTTCCCTTAAACATACCTAATAAAAACAATGCACAGCAATGGCAACCGCGTAATTATGTATGAGTGAAACTTCGTAGCGTACTGGCGGTGGGTAGACTTACTATGGTATGAACATAGGTATGAGTATGTTCAAGTCAACGTGTGCATATCTAATAGCCGACTGACGTACTAGGGTTACATCAGTAGTTAGTTCGCAATATTACATCCTATTTATTCCTAGATTCATGAGAAATTCTATTATGATCATTGGTGAAAATAATGAAACACATGCTTCTTATTTTAATCACAGAGTACTGTAAATATTGAGATACGGCTCCACAAAATTATCGTATTAGCGTGAGAGTGCGCGGGCGATTGACAATTGTGTAGCTCTTAATAGTCACGTGTCGGTCGGGATAGCCCTACATGCTACACCCACGGCCGCCACATCCTCGTGTGTATTATTTACACGCTGTACTGATAATTCTTTCGGGAATTGAGAATTATGCGTGGCGACGTAGTGGCGACCTTCCTCAAATTTATTTTCAGTGATTTCACGATTTTTAAATTGTTATTATCTTTATTTCAGTTCATATATTACACTACTTAGACATATCTTTTTTTTTAATGGAATAGTTGCATAGCACCTGCTTGATGCCTAGGAAAAAATTGGATGGTGATTAAAAAATTTGCTTGTATATAGGGCCGATAACGATGAATTTTTTTTTTGACGACACAGATGTCGAATGGAACCTCTGTACCAAGTTTCAAAAAAATCGTTGGTAAACAAAGAAATCCTCCATTCCTTCATTAACTCTAATCAAGTGTAAAATGGTACTGGTGAAACTGTACCTAACATTTTGGCAGCACAAGTTTCAAAACAAAAATCTGGACGGATGAACAGACATCAAAATTATAAAAGATAGAGGTAAACAGATTTTTTTAAGCGTTGTTAGAATGTCAGTCCTTAGTACCTACATGGCTATAACGCAGATTAGACTGTATCTCGAAAATGCTGTAGGTACACTTTCATGAAAGAAAGATGACAAATATAACAAGAATTAACTACGCATGAAAATTATCTTACAGCAGTATCGATAAGCTTAAAGCCATTTAAACTTTTGTCTGAAGATAAGTGATACTTTTGGGGATTACATGCAATCAAAAAATGTTATCGCACGTATCTCCATGTAATTATTATCTTCGACTACTATTTATTTTTATTGTTTTAGATTACTATTTGATATCTATTACTTATCGATGTGACTAGGTCGAATTTTCAATTTCAACACACTTTCATACGTAGATATACACATACATTAAGCCTGTTTCCCAGAATGGTAGACAGGGACTAGATCTCGACATGATACGGCTCGTCGTCGGTTTTTGGTGATTTATGAGCCTGTATAATGCCAAGCGAAATTGTCATTTCTCCCGCCCTACGCACTTCTCGCAATTGTAAATAATTACTTTCTAAAACGTATTTGTCGATATAGGTAGCAATAATTCAAAAGCTGGCTCACATCAGGACCCGCTCTAGGGGGAGCACCCTGGCCAGGCATTTGTCCGGATCGGCAAAAATTGAGGGCAGCTGCACGGAGAAAAAATCTTACAGAAATTACAGTGCCGAGAAAATCATTATTTTTTAAAATATTTTCCATTAAAAATAAAATGATCCTATCTCATTTTTTTGGTGATTTCACGTATTTCGTTCAGAATCTGGTCATTTAATGTCATACTAAACATCTGTGTAGATATCGTTTCATTTTATGAAATATGCTTTCGCGGGTTTTCAGAGGGTGAACAACCCTTCTGGTAAATTACCCTTAATTTTTCAAAAAAAATTGTTATTGACGAATGACTTCATTTCTAATATATGATCCTTCAGAGTTACCCCGAAATGTGGAATGTCATGTACCAATAGGAACCCTGTTACTAAGGCTCTGCTGTCCGCCTGTCCGTCTGTCACGGGGCTGTATAGAAGATAATAATAATAATATTTTTTTTATTAGATATTTATATTCTGCAATTCCTTGCGATATTCTGCAATTCCTTCCTTGTTCACATATAGCCTCAAAAAAACCGTAAAAGGTAGACACTTGAATTTTTACAGAGTGTGTATTACTGCCGCTATAACAACTATTAATATAAATAAAACAACGTTATAAATTAAAAGGATACTATGTATCCCATAAAAGAATCTGTTTTTTATATTGTACGGTGATATGGAGTCCTTTGTTTGCGACTCCAAATTTTTACGTTCTTTAATGTAATAAATCAATTTCAATCCGCCAGAAGGTCATGGGATTTTGAGTACTGTGGATTTTTGGATTTGTGGATTGATTAATTAGGATTTTCAAATTTGCATGCGTTTTCGTCCTTTCAGGTGATGAATAGCGATCTTTAATTTATATTAACCTCTGGCGCATGTGTCGTCACGTCACGTGACTGTCGGCGTCGCATGAACAGTTATGGTTGTTGGTATGATGTCGTATCAATGACTAATTACAGGTTAGTTCTGAATATATTTTAGCTTTGAGGAAAAGCATCCGATCTACGCATCCCCTAGAAAAAAATAGACCCTCACCACGTGGAAGCGCTGGTACCAACGTATGTGCTGCGCCCGGGTCATAAACTACACTGGTATTTATAGATGCCGTACCATACGCGCTCTATGGTTTAATATAAAGCTGAAGAGTTTGTTCGTTCGTTCGTTCGTCGTAAAAAAAATCAATGCGCGGATTTTTTTAAATTGTTTTATTTTTCACAACAAATTCAACATGAAACTAATGGCATTTTTACAATATTCAAGTTTTTTTTCTTTCAATGTACCTAAATAATTAAGAAAGTAATAACGGTCGAACCTATCGTTCCAATTCTCTTAAAAAAATTTGAACGATAGCGCATTCAATTCGGTATACCATTCTGAGAAAGGCGATTTTTTTTTTAAATTTTTTGCAAACAAAAGTTGCGATTCTTATAAACAAAAAACAAAGAAGAAAAATAATGCCTGCGTTTTTTGGCAATGACTCAAAAACTATAAGAGATAGCGACAATTTAAAAAAAATATCTTAAAAGGAAGAAAATTTTCAATAAATTTCTTACAAAGTTTTTAAATTTTTCATTTCAAAACAAAAAACCCACTGCAATGAGACGACAAAGCGAGCCGCGCTGTGGCGTATCTTACAAGTAATAAAGTAATATTAAATAGAAGAAATTGTCTATAATACAAGATTTACTACATCAATCGGTCGAGTACCTGATAATTTATACAACATGATAAAATCTCGTTATAAAAACGTTTGGTCAAGTTACTGAAGACATAGTCAACTCTGTGACGTGAACTATAAGGTAAAGTGAGTTTTAGCAATGGCATTGAAATTGTTTTAGTATTTTAAATACGTTAATAAATAGTATTATTAATGATATATATATTGTAGTACAATAATAATTAATGTACATTTTTTTCCAGTTATCACAATGATGAAATTCTTGTTCGCGTTCACCCTCGTGGCAGTGGCCAGCGCCGGCCCATTCTTGAAGCCGACCCAGATAACTGATGAGATGCTCGAGATTCAGCAGATCATCGCCGCCATTCACAGTCCAAGCACACATCCCGCGACCGTCGCTGCCCTCGAAGCCCATCTGCTCGATTTACTCGGGATTGTGCCCAATCCTGAACCTATCTCCGTCGGACCCGCTTTAGTGGACTCCTTTGAGCCCATCTCTGTGGGACCCGCACTGGTCGACTTCGAACACAGTGAAGATGTGCTCGTGCCTACCCCCGCTGTCGTCGGTGAAGCCAGCTCTCCGTTGGTGCAGATCATCTTGAACATCAAATCTGGTGCTGATACCTCGTCTGTCGTTACTGCACCTGGCGTACCTGACACCGTGTCGGTGGTAGACCACGAACCCGTCTTGCCTGCACCCGTTCTGGTCGACGAAGCCCCACAGCCCGTGATCGTCGTTGAAGAGGTCCCTCACCCCGTGCTGGTGGTCGATAATGGGCCTACCGCGCCCGCTATCACCCTACCCGATATTCTCAACTAGATAACTACGAGTTTTATCACGAAAGGAATGGCAAAAATTATTACCTAATCAACCGCCAAAATAAATTTTAGTACTTTATATTTTGTCTTTGTTCACCCAAAAAACCTTGTAGTACAGATGTCAGAAAGGGATACATATATAAATATTTAAAGCTCGTAAAAGATTTCATTTTTTGTTGCTGTGCACCACGGACGCTGTGAACTAAAAAGTTGTAAACTCGAATTCGTGAAACACTCAAGGGTTTAATAAGTACGACTTAAGGGGCGGCTTTTCATACAAAAACAAAAGATTCAACCTGTGGCTAATCTTCGCTGTATTTCTGTATGAATATTTACAGACAAAATTTATGTAATAGGAGAAATACTATCACAGGGCGGTGCGTTTTTTTTTGTATCTTGTTTAGTTGTTTTCGAATAATCCTGAAAAACACGATTTCCGTTGGTTCTTTGTTATTGAAAATAATGAGCCGTAAATTCGATATTTGCAAATTTGGTTTCCTATTCATACAAATTTCAGGAGTGGGATCAGTTACGGCCTGCAAGCTGTTTCGACAGGTATTTTATAGATATTTTTGGTAATTTGTTCTTGTCATCTCTGTCACTCTGTCTGTCTGTGAATAGGTCGGGAAAGAGAGATTATAATAATAATAATAATAATAATACATGGGACTTCCCACACAGCGCCATCTAGTCCCAAAGTAAGCAAGTATTATGCTTGTGTTATGGGTTACTAGACAACTGATATACATACTTAAATATTCTTTATAATATATACTTATATAAATATTTTTTTTTTAATATATAACAACCAAGACCCGGTACCAGTATCAATATTCATCATATTAATACTGACCCGACCTGGGATTCGAACCCGGGACCTCTAGCCCCGTAGGCAGGGTCGCTACCCACTAGGCTAAGCGGTCGTCAAACTGATTGAAACGGAGATAGCGATGCCAAATCGAAGCTGCGGATTTAAAGACTATTCCTTAACTCTAACGGCGAAGGTTATGCTCCAGGAAGGTTATACACAACGGCCGATCCATTGTGGTGCTTTGCACATTGTGGACGACATGGAAAATGAACATCAAAAATAAAAACTTAAAACATATTTTTGTCAAACACTTTTATTAAATTTTACGAAAAAAGTTATAGACAACTTTTACAAAATTTGCTTTCATACGATGCACCGCGAGCTCCTGCATCCTTCGATAATGCTGCCTTTCGTCTATGTTTATAACTTTCTGAAATATAGCCGAATCTCATTCTCCGGGGTAATGGATCTGATAATCATTCAATGAAAAGGACACTTGTCCAACCCACAGTTTTCGATCGATTTCAAAATTTCTCTTTCCAAACGGTAAACTTTTTTTTTAAACCTTTTTCATTATTTCCATATTGACTTTCGTTTTTTAAATAACCAACTTTTTGTTCGAAAAATCGGGAAATTTCGTATTTTGTTTTCACCTGTTTTGATTTTCACCTGTTTTGATTTTCTGAAAAAAGTTACCGACCGATTTTAGAAAATTTGGAATCATACAATGCCCCACAATCCTCTTCATCTTTTGACACCACTGCCTTTCATCTCCCATCATAAACATCGGAAATATAGCCGAATATATTCACCCACGAAAACGATTTAATAAACATTTTCATAGTAAAAAAATCAATTAAAATCACTACTGCGAAAATTGTTATTTATTAGCATTCATAATATTATGTAATAGTAGCAATAATTTTATTTGGAATTTAAGAGTAAGTGAAAAATTTTAGAGGAAAACGTAACAAGGATAAAAAAATTGGAGATGCAAAATAAACTTTAGTGTCGTGTGAAATATAAAATGTTCCACCTTACAGCAAGAAAAAGTTCTTGGTGTTTTTCGTAGTTGTAGTCGTTCATTCTTATAATTACGTACATTATAATAATAATAATGCACACCTATACTAAAGTACAAAAATTCAACTAACTCACAGATGAAATATAAAATATAAAGCGTGAGTCGAACTCGCATACCGAAGGTTCCTTACCACCGTACAATTTAAAAAAAAAACATGTTTCTTGCATGGGGACCAGTTAAATTTTAACTTTATATTGTTTTCAATAATTGTTGTTATACCGGTCATAGTTATACCTACACATTCCGTGAAAATTTCAAGTGTTTACCTTTTACGGTTCAGACGATACAGTCCTGTGACAGACAGACCGACGGACGGACAGTGAAGGCTTAGTAACAGGGTTCCTATTGGTACCCATTGGGTACGGAACCCTAAAAATGATATAAATCTTGGTGATTTACGATCGCTCGCAAACAAATTCTATTAGCGTACATATATAGGTACTTATGACATCCGAATGTAGAAGACTCTATCATAATTTAAACAATCAATTTATTTGATAAGGAACTGATTTCTCCGGTTTTACCACAACATTTCAAAACTGAAGTGGGGATCTCGTGATAAATTACTGCAATTTTTTTAGAATTTGTACTATTCAAAGGTATTCAGCGATTTCAAACAAGGAGCCTGGTTACTGTCATTGCTTAGTGATGATGTAGGTGCGTAATGAAAGATTAAATTTTGTATGTCTTGAACCTTTGACCTAGACAAACAGTATTATTGTTAGGTACTGTACGCCATTCAATTAGCTTCATGCGGAAAATCCATTCTCCTATGCGTTACTGTGTTACGACGTGAACAAACGACAAACAAACAAACAACCGAACACATTTTCGTATTTTGCAGTATTAGTTTGAATGGGCATATATCTAGTCAATGACTAGAAATAATCGTAATTAATGGGTTTTTTTTTCAAAACAATTAAGTGTCTTTAAGTTCATGCATTTAATTATTTTTTTCAGACTTAGAAATATTAATACCCTTCTTAATATTTCCTCGGTCACTGCTGTTTCAAGATTTCCCGAGCAACGCTTATGATAGTTGAAATGTGCCCGTAGCATATGAGAAAGCATTAACCCCTAATGTATCTCTAACTTTTCAATTTCTTGTTCAGTAATAAAAAAATCAAGCAAAGATATTTTATCACCGCGTGAACTTCTGTTTTCTTTTTTCAGTTTCGCACACGCCCTTCGACAAGATAGAAACAGATGACATCAATTTTTTTAAACTGATATATATAATCATTATATAATATGTTAAAAACATGGAACTAATGTTAAAAACAATTCAGTTTACTTTTTTAATGGGTAATATTACAGGTGTCTGTGGCCAGTATTAATTTGTTTTGCTATAAGGAATAAATATTTAACTCTCACCTCACTTCGAGTTAGGCACCCCTCGTGTAGGGATATCATATACACTATTCGATACTTATATACTACTTGTCTATTATAGTCATAGATTGTCATAGAACTGTCATTGACGACCGCTTAACCCCAGGTCGGGTCAGTATTTATATGAAGAATATTGATACTGGTACCGGGTCTTGGTTGTTATATGCACGTGGTGTCTTCTCTTGGTACCCAAAACACAAGCTAATGCTTAGTTTGGGGCGTAGACGTTGTTGTGATGTATACGTTATTATTATAGATTGGTTATAACATTAGATTTCTGGGGAAAATCATTAAAACGATCATAATCATGTATAAATATTTTATATATCAACGTATTACAAAAAGACATTAATGATCAGTCACATCAATTGAAATAAATTTAAGCCGCAGCTTGCACAATTGAAACAGTATCATGTGATATTTCAGGAATCTGGACTGCATTTAATTCACGTTTAGCCATATTTAATACTATTTCCACAAGAGGAGAACTAGATGATTCGAACGCTTGTTCAACAATCGCCGGTCCCACGGAAATCGGTTCGAATGAATCTACTACCGCTGGCCCTACAGAAATTGGCTCAAAAGAATCGACTATTGCTGGCCCTACAGAAATTGGCTCAAAAGTATCGACTATTGCTGGCCCTACAGAAATTGGCTCAAAAGTATCGACTATTGCTGGCCCCACAGAAATTGGCTCAAAAGTATCGACTATTGCTGGCCCCACAGAAATTGGCTCAAAAGCATCAACAATAGCTGGTCCAACAATTACAGGTTGAGGTTGCGTGTCTACTATAGCAGGACCCACGACCACATGATGCGAACCCAGCAATTCCTGAAGTTGAGCTTCAAGGGCAGCAGCGGTAGTTGCATGAGTACTAGAACTCTGAATTGCAGCAATTATTTCCTGGATGAGACTCATATCAAAAGAGACGACTGGGTTCTGAGCTGAATCGACCACGACAATACTTTCTGGAATGCTGTCTACAACTGTGACCGTTTCTGGAGCAGATTCCACAACAGACACTAGTTCAGGATCAGTGTTGATAGCGCCTGGGCCACCTTCAACAGCAACAAGGTTAGAGTCGGCTAATCCGCTATTGATATTAACAATGATAGAAACTAAAGGTGTGTTGTAAATTGCAGATTCTGACACCTCAGGATTAGTCTCAGCTGGTACGAAAGGGTCTACTATGGCAGGTCCGACGGAGATGGGCTCGAAGGAGTCCACTACAGCAGGTCCGACGGCGATAGGTTCAAAAGAGTCCACGATAGCAGGGCCAACGGCAATGGGTTCAAAAGAGTCCACGATAGCAGGTCCGACCGCGATAGGCTCAAAGGAGTCCACGATAGCAGGTCCGACGGCAATGGGTTCGAAGGAGTCCACGATAGCAGGTCCGACGGCGATAGGTTCGAAAGAGTCCACGATAGCGGGTCCGACCGCGATAGGTTCGAAGGAGTCCACGATAGCAGGTCCGACTGCGATAGGCTCGAAGGAGTCCACGATAACAGGTCCGACGGCAATGGGTTCGAAGGAGTCCACGATAGCAGGTCCGACGGCGATAGGTTCGAAGGAGTCCACGATAGCAGGTCCGACGGCAATGGGTTCGAAGGAGTCCACGATAGCAGGTCCGACGGCGATAGGTTCGAAGGAGTCCACGATAGCAGGTCCGACGGCAATGGGTTCGAAGGAGTCCACGATAGCAGGTCCGACGGCGATAGGTTCGAAAGAGTCCACGATAGCGGGTCCGACCGCGATAGGTTCGAAGGAGTCCACGATAGCAGGGCCAACGGCAATAGGTTCAAAAGAGTCTACGATAGCAGGTCCGACCGCGATAGGTTCGAAAGTGTCCACGATACCAGGTCCGACGGCGATAGGTTCAAAGGAGTCCACGATAGCAGGGCCAACGGCAATGGGTTCGAAGGAGTCCACGATAGCAGGTCCGACGGCGATAGGTTCGAAGGAGTCCACGATAGCAGGTCCGACGGCAATGGGTTCGAAAGAGTCCACGATAGCAGGTCCGACGGCAATGGGTTCGAAGGAGTCCACGATAGCAGGGCCAACAGCAATGGGTTCGAAGGAGTCCACTATAGCAGGTCCGACAGCGATAGGTTCGAAGGAGTCCACGATAGCAGGTCCGACGGCAATGGGTTCGAAGGAGTCCACGATAGCAGGTCCGACGGCAATGGGTTCGAAGGAGTCCACGATAGCAGGTCCGACGGCAATGGGTTCGAAGGAGTCCACGATAGCGGGTCCGACGGCAATGGGTTCGAAGGAGTCCACGATAGCAGGTCCGACGGCAATGGGTTCGAAAGAGTCCACGATAGCAGGTCCGACGGCAATGGGTTCGAAGGAGTCCACGATAGCAGGTCCGACGGCAATGGGTTCGAAGGAGTCCACAATAACAGGTCCGACGGCAATGGGTTCGAAGGAGTCCACGATAGCGGGTCCGACGGCGATAGGTTCGAAGGAGTCCACGATAGCAGGTCCGACGGCAATGGGTTCAAAAGAGTCCACGATAGCAGGTCCGACGGCGATAGGTTCGAAGGAATCCACTACAGCAGGTCCAACAGCGATTGGTTCGTACTCGATGACAGGCACGGGACCCCCAATTCCGGGCTCTGCAAAGCGTTGGACTGGGCCGGCCACTGTCACGGCAATCACAGCAAATATCACGATGACCTTCATTTTTATAACTATAACAATTAAAATAAAAAATATATTTATTAATATTTCATTAAGTAAAAAGTGTATTCAAAGATAAGCGCAGAACCCACCTTGTTGGTTAAGTGAGTTCTCAAGGAGAACTTGAAATGTTTTTTTTAATCGGGCATTTTATATAATTAGTAACTGTTATCAATCCGATAGGTCTGATCATCCATATAATAGGTACTAATCCGTAGGGACATCTAATCGCTGATAGAGTTAATGTTAATTAATCCCTGGTGTACAATAAAACACAGGGTTCTTGCTATGTTAACTGTTGAACTGAAACCTGCTAAAACCTGGCTGCGTAAAAAATTGTTAACTAAATAGAGAAAAAAAGGGGTCAAAAGAATATACAATTTTATTTGAACACTGTTATCTACTTAAGCAAATAATTAAATAAACTAAATTTTTATAGTTTTACTAGTGGGAAGGCACAAAAATTACTAATTATATTTCTTGTTAAATTGAAGAATTGAAAATAGATATTCATGTAAAAAACTACCGCCTGTAATCTTTTCTATATTTGAAAATGGACATTTATAGGTATTAAAGAATTTGCTAAAATCCAACACCGTTTGACCCATCACCATGAAAGTTGGTACGTATATCTCTATTTTTTCATGGAGAAGGTTTTTATGCTATTAAATTTATTCCCTTTGCGTATATAGCCACCAAATAGCGTTGCAATATTTCAAATTCTATACCGTTCCACCGATCGTCAAGAAATTGGTACAAATAAGTATTCGAGTGTGGAAAATATGCGACTGCAGCATTTCATCTTACAAAACGAAGATATATTCCACACGGTTAGGGGCGCAGGCATTCGCTACTTTATATGACATTCAAGTTACAATAGTTATTTTGATAATATTTAGTTATTCAAGTTATAGAGAACTGTTTACTGAAGTCGGCTAACAAAACTTTTTAAACATCTCATAATAGCCCTGTTCACATATAGAATTTTGAATTTTTTAGACTGGATATTTGGTAGTACCTACTATTTCATGCAGCAGTAGCTTTCGGATTATAGCTCCACTACTGGGACAACGGAATCCTAATAATTATTACAAGTTAATTATCACTTAAACCACAGTCCCCGCAGTGCGATGTTGTAAATTATTTTCTGCAGAGACCCGCAAAAGTAACAACAGAGCTGTTTATTTTGTTTTTAAGGGTAATAATATTTTTTTTTAAATAATAGGTATCGTCTGCTGCACAATATTACGTGTGTGATTTTGGTTTTATAATTATATGCTAATAATTTTTAATAAATTTTATGAGAATTTTCACAACAGTCCAAGTGGCAAAGTTAAGTAAGTGTTAGCCGATAAATAAATATAAATGTCGCTGGATATAAAACTTACTTGTGGAATTTAGCAAAATAAAGACCAGAGGACAGTATCGTGATATGATTTCGCATATGATTTTCAGTGCGTAGACAGTCACTGTTTTGACACTTTATACCGTACTGGTTCTTGCATTTGTATAAAGTTTATACTTTTAAATTTGTATATTTATCTACTTTCATGATAAAATGTCTGGTTTCTTTAATGTACCTTAGAGAACCACGTCAAAAAGTATTCGCTTGTATAATTTTTATAAATTAAAATTTTAATAATAATTGTTTGTTTCAGTAACTATACCTATTACCCGTCGGTAATTCAGTCTTAATATACCTAATTAAGACTGAATAAACATTATTTTAATTATAAACCCTCGTAAGTCTAGAACAGGCCATATTTTTTTAAAGTAATTATTGTATTTGAAAAACTTACAGTTGTCTAAAACTGTGCTGCTATGTAGTATATGAACTAATTCTGTGACTCGAGTAATATTCAAAATATTATATTTATTAAGAAAATATAAAAATAACTTTATACGAAAACAAAATTTATAAACAAAATTATATTCAGTTGAAGAGTATATAACTTATAATCTACTAAAATTTTATCTCTGTCTTATTCTTGCAAAACGTAATTTAATATTATTTTTCAGTTGTCTGGTACTCATAATACAAGATTTGCTTAGTTTGGCACTAGATGGCGCTGCGTGGAATGTCCCGGGTATTATTATTATTTTAAATGACCTGACGTTACAGGCCAGTAGGTACACCGTGCGATATTGCCCTTTCTGTATCAGGTATTATGTTAATATATTTAGGAAATTCATTCATATAAAAAATCTTTCTACGGAAACACGTTACCCAGGTATAGATATACCTGTCATCACGAGGAATCATATATTTAATTTTTAATTTGATTACATTTAAAGAAATATCCGTTTCATACACTATTGGAAAGATATGAGTAATATTGAATGAAGCTTGAATAATGAAGTTATTCCTAGAACCGGTTATATTATTATATTAGTTATTAACGGTTTAATTTGTAAAATTTATCGTAAATAGGGAATCCCCATTACGCTAGGATATAGTGCCTCCACATTATACCTCCACAAGTAAGTAGGTATAATGATAGATACCTATAGCAAGATTACTTCGTTTAAACAAACAAATCATAAAATACTTTGTTTATATTATGGTACAGTTTATATGTATACGTTATTGAATTATTTTAATGGGTAAAATGCATTATTCTGCATATCAAGATATTACAAAGCGATTCTTATTTGATACAGCCCTCAAATTTGCCAATAACATTACGAAATACGAATAACTTTGTTCAGAAACATATTTCAACTAATTTTAATAGATTTATCAGTGAGATGTATATTTCATTTAAAATCTTGTTGAGGGTGCGATAATGTTTAATCTTGTTTCAATATACTAACTAAATCTGAGTTTTTAAAAGTTATATTTTAATAATTTTACATCTCTGAGTAATTTTGAAAATTGTTGTAAATTGGCTCATGTGTAATAAATTATGAATAATTTACGCCGTGATGTAATATTAGCCATGGGCCGTACCTATAACGTTTCAATTTTATTTAAATATTTTTATATATATAATATGCCTCAATTATTCACAAAAGTTTGAAAACTTTTATCACAGTCACTTTGTCATAAATGTCATCGCATCTATAATCTTTTATATGTGAGTAACGTCATGTGAAGCATATTTTGTGACTCACATATAATTGTGATTCTTGGTTTACTAAATTTTTTTTGTACACCTTATACAATGAAATAAATGTTGATTTACAAAAATCTAATACTTACCGATTTCAATTAGAAATTAGATTTATGCTATGGTAATAATTTAAATAAAGCAATGAATCGTGTCGTTAGAAATTCCTTGCGATTCAATGTACTTATTATTTTTAACAGAAACTTTCCTATATCAACATTCTTCACAAGTGAACATACATCCGAGCCTTTTATTTGATCAAAATTGCAGAGAAATTATTGCTCAACTCGACACTTAAAAATGCTAGTTCAAAAAAAATAGGTATTCATCAGATAGTAAAATTGCTATAAAAAAAACCCTAAACTCTTCCCTAACATGGTCACTGTGAACCGAATGTAAAAAAATTTGGGCAAACAAAATATTTTGTCATTGGAAATGACTTTCATTTTGTTGGGATATAGGGGATCATTTGGGAGTTTTTGTGAGACAGGCAGATTGCACAAAGAATTTTCGAGATATCGGTCAAAGTAGTGTCAAAAGACGCAACTCAGCGAGCTCTACAAGATAGCAAAAAACAATTTGAAAAAAGATCAAAAACAAAAAAATTATCGGCAAAAAATGAAAAAAAAAAACATTTTTTTTCCCCGATTTTCGTTTTGGGAGCCCAATATCTCGAGAACTAGGTCCAAATAAGAAAAAAATAAAAAAAACGGCTCGAGGTAATTATACGGGGGATCGATTGAGATAAAATTGTTAGAATCGGACAACCGGAAGTAGTGGTTAAGGGTGCCCTTAGTTGGAAGTCGGATATGCATCGGTGTTACATTTCGTACAAATTCGGTTTGTTCGATCGAAATGTCGTACAAAATGTTATATTACGAAGTTTTAAGCTTATTCAAAATACAGTTGTGTTATTTTTTACGAAAAAAATTTATTACGAAGAATATTATCCAAAATAATTATGTGTGTTTTACTTTATTCCGTTAGGTACATTTCCAATGTCGTAAGAACTTCGTGCGAAAGCAGGAGATCCGTTGATTTTTTTACTATAGATAAATTAATACTAAAATTCATAAATTTCAGTGACAATAAGCAATATAAACAATTGATTGCGGATAATATATTAGTCTTAATAATTACTATATCACATTTTTTCAATTTTTAAAATTTTGAAAACATTTCGTGATGATATAGCCGTTTCTATGCTCTCAGGCATCATAAGTTTAAATTTTAATAATATTTAATAATAATAACTTATGAATAATAATTATGAAGAAGTGTATTTAATAACTTTGATAACTTTGTAATAACTTTTTAATTGAATACTTAGTACGTATTCCGAAGAAATTTTTTTCTGCATTCCTGAAAATCTGTTTATATTGCCCAAGTTTACTCATTATACAAAATATTCTCCAATCAATAATAACTAGAATTGCATCGTAAATCAATAAACATAATTCTAGTCGTAAATTAAGATACGCTACTTTTCGTGCTGCAATAAAATTTGATAAAAATCAGTCAATATTCGCGCTCGGTTATTTTTGCGGCGAGAACTTATCCCATTTGACATTTTAAATTATATTACTTAAGTCGTGATAGCCCAAAGCGCAACGAACCTGTCTCAAATTTACAAGGCCCCACAGGGCCATGGTTCGAATCCGGGCGTGTACCAATAAGTTTTTCTGACTTAAGTACACAACTATCACTGACTCCGTGCTTCGGAGGGCACGTTAAGCAGTCGGTCCCGGACGCTGTCAATAGATGGCGGTCGTTACAGTCCCCAACACGCAGTGGAGCAGCGTGGTGGATTTAAGCTCCAAGCCCCCCCTACTAACCCTGGGGGAGGTCTAAGCCCCTGCAGTGGGGTAACAATGGGCTGATGAATATTACTTAAGTCGGGACTTTTCTAAAATTCCAGTTTTAAGCCTAACAAACAGAATATATCAGGTAGATAATATTACCCCTATTAAGTCTAGGATAATTAGTAAAATTGCATTTTGCATTCTGGTTGGTTGTTTCTAGGATTTTTGCAAAGATCAAATTTTACGAATCGAAGCACTGACACTACGAAGCTTTTGAAGTTTGAAGAAGAAGAATACAAATATGCCGAACGAATTGTACTAGAAAAAAAACCTGTCAACTAGAAAAAATCTACAGATTTCGCGCTTCTCGTAGCTATTGCAGGACATTGAAAATGAAGATCAAAAATAAAAATTTATAACACTTTTTTGGCCAACAATTTTATTACATTTCTTGAAAAAAGTTATGGACCAATTTTCTAAAATTTGGTTCCATACGATGCCCCGCGACCTCCTGCATCATTTGACACTACTGCCTTTCGCCTACCTTTATAACATTTTCTGAAATATAACCGAATCTCACTCTCCGGAGTAACTGGATCTGATAATCATTCAATGAAAAGGGCACTTGCCCAGACCACAGTTTTCGACCGATTCCAAAATATCTTTTTTCAAACTATTAACAATCTATCTGCCTGTAGTTCAGTCAATGAAGGTTTTCACCTCGGATTTCGTTGAATCTTCATCGATTTTCATAAAAATTGGTAAATAAGAGAAGATACTTTAAGAAACAAAACTGACTTCGTGTCAACTTGCACTTTTGCCCTGGGGGTGGATGCCACCCCTTCTCGGGGGTGAAAATTATTTTAATAAAAATAACCATAGAAATCCATAGAAAAACAAATTCTAAGCAAAATTTGTTGTATAAAGTTTTTGGAATAAATCAATACTTTCTGAGTTATTAAAGATCAAATATTGTAATTTTTCGTGATAAAAATACATGTTTTAAAGTGGTTTTTCATAAATAACTCAAAAACTATAAGTTTTTACAAAAAATGTGTCATTACCAAAATTGAAGCTAAAAAAAAACAAACAAATCTCTACTTTGAAAAACCTTTTAATATTAATTCAAAGTGAGCTACAGGTAATTGTATGTATATTTTTTTTTCGGCGAGTACTTAAATCTAAGTATTCAAATTTAAATAACGGGAAACCGATGCATTTTATGACATACTTTTTAAACATTTTGTAAAGTACTTAAAAATATCTTTCTAATGAGCATTTTAGAAAGTTAATAGCATCAAAATTGAGCAAGTTATGATAAAAATAAGATGACACTTTCGATTTTTTTTTGGAAAAAACGAAAAATAAAACCTTCACCACACCACAAAAATTCAAATTTACGGGTATCCCTAAAGGACTTACTTTTTTTAGCATAAGTGATGACGCAAAAATTTTTCCCCGTTTAGAATGCTTATTTTTGAAAAAAAGTATGATTTAATAAAATCGAAATTTTCCAATTTTCGCAAATTTCTTTTCTTTTGAAAATAACTTCAAAAATATTAGATATTCGTAAAAAATAATGAAGAACGAAATTTGAGTTTTTTTTTTAATAAAGATTTTGGTTTTTTTTTATTTTTATGGGATGAAAAATAACCGAGATAAAGACCTTTAAAGCCTAAGTTTTACTGCTAGAACCATGTAACCGGGAGCCTTTAACTATTTATCTTTTAAAAAATGAGGGCTTTAAAAAATCTAATTTAAAACGATCTTATAGCTCTTGAAATTACTTTTCAAATGTTTTTTGAATGAACCTGATATCTGTAAAAAAACAAATTATATTTTTTTGGAAAAATTTTTGGAGCAGATATTTTGTATGCATATATTATACTGCTTACTAAATACACATGTATGGGTGTGTGTATGTGTGTTTTGAAGATAGAGAAAGTGACAGGAACGGTAAACTTCTGCTCCAAAACCTGGTGGGGCTTCTTGTGGATGTCGTAGGGTAGGGCTATTTTTTTTAAGCGACTTCAAAAAAGAAGGAGGTTACTCAATTCGACCGTATATATGTTTTTTTTTTTTACTTTTTTTTTATGTGTGTTCAGGGATAACTTCGTTGTTTATGAACCGAATTGGATGATTTTTTTTTTGTGAAAGGGAGATATCTTCAAAATAGTACCATGATAAGGAAACCAGGATCTGATGATGGCATCCTAGAGAAATCGAGGGCCACCTTCGAAAATCGTATTTTAAAGTATCGTATTTTAAGTATTTTGATAAAGTACGACTACTAGTACTATTTAATGAAAGCCGGGAGTCGATCTGATGATGGAGCTGAAAGACAGTCGAGGGAACTCCTCAACGACTTACAGCAATTACCTGGTGTTTGGACCTGATTTATTTCTATTGATGAGATCTTTGCACCCATATGGATTATAAGTGCCATTACAGGTCTGATGATGGAGACCATACACAATCGAGGGAACTCCTCAACGATTTACAGCAGTTACTTTTTGTTGGGCTTCCTTCATACGGTTGAATGTGCCAAAATGTTCAGTTCGCACAAAAATAATAATTAAGATTGAAGTTTTACATAGGAATACCACTGCCTACTAAGCATGCTGATGCGTCAATTTGACACTGAATTTACGTTGCGTAATTGCGGTTCTGTCTCATTAGAGTAGCGCGTTTAGTAGCCCCATTTATACTAAATACAAATAAGTTACAGATGCGTTCAACTAAAAATTGAAAAATAAAATAATTTAAAAAAAAATAAAAACCGACTTCAAAAACATAAACTAAAAAGTTAAAAATAAAATTTTCACTTTATAGAAAGGAGCATTAACAGGCGGCATATAGTTAATGAAGTCGGTGCCAGCTCAGACACTTTAAATGGGTACTTACCAGGTAATAAAAATTACAACAATGATATATTTATAACTATAATAAATATAGAACACAATTTAAAGTGTCTGAGTGAGTAGGCACCGACTTCATTAACTATATGCCGCCTGTTAATGCTCCATTCTTTAAAGTGAAAATTTTATTTTTAACTTTTTAGTTTATGTTTTTGAAGTTGGTTTTTATTTTTTTTTTCAATCTGCGGATCATGCAGCAATGATAATTGGCAAAATAACTCTCCAACAAATGTAGAAGTTGGTGAAGAGAGCTGTGATGGGCAATAATAAAAATGTATTTAAATAAAAGATGAATAAACGTTTCATATATTTTATTATTTATTTTAATACATTTTTCTCTTAATTAATAAATTAAATTTTCATGTCAAAAAATGTCACGAGTCAAAAAATAATAAAAAATTATTTCCAACTTTAAAGTATGCTTTTTCATCACATTTGCACAAAGGGTAGTTTTAAGTCGTAGTTGGAAGAATGTGAATTGAATAATATTAATAAAGTTTGAAATATATTAATGAAATTTATCTTAACTATTAAAAAAGCTTCTAACTAATTAAAGCTGATAAAAAATTATTCCATTATTATTATGACAAGGAGTAGTTTTTAAGGGTGAAAAATTTCGCAATAAAAAAATACTTAGTAAATAAGATTTCACTTCAGTAATATACTATTTAATAGGTTAAAGTTTTTGAAACCAATTTTTACAGTGATTCTGCAATAAGGGGGTTGTAGGTTTTTTGTCATTCAAAATGACTATCAGATCCATTTCACGGGAGACGCATTTTTAACCATAACTCCGAGAGTATGGGGTTTAGCCAAGATTTTAAGGTCTTAAAAGATTAAGAATTCAGTTGTGCATTGTATGACATCAAAATTTTGGAAATCGGTTAAGTAGTTTTTGAAAAAAATTGGAAAATGTAAAAAAATCGGGATTTTTTCGGAATTTTTTTTTACTAAATCCAAAATATTTCAAGAACGGGGACCGGTATCGAAAATAAAAAAATATTGTATCTCGGCCATTAATGTAGCTACGATTTCAGACCAAGTTTTTGGAAATCGGTTGGTAATTGTAAGAGAAATTATTTCTGAAAGATGAGATTTTTTTGGTCGATCGCTTGTGTTTGTGGATATAAGTTACTATATTTCAGAGGGTATTCGTCGGATCGCTTCAAAGTGTTATACCAAAGGTTAGAAGGCGTTGGTAGCTACAGTTTGAGACCAAAATTTTGGAAATCGGTTGGAAATCGAACAAGAAATTTGACATCACATGTTAGATTTTATGGACGTTCGGGAACTTGTTAACATTACGGTCATCGCCTTTCGGCCTGTATTCGTTCGAATGCTTCATTATCGAGTTCAGAACGTTTAAGGATATCAGAGGCTGTAGTTTAAAACTTAAATGTTTCAAATACGTTGAACTAGTGACCCGCCCCGGCTTCGCACGGGTAGCAGATAATTTTTTCGTTGATTTATTTCTGAGTTTAAAGAGTTGAAAAGAATAGTGCCACGTTTTCGTGGCAATAAAATAAAATAATCTGTGAAAATCGGGTTTGGGTAGGTTCATTTTCAATGAAACCGATGGTTGCGGGGACTGCAAGATCTGTGGATTTTTCCTTTTCCCATATTGGCTTTCGTTTTCGAAATAATCAACTTTTTGTCCGAAAAATCTGGAAATTTGTCTTTTCGTCGTCGTTCGTCTTTTTATTTCCACCTTATCGGTTTCGGTAAATAATTACCGGCCGATTTTAGAACATTTGGTATCATACGATGCCCCACAAGCCCTTGCATCTTTTGACACCAATACCTTTCGTCTACCATCACAATCTTCGGAATTAAGTTGAAATAAACACCCCCACGAAAACATCTGATAAACATTTTAAAGTTAAAAATCTGTTAAGTGCAGAGCTGCTTACGCATAGATATGGTTCCGTGAGCATGCCAAATTAAACTTAATCTTGAAACGGCACATGATTTATAACTATATAGGTACCTACACATTTATTTGATCAGCTATAACTCTTGAATCAGTTGACCCTAGACAGTTGTGATAGTTTTCGTAGTAGATAAGTTGGCAACTAAGGTTTTTTTTTTAAATTCATTTTTTATTCCTTAATTTTTCGTAATATCAATAAATAATGAAGTTGCCTTAAGAGATACTTAAATATTATCTTTAAACAAATTAAATATTATCCCTTCATTACAATAGTCATTTTAATTCGCACTTTTTCCCGATTATTCAAAAATTGATATATTGCTGATATATACAATTTTGAATGAATGCCAGGGGGCAGGAAAAGCTACTGTGCGGCTAAATATGGCGGGCAAACATAAAATACTTTTCTAATGATCTATCACATATGATGAGATAAAACAGAAAATTTAAGAACTAATTTCATCATGTCTTACAAAAAAATGTCAACTTTACCTATTGTAATAAAAATTACATACAAGTAAAAGTTCATTGACCTGTGTCAACAAACTTTAAACACTAGAACTCTAAAAAATCCTAATAAAAGGTATTTTTAATACAAAGGTTTTTTTAATTATTTATTTCTAAACCCGAAAAAAATCCCTTTCGAATAAAACTTAACTAGGTACATGAAAAATATTTATAATTTTACAATTATGACGTCAATTTAGTGTGTTTCGTTCATGGAAAAAGATTCATAGAAAAAATTGAAGACTAAATATCATTTTTTAAATGTGCTGAAGACCTTCAACGTATTTCAAAGTTGTCGATGAGTGTGAATTGTCAGGTTTTTCAAAATCAAACTATTCAAAGACATCAGTCGATTCAAACAGAGTCAGTCTAAACACAAAGACGCCATAAAGATCAAATAGTTATCAACAATATTTAATTGACACAATAAATCAATGGAAAAACCGCAAATACGCAACCAATTAAAAAGTTTAGCATCACTTTATCAGAAATAGAAAGAGCATATAAATATTTTCTTGTGAATTTCATCTAATTAATTTTATCTAACTTTATTTTTCATAATTTCACTAGCTTCCCATTACGGCTTCGCTCACGTAGTTCTAGTTTTAATTCTAAACTTCGCTTCCCGTCTCCTATCTTTGTTCCAGATCTTTCAATTCACTCCCAAATACCCTGAATCTATACTAATATTATAAAGCTGAAGAGTTTGTTTGTTTGTTTGTTTGTTTGAACGCGCAAATCTCAGGAACTACTGGTTCGAATTAAAAAATTATTTTTTTGTTGGATAGTCCATTTATCGAGGAAGGCTAAAGGCTATACTACATCACGCTACGACCAATAGGAGTGGAGCATCAATGAAAAATGTTGCAAAAACGGGAAAAATTATTCCTTTTGAGAACTTCTGTCGCGCGTGCTGCGTAAACGGTTGATGTTAAGCAAAAATCATGTATTATGGAATTGTACCCCTTTAAAAGTTCTAACCAAAAGTCTGCTACAGCATATGTGTATCTTTTAAGGTTAACTTACTATAACCTTTTTTATGATGATCGAGTTTGTTCTAACATAATGTACTATTTGCGAAGATGTTTTTTAAACGTGATATTAATCCTTATCAAATTAAATATGGTAGTTGTCTTAAGCATTTCATGCATATTATAATTGCCCTTTACATCATACAATTTAAATTAATATCTTAACAGTTTTTATTGAAATTTAAAAACTATAGCGGGAGAAAATAAATTCGCTGTCTGCCTCTGTTCGTTAACTTTTTACTTCCCAACCAATAGACTTTGATACGGTTTTTAGTAATATCTTATTTTCTTATTATCTTATAATCTATTAATCTATATAAAAGAAATACTTATTATAAAGCTGAAGAGTTGGTTTGTTTGTTTGTTTGTTTGATTGATAGATTGATTGATTGATTGATTGATTGATCGATCGATCGATTGTTTGATTGTTTGTTTGTTTGTTTGTTGGTTGGTTGGTTGTTGGTTAGTTGGTTGGTTGGTTGGTTGGTTCGTTCGTTCGTTTGTTCGTTCGTTTGTTTGTTTAAACGCGCAAATCTCAGGAACTACTGGTTCAAATTGAAAAATTATTTTTGTGTTGGATAGTCCATTTATCGAGGAAGGCTATAGGCTATACTACATCACGCTACGACCAATAGGAGTGGAGCTTCAATGAAAAATGTTGCAAAAACGGGAAAAATTATTCCTTTTGAGAGCTTCTGTCGCGCGCGCTGATTGATTTGATGATTGATTGATTGAATGATTGATTGATGGATTGATTGATTGATTGATGGATTGATTGATTGATTGATTGATTGATTGTTGGTTGGTTGGTTGGTTGGTTCGTTCGTTCGTTCGTTCGTTTGTTTGTTTGTTTGAATTTGTTAATCTCTGAAACTACCAGTCGGATTTGAAAAATTCTTTTTGCCTTCGATAGCCTGATTCTAGCGGAGAGTTATAGGCTATATACATGAAAACGAACTGTCTGTCTGTTCGAGCAAATCGGCTTCGGCCAAAACGGCTTAACCGATTTTGATGAAACTTTACACATATAACAGGATGTAATCTTTTCACTACACCCTTTCCATATGTGACATACAGAACTTTTTGTATGTCTGTCTGTACGTCCATATGTCTAAACCTATTTAAATGAAACATCAATGAATATGAAAAGAAGGTCGTTAAAACTAACAAATGTTGTTTTTTGTCCGTCTGTCTGTCTGTAGGTGTATCTGTCTATTTGAGCTAATCTCCAAAACGGCTAAACAGATTTTAAGGAAACTTTGCAGACGTGAAAGAAGGTTGTCAAGAGTGTCATAAGCTACTTTTTGTGTTTGTCTGTCTGTCTATCTGTCTGTCGGTTGTCCTCACTGATCTAGCAACGTACAGCCGAAAGTACTAAGTCTGGGAAGCTTAAATTTGGAACATAAGTTTATTTTATAACGTGAGCATTATAAAGTTAAGAAAGGCTTTTTTAGAAATTTCAAACTTAAGGATGGGAATGGAGGGACTTAAATAATGACGTGTTTCAGGGTTTTCAGATTTTCACATTTTAAGACTGGGAAACGGGAGATGAAAAATTGTATCGGTTTTTTAAAGGGTGGAAGGGGAATGAAGATTGAAAGTTTGAATGGGTGTGACCAAAATTGGTTCCAGCAAAAAGTACGTATAAACCATCTCGAACGTTAATAGTACCTATAACAGGAATTTGTAGTCTACGCAAGCGAAGCTGCGGGCGGTCGCTAGTAATATTGTAAAATGAATATGCGGCTATTGAAATCAATATTTTATGCGGGATAAAAATTAATGTAAGTTCTTGCTCATGTTCTTAGATGATATATTTATTACGTAAAATGCATCGTAGAAATCCTCCCAGCAGTTTTAGAGAAACGTATTTATTGTAACGTTAATTAAGTTAAAAAATTTTACGTACAGACGAAAGAAATACAGCGGTTATCCGCTGTATTTCTTTCGACGTTTTTGGTCATTGGTGTTTGTAAGACAATTACTTACACTTGAAATTTTTATGAAAGCTGTATCACTATGATCGCTATATTAAAAAATTATAATAATAAAATAAAGTTAAAAATTAAAGAATTCCCATACAAGAAACTTATTTTTTTCGACGTTTTTGGTGATAGGTGGTTGTAAGATCATTACTTACACTTGAAATTTTCATGAAAGCTGTATCACTATGATCGCCATAATAGAAAATAATAATAATAAAATAAAGTTAAAAATTATAGAAATCCCATACAAGAAACTTATATTTTTCGACGTTTTTGGTGATTGGTGGTTGTAAGATCATTACTTATACTTGAAATTTTTATGAAAACTGTATCACCATGATCGCCATAATAAAAAATAATAATAATAAAATAAAGTTAAAAATTATAGAAATCCCATACAAAAAACTTATTTTTTTCGACGTTTTTGGTGATAGGTGGTTGTAAGATCATTACTTACACTTGAAATTTTCATGAAAGCTGTATCACTATGATCGCCATAATAGAAAATAATAATAATAAAATAAAGTTAAAAATTATAGAAATCCCATACAAAAAACTTATTTTTTTCGACGTTTTTGGTGATTGGTGGTTGTAAGATCATTACTTGAACTTGAAATTTTTATGAAAGCTGTATCACCATGATCGCCATAATAAAAAATAATAATAATAAAATAAAGTTAAAAATTATAGAAATCCCATACAAAAAACTTATTTTTTTCGACGTTTTTAGTGATTGGTGGTTGTAAGACAATTACTTACACTTGAAATTTTTATGAAAGCTGTATCACTATGATCGCCATAATAAAAAATAATAATAATAAAATAAAGTTAAAAATTATAGAAATCCCATACAAAAAACTTATTTTTTTCGACGTTTTTGGTGATTGGTGGTTGTAAGATCGTTACTTGAACTTGAAATTTTTATAAAAGCTGTATCACTATGATCGCCATAATAAAAAATAATAATAATAAAATAAAGTTAAATATTATAGAAATCCCATACAAGAAACTTATATTTTTCGACGTTTTTGGTGATTGGTGGTTGTAAGATCATTACTTGAACTTGAAATTTTTATGAAAGCTGTATCACCATGATCGCCATAATAAAAAATAATAATAATAAAATAAAGTTAAAAATTATAGAAATCCCATACAAAAAACTTATTTTTTTCGACGTTTTTGGTGATTGGTGGTTGTAAGATCATTACTTGAACTTGAAATTTTTATGAAAGCTGTATCATTATGATCGCCATAATAAAAAATAATAATAATAAAATAAAGTTAAAAATTATAGAAATCCCATACAAAAAACTTATTTTTTTCGACGTTTTTAGTGATTGGTGGTTGTGGTGATCATTAAATGGTGATCATTACTTGAACTTGAAATTTTCATGAAAGCTGTATCACTATAATCGCCATAATAAAAAATAATAATAATAAAATAAAGTTAAATATTATAGAAATCCCATACAAGAAACTTATATTTTTCGACGTTTTTGGTGATTGGTGGTTGTAAGACCATTACTTACACTGGAAATTTTCATGAAAGATTTATCACTGAAATAGCTATAATAAAAAATAATAATAATAAAATAAAGTTAAAAATTATAGAAATCCCATACAAAAAACTTATTTTTTTCGACGTTTTTGGTGATTGGTGGCTGTAAGATCATTACTTGACCTTGAAATTTTCATGAAAGATGTATCACTAAGATCGCTATAATAAAAAATAATAATAATAAAATAAAGTTAAAAATTATAGAAATCCCATACAAAAAACTTATTTTTTCCGACGTTTTTGGTGATTGGTGGTTGTAAGATCATTACTTACACTTGAAATTTTCAGAAAAGCTGTATCACTATGATCGCTATTATAAAAATAATAATAATAAACTAAAGTTAAAAATTATAGAAATCCTATATAAAAAACATATTTTTTTGACGTTTTTGGTGATTGGTGGCTGTAAGATCATTACTTGACCTTGAAATTTTCATGAAAGATGTATCACTAAGATCGCTATAATAAAAAATAATAATAATAAAATAAAGTTAAAAATTAAAGAAATCCCATACAAGAAACTTATTTTTTTCGACGTTTTTGGTGATTGGTGGTTGTAAGACCATTACTTACACTTGAAATTTTCATGAAAGATGTATCACTAAGATCGCTATAATAAAAAATAATAATAATAAAATAAAGTTAAAAATTATAGAAATCCCATACAAAAAACTTATTTTTTTCGACGTTTTTGGTGATAGATGGTTGTAAGATCATTACTTACACTTGAAATTTTCATTAAAGCTGTATCACTATGATCGCTATTATAAAAAATAAATATAATAAAATAAAGTTAAAAATTATAGAAATCCCATATAAAAAACTTATTTTTTTCGCCGTTTTTGGTGATTGGTGGTTGTAAAATCATTACTTGAACTCTAAATTTTAATAAAAGCTGTATCACTATGATCGCTCTAATAAAAAATAATAATAATAAAATAAAGTTAAAAATTATAGAAATCCCATACAAAAAATCCACAGATCTTGCAGTCCCCGCAACCATCGGTTTCATTGAAAATGAACCTACCCAAACCCGATTTTCACAGATTATTTTATTTTATTGCCACGAAAACGTGGCACTATTCTTTTCAACTCTTTAAACTCAGAAATAAATCAACGAAAAAATTCTCTGCTACCCGTGCGAAGTCGGGGCGGGTCGCTAGTTCAATATATTTGAAACATTTAAGTTTTAAACTGCAGTCTCTGATATCCTTAAACGTTCTGAACTCGATAATTAAGCATTCGAACGAATACAGGCCGAAAGGCGATGACCGTAATGTTAATAAGTTCCCGAACGTCCATAAAATCTAACATGTGATGTCAAATTTCTTGTTCGATTTCCAACCGATTTCCAAAATTTTGGTCTCAAACTGTAGCTACCGACGCCTTCTAACCTTTGGTAAAACACTTTGAAGCGATCCGACGAATACCCTCTGAAATATAGTAACTTATATCCACAAACACAAGCGATCGACCAAAAAATCTCATCTTTCGGAAATAATTTCTCTTACAATTGCCAACCGATTTCCAAAAAATTGGTCTCAAATCGTAGCTACGTTAATGGCCGAGATACAATATTTTTTTATTTTCGATATCGGTTCCCGTTCTTGAAATATTTTGGATTTAGTAAAAAAAAATTCCGAAAAAATCCTGATTTTTTTACATTTTCAAATTTTTTTCAAAAACTACTTAATCGATTTCCAAAATTTTGATGTCATACAATGCACAACTAAATTCTTAATCTTTTAAAACCTTAAAATCTTGGCTAGACCCCATACCCTCGGAGTTATGGCCAAAAATGCGTCTCCCGTGAAATGGATATGATAGTCATTTTCAATGACAAAACTTATTTTTTTCGACGTTTTTGGTGATTGATGATTGTAAGACCATTATTTACACTTGAAATTTTCATGAAAGACGTATCACTAAGATCGCTATAATAAAAAATAATAATAAAAAAATAAAGTTAAAAATTAAAGAAATCCTATACAAAAAACTTATTTTTTCGACGTTTTTGGTGATTGGTGGCTGTAAGATCATTACTTACACTTGAAATTTTCATAAAAGCTGTATCACTATGATCGCTGTCCTTATTTAAGAATCTGCTATTAGGTGATATCAATGTACACAAAAAACCACGTCAAGATCCTTAGAGCTATTTTATAAGAATTTGCTATCGCGTTGCCCCCTGGTGCCACATGACCGCAAAGTTTTATCTAAGAACATGCTCTTAGGTGATATGTTTATGACGCAAAAAACCACGTAGAGATCCTCCCAGCCGTTTTAGAGAAATATATTCATTGCAGCGCCCCCTAGTAGCTCATAGCCGCAATCTTTATCTAAGAACTGCTCATAGGTGATACCTATGTGACATAAAAAACCGCGCCAAAATCGTCCCAGCCGTTTTGAAGATACATATCTATTGCGGTGGTGGTGGCCCATAACTGCATAACTTATTTAATTATCTATTGGCAGGTGATACTCATGTAATGCGAAAAACCGAATCAAAATCAGTCCAGTCGTTTCGAAGATACACACTGCAGCACCACCTGGTGCTTAATAACCAACCATAAAACCTATTTAGAAACCCGTTTTGTAATGTTATCTATCTAAATACAAAATTTCATATAAATTAGAGTCGTTTCCGAGATAGCCTACAAAAGAGTAAAGAAATTGATCTTTGAATGCATCCTGTTTGACAGGTACAAACAGTTTGAATGGGAAAATGGAGTTATTGTTTTTACTGTATTGTTGTTTTGTCATTGGAAATGACTTTCATTTCGTTGGAGTATAGGGGGTCATTTGGGAGTTTTGTGAGACAGGCAGATTGCACAAAGAGTTGTCGAGATAGATTTTCGAGTCGCAGCTTGGCGAGCTCTACAAGATGGCATAAAACAATTTGGAAAAAGTTCAAAAACAAAAGAAATATCGCCAAAAAACGAAAAAAAAAATCGCATTTTCTTCCCCGATTTTCATTTTGGGAGCCCGATATCTCGAGAGCTAGGTCCGAATGAGAAAAAAATAAAAAAAACGGCTCGGGGTAATTAGACGGGAAATAGATTGAGACTAAAATTGTTAGAATTGGACACCCGGAAGTAGTGGTTAAGAAGGGTGCCCTTAGTTGGAAGTCGGATATGCGTCGATGTTACATTTCGTACTAATTCGGTTCGCTCGATCGAAATGTCGTACAGAATGTTATATTTCGAAGTTTTAAGCTTATTCAGATACAGTGGTGTTATTTTTTTTTTTGCGAAAATAAATTTATTTCGAAAAATATTATCCAAAATATGTGTGTTTACTTTATTCCGTTGGATTCATTTCCAATGTCGTAAGGAGTTCGTGCGAAAGCAGGAGATCCGTTGATTTTTCCTCGCAATTGCTTCACATTTTCCACCTTTTATACCTACCTTGGACTTCCATTTCAAAATCAAAATTAGCCAAACCGGTCCAGCCGTTTTTGAGTTTTAGAGACATGTGTCTTTAGCTTCATTTCATTTTTATATATAAGATTATTGTTCATTAAGTCCTATACAAAAGTTTCTGAAGGTCTACTGATTTACGAACATTTCGTCACTGAAAAAAGTAGATAAGAAAAGTAGTTGTGTTACTATGAAAATAGCAAAACTTTGATTATTTTTAAACAAATTTCGTTAAAATGAAAGCTACTAGTTGGTAAGCTGGTACAACTGAGTTTGATTACTTATAGCAGTAGTTATGTTGTCACAATTTTTAGGTAACTAGTAATCAAATTATTTGTTACTTTTAACAAAAAACTTTTTTCTGGGTTTAGTCGTTCCAGCTTTGTTGTGGAAACATAGTGCAAAATTGACCTTTTCACATTTCTAGGTCATATTTCAAAACATTATTAAATAAAATGTTTCCTAATAAAATAATAAATAGAAAAGTAACTCACATTTTAATAAATTATCAATAAACATTAAAACCACTTCAATAGTATAAAAATGTAAAGATAGGTATTTTTATTTTTACTGAAGTGATAGAAATTTCAACAACGTACCTACGTTTTCTTTTAAGTAGTTTCAATATAAATCTCTGAAATATTTAGTATATTACCTCGATCAAGCTGTAAATTTTATCATATATATATATACAAACTGTCCCATAGCCTCTCGAATCGACCATAGACTCTCGAATCGGGTGCCGATAGCTGGGTTCATGCTCTATCAGAATAATCCAAAGTATGCATAGTAAAAGTGTTATTTATTGGCTTTCGAGTAATTCGAACTTTTCTGAAATTACCTAGAGTCGTAATCGTAAAGTAGAGTTTTGCTGTCATTTCCACAAATTTAAAAAAAATGAATTTTACTTTTTGGAAAATACTCTACATTAATTGCCGCATCGTATGCATTAAACACTTTTTTTAAATTATTAAACAGTTCCAAGAAATAATTAAATTTATTTAAATTTATTACCAAATGTAAATTTTGTAAACAGACCACATATTCTCGCTATGCCATACTAACCATGTACAAGCCGTCTCAAAATCTCAAAATAATAATCGAATATTTAATATATTTATCTACGTCTTTTGACGGCGACTCTTCCATTCAGACAATATTATAAGCAAAGTGTTATTATAAGATAGATGCCAAAGTTTATTCTTTCCTACAGCGAAATTATAACTACAATACTAAAATAATATGGATTGGGTATAAAAAGATAATCCTATATGACAAAGACTACTCCAAAGTAAACGTGAAATTACAAATAATAAAGGTTAACGATACTTATTGGTTTTTTATTAAACTATAACACTAAAGGACAATTGTAAAGCATTCGCCATTTACAAAATATTTGAGTATCGCCAAGATATTAGACGTAATTAAAACATCTTCCGCAGTTTTATTGCCAAGAGATCCGCCAATAAATGATAATTTACTATATGGATTAGGAACAATAACGACTTAACATAATCTGTAATAGCTTTACGGCTTGCAGATAAAACTATCAATTTAAAACTACTTCATTTTTCAAAACTTTTTGAAGCCTCTCGTAGAGACAAAAAAAAAAGACATCAAAAGGTTTGCTTTATTGCTTTAAAAATGTGTCAAACTAGATTTGATTTATATTTATTGTAATAAATTTGCGGTTGACTGGTTTTTGAAATTGATAAGTTATTGTTTCTTCACCGCTCTTATTGCCGTCGCCGTAGCCACTCCCACACAACACGTGATGATGTCCGGCACGGCATGCAGGCCTCGCCCTTGTCGTTGATGTTGGAAGATCGTCGTCGTCGACCGTCGGACCTCCATTAGTAGACGCCTTTGAGCCCATCGCCGTCGGACCTGCTATAGTGGACTCATTCTGTGTAGAAAATAACGTTTGTCGCTGCTTCATTACGACGTAAACAAAGGATAGGTATAGGTACTCGTACAAAATATAAACAATAAAACACATGTTCTATAATATTTATTAGGTTAAAGTATGCTTCTCAGGGGGGTTAAAAACTGAAAATTATCAGTGTTTAATAAATTGATAAGTTTCTAGAGTAAATAATAAAAATATAATACCTACATAAAACATCAGTGTACGAGTTTCTTTCATAATAATCATGATTTTCACGTAACTTCGACGTGTCTTTAACTCAAAGTTTTTTCTTTGAAGAGCTTTTTTTTCGGTCTGTTGCTCTGTTACGTACCGTAACGACGTAAATAAAAAACGAATATTGTATTTGAAAGAGAATGTGAACAGCAGTGGCTCTCGGCCACTCATTAAGTCCATCCAAAAATCACGTCCTTTCGCTGCTCCGTACGGCGTAAAAATACGACAGTTAAAGAAAAGTAACTTTCTAATTTATTTTTTATTTTTTATTCGTTTGGAGTTAAAGAAATATTTATGATTGGGTAATACGTTTTTCTGCATTTCATTGCAGCATTTACCTTCATCGTCAACAAAAAAAAAATAAAAACCGACTTCAAAAACATAAACTAAAAAGTTAAAAATAAAATTTTCACTTTAAAGAAAGGAGCATTAACAGGCGGCATATAGTTAATGAAGTCGGTGCCAGCTCAGACACTTTAAATGGGTACTTACCAGGTAATAACAATTACAACAATGATATATTTATAACTATAACAAAAATAGAACACAATTTAAAGTGTCTGAGTGAGTAGGCACCGACTTCATTAACTATATGCCGCCTGTTAATGCTCCTTTCTTTAAAGTGAAAATTTTATTTTTAACTTTTTAGTTTATGTTTTTGAAGTCGGTTTTTATTTTTTTTTTGAAAATTATTTTATTTTTCAATTTTTAATTGAACGCATTTGTAACTTATTTGTATATTTAGTATAAATGGGGCTTCTAAACGCGCTATTCTAATGAGACAGCACCGCGATTACGCAACGTAAATTCAGTGTCAAATTGACGCATCAGCATGCCTAGTAGGTAGTGGTATTCCTATGTAAAACTTATATCTTAATTATTATTTTTGTGCGAACTGAACATTTTGGCATATTCAACCGTATGACGGAAGCCCAACAAAAGGTAACTGCTGTAAATCGTTGAGGAATTCCCTCGACTGTTTATAGTCTTCATCATCAGACCTTTAATGGCACTTATAACCCATATGAGTGCAAAGTTCTCTTCAATAGAAATTAATTAAGTCCAAACACCAGGTAATTGCTGTAAATCGTTAAGGAGTTCCCTCGATTGTGTATGGTCTCCATCATCAGATCTGTAATGGTACTTATAACCCATATGGGTGCAAAGTTCTCATTAGTATAAATGAATTAAGTCCATACACCAGGTAATCGCTGTAAATCGTTAAGGAGTTCCTTCGACTGTGTATGGTCTCCATCATCAGACCTGTAATGGTACTTATAACCCATATGGGTGCAAAGTTCTTATTAATAGAAATGAATCAAGTCCAAACACCAGGTAATTGCTGTAAATCGTTGAGGAGTTCCCTCGATTGTGTATGGTCGCCATCATCAGACCTGTAATGGCACTTATAATCCATATGGGTGCAAAGATCTCATCAATAGAAATGAATCAAGTCCAAACACCAGGTAATTGCTATAAATCGTTAAGGAGTTCCTTCGACTGTGTATGGTCTCCATCATCAGACCTGTAATGGTACTTATAACCCATATGGGTGCAAAGTTCTCATTAATAGAAATGAATTAAGTCCAAACACCAGGTAATTGCTGTAAATCGTTGAGGAGTTCCCTCGATTGTGTATGGTCTCCATCATCAGACCTGTAATGGCACTTATAATCCATATGGGTGCAAAGATCTCATCAATAGAAATAAATCAGGTCCAAACACCAGGTAATTGCTGTAAGTCGTTGAGGAGTTCCCTCGACTGTCTTTCAGCTCCATCATCAGATCGACTCCCGACCTTCATTAAATAGTACTAGTAGTAGTACTTTATCAAAATACTTAAAATACGATACTTTAAAATACGATTTTCGAAGGTTGCCCTCGATTTCTCTGGGATGCCATCATCAGATCCTGGTTTCCTTATCATGGTACCATTTCGGAGATATCTCCCTTTCACAAAAAAATATCATCCAATTCGGTTCATGAACAACGAAGTTATCCCTGAACACACATAAAATAAAAAATAAAAACATATATACGGTCGAATTCAGTAACCTCCTTCTTTTTTGAAGTCGCTTAAAAAAGTACAGTGGAGAGAGGTCACACTGGTTTTTTTATTCTTTAACTTTTTCATGCGTGAAGTTCTATCACCGGCGTGAAGGTGTTAAAGGAAAAACCGGCCAAGTGCGTATAGAGTTCAGTAGTTGCCCCTCACAAAACGCCAGTATTAGCAACTATTTCTTTATTTTAAAGCTGAATGGAATTTTAACGAAATATTTACATAGTCAGGTGCATTTTATAAGTTGGTCCACTATTATATTGCTTCACACCCTGTAATTTTTTGTTGTATGCTGATGACCTAAAATATATTAAATCATACAAACTAAAGAAGCCGAAGATCTATTCATGCAAGACGATTTAAATAGACTACAAATGTATAGTATCAAAAACAAATTATTTTTATCTTACAACAAGTGTAAATACGTAACATTTACAATAAAGATAAATAAATTGCTTAACTCATATTTTCTGAATGTTCATCCACTAGAATTTACTTTAAAAACACGCAATCTGGGGTTGGTTCTTGATTCTTGACGCCAAGCTGATATTGGGTGCCCTTGTAGGTAGACTATATTTTGAAAAAGGCATATCAAATGCTGGGCTTCACAATGCGTATTACAAAATCTTTTAAAATGAAACAAACCCTACTCATTTTATTTCAATCCTTGGTAGGGTCCAATCTAGAATACGCTTCGGTTGCATGGAATTCGTTTTACAACATATATTCTGATAGGATAGAAATGGTACAAAAGGTTTCTTCGTTACGTTAATTTAAGACAGCCGCCTCTGCAATGCTCTTTATGACAATCTTGTAAAAAAATTAATATGTTGTACCTTAAAGACGACGAGCCGTAGCCGATGCAGTCATGTTGCGCAATATATATGTCGGTGATATTAACTGCCCGCAACTCCTGGCAAATCTGCAGTTTCGTATTCCGCGCAATATAACACAAAATAGTTTTAAAAAAAAAGTAAAAATCACTAAAAATCAGGAATCTAACTAAAAAGCAGAAAATAATCTTTAGTGTACTGATATAGTGATTAAGGAGAAAATTAATGTTATTGTGAAAAAGCGTGGAGTACTCGATATGAGTTTGCTATAAAAGCGATTTTTTTCAGTTTTTTTAAACTATAATTTATTTTTTTTCATTTTTAGTCTTAAAATTTTTTAAACTGCGTTTCATTAAAATTTACAAACTTACAGGTGTAACTCACAATTAATCACCTATAAAACGATGAAGTCACATACAAACATATCCGTGCTACTAACCACTGAGTAGTTCCCTCGTGAGCAAACTATCCTAAGAGCCTCATCACTTAATGGTGAAAATCATGGCTAAATATTAGAATCCAACTTAAATACAAAGTTTTGTACCCAGTAGCCTAACCGTTGATAGGAGTGCCCTCATGGGGAGACAATCTTGGCTTCAGCATCAATTCGTGGCGAATATCATGGTTAACAATCAAAATCCAACGTATATACAAAGTTTCGTGTTCGTGCTATTAACTGTTGAGGAATGTCCTCGTGAGGAGACAACCCTGGCTGACAATGTTGGCTGCAGCATCAATTGGTAAGAAAAAAGATGGGTAACTATCAAAATGCAACGTATATACAAAATTTCGTTCGTGCTATTAACCGTTGAGGAGTGTCCTCGTGAGGAGACAACCCTGGCTGCAGCATCAGATCATGTTTATAATTATAGTGTATTGTCATCGAACTTACATATGTCTTCCAAATTTTAGCCCGAACGCTTTAGTGGAAGTAGGTGAAAATCGCATTCTAAAATTCCATCACATACAAACAAACAAGCAAACACACATACAGGTGGAACATTAGTGCCACCAATAATAATAATAACACACACAATCACAACAACGTCTAGGTCCCAAACTAAGCACTAGCTTGTATTTTGGGTACCATGCGAAGACACCACATACATATAACAACCAATATCCGGTGCCAGTATTAATATTCATCATGTAAATACTGACCCGATCTGGGATTCGAACCCGGGACCTCCAGCTTCGCAGGCAGGGTCGCTACCCACTAGGCTAAGCGGTGGTCAATAAGTCGTTTTTAACACGTTTATATTAATAAACATATTAAAAACTACTTATTCAGTCTACCAAGAACAAGGACTAATGATGGGAAACTAACTCCTATGTATAGAACTGTGACCACCACAATCGATTTATAAACGATGGTGTTATGTTTTCTTGCTCTCGCACCCGTTTCAAAAATGTTGTCAAAGATTTGTATAAACATAATTCCAAACAATAGTGTAATAATATTGTTGTGAGTCACATCTGTTGAAAATTTTCATCCACTTTCATCAGCTCATTATGCCCCACTGCAGGGGCTTAGGCCTCCCCACAGCCTAAACTGGATTGGAGCTTAATCTACCACGCTGCGACAGTGCTGGTTGGTGGATTTTGACCGGGACCGCCAGCTCAACGTGCTCTCCGAGGCTTGGAGTCAATGACAGTTATGTACATACGTCAGAAAAAACATTTGTATTTGTACACGCCCGGTATTCGAACCACGGCCCCACGGCGTTCTAAACCAGAAATAGATTCGCTGCGCTCGGGTTATCACGATAGTTTTCATAGCTAGCATGAAATTTTTATCATTTTTTATTTGTGTTCATAGTGAGATATGTCTAAGGAAACAATTGTAAATATAATGCCCTAGTTTATAACAGCTTATATTGTAAATTTATTGTTTCTGTGTTATCTCCAATAAAGAAAAATAAAATAAAGTTACTACTCGTAGTATTTGGTTATCTTATTATTTAGAAAATATTGTTCCAACTGATATCAAAGTATAAATGTACATAATAATATATCATGTTCTCAAAATTTACTTTTATATCCCCTCCAAACTAATCTTTGCAATCTCAAATTCTCGTTTCCAAATTATAATAATCCGTTTTCCTTTTATTCAAAAAACTTTCCCGTTTTTCATCAGTGGCTAATATGCAAAGCGCATGATGCCAATAAAAAAAAATAAAGGAAAAGATGAAGTAAATGGTGTTTCTTACTATTTTTTATAAATTATCTAAAAAATGGCGAAAGGAATTCCAAAAAAGATTTATGTATTAGTAAAAATAAATTGAACACATTGTTAAAGAGGATTGTTATTTATATATTTCAAATTTCAACTAATCTGTACATAATCAACATATTCAGTAATTGGTTGAGCAAATTTAACTTTAAATCAAGATTTAGTTAAGGTCATCAGGCGTGATGACGGGGGCGACGATGATTGGTGGAGCCACGTTGACGGACTCTGGGGCGTCTTCCACGATCTGCACAGGTTCGGGGGCTTCCTCTACAACCTCGACGGGTACGGGCGATTCATCCACGACCGTCACTAGATCGGGCACGACTAGAGTAGGGGGTGCTACGACGACGGGCGAAGCGTCCGGGCTCGACTGCTTGATGTTCAAGATGATCTGCACCAACGGGGAGCTGGCAGCTGAGGCAAGCACATCTTCATTGTCTACGAGGGCGGGTCCGACCGAAATAGGTTCAAAGGAGTCTATGATTGGGGGTCCAATAGCGATAGGTTCGAAGGTGTCCACAAGAGCAGGTCCAACAGCGATTTGCTCGGGATCTACGAAAGCAGCAAGGATCTCTTGCAATTGTTGTTCAAGCAGCGCGGCTGTAGCTGGGTCCGTGTTGGGATTCTGGATGGCGGCGATAATTGCCTCCAACTGGGCTTCATCGGTATTGATAGGTTTCTGGCTGGCCAACGCCAAGCCGATTACGGCTACAAAGACAATGAAATATTTCATTTTTAATCTGAAAACAGAAAAACAAGATGTATTATTAGAGTGTCCATTTAAGAAGTTACGAGGAATATACTCGTACTAGCGGCCGTCCGCAGCTTCGCAGATTTTGATTTTTGTTTTAAACTTTTTGCCAGCTTAATGTGGATTATTATAAGTATCACCTTCTAACCGAAACACAATCTAAAAAACATTATGTCAAAAATTAATTTTTATTTTTGTAAAATAAACCCGTTTTAACCGCTATTCGAGGTGTTGTTTATTCGAGGTTTATGCCTTTAACGGTCACCTTTGTGTGAAGGCTTAGGTATTGCAAGCGTCGTCGATACAACAGCAGTATATAGCTATGTGATGAAAAGGACAATTTGGACATACACCTAATAAAATCAATAAAAAAATTGTTTTTTATCCGAATGAACAGGAAATGCCGTCAAACGATTGTTTTCTTATTGAACTTTTATTTGTAGTTTATATGTAGCGTATTTATACATTTGACAGAAACGAAATTATCTACAAAGCTTCGATTCTCTACAGAATCGAGAATACCGCGAAAAGATAATTTATTTAATATATCAAAGTTTAATATTATATTAAATGAATATTATTAAATAATTTTTAAATACCTTTTTGAGGATTCACTACAGCAAAACAGCTTTTAGATCCCACAAATGATAACTATGAAAGTGAGGAATCAGCTACCGCTTTATAAGTAATACGTTATCGTAATCTTGATCCTTGATAGGTAATTTTGAGTTATTTATTGCTACATTTATGGCATCAATTTACACTTTTACAGTTATTGTATGTAGGTAAAATACCGATAAACTAAATTTTATGTTAGTTGTTATTAGTTTGTGATACTAATAAAAAAATTCACTAAATATAATCCGTTTATGGTTGACAATTCCTATGACAGGGCATTGGTGTAGGTTAGAGTTGGCATGTAGGCGGTTACGCTGTCCCCTTCAAGTATGCAATATGTACATAACCTAAACTCTATAATGCTTAATTATATTATTAATTTATATTATATAATACTTAAGACAGATCTCATAACCTAAACTCTATAATGCGAAATCAAATCGTACCAAAGATGTAAGTGAAAGAGATGAACGACTTAATTGCTTTTTCGAAAATGATATAAATCTGAAACATAACTATTTACGTATGCGTAACATTTTTGTTTTGTAATTATTTTTGAGATAGGTATCTCTGAACAAATACTGTCACATGGCACCTCTAACTTACTCGGTTCTCTGTGGTTCCTAACATAGTCGAATGTTCTGCATACGGGGTTTAGTTGTACAAGCAAAATAATCATACTTCAAAAGTGTATAACTTCTCATAATTGAACTTGAAGTGTTTATTGTTCTTTTGTCCTACATATTTTTTTTGGAAATCGTGTTTTTTGAAAAATATATTTACATAGGTACGTATCACATACTGATTAAATTTATCGGTGCGCCATCTCTTGAAGTACCTAAAGTTTAAAAAAAAACATATCTGATGCAGCACCCTCTGGCGCTCCTTAATCACAATAAAAATCCGCGCCAAGAACGGCCGAGTCGTTTTTGAGAATCATATCTATTGCAGCGCCCCTGGTGGCCCATAACTGCACAACATATTTAATTATCTTCTTTTAGGTGTTACCTATGTAACGCAAAAAACTGCATCAAAATCTGTCTAGTCGTTTTGAAGAAACACATTTACTGCAGAGCTCCTGGTGCTTAATAAACATGAAACTTATTTAAGAACCTGTTTTACAACTTCATCAATGGGAGACATCGCAATTTCTGGATTTGTGGGTCGAAGCGTTGTTTTGGTAAAACGAAAAAAAAAAACGGCTAAGTAAGTTCCGTACCACCATACGATTTAATATTATGTTTCTTGTATGGGGACTCCCTTTAATTTTTAACTTTATTTAATTTGTATTATTTCCTGTTATAGCCCTATATTTTTATATTATTAATGTGTTGTAATTGTTTTTAATATGTAATAATAGGTAAATGTGTTATTGTTGTATTAATTCTTACCGTAATTATATTGAATTTAATTTTTATCACATCAATTATCTTTTATACTGTATTAATTATTATCAAAATAAATAACTAATGTATTTGTAAACACCAATCATTTTTATTAATCATTAGAATGAATATTTCAAAACGTACACAAAAGCTAATACTAATTAAAAATAAAAGCTTATACCAAATTAAAAACTAACTAAAAACTTACACTACCTACAAATAAAACTAATCCAGTAATCCACCCCTCGTCACCCCTTACACAAAAGAGCCCATAACACTCATCGCATTGCCACGCTGAATGGCAATGGCAATTCTTTGCACCAGGAAGGAACCGGAGTGGTCGAATCCCCTTTCCTTCAGACGACGGTCGATGCCCGCGACGAAATGTTTGGCCTCACTCCCCCAACAGCCAGCAACTTCCACCGCGAGAGGGACGAACAAATCTTTACTCTCCAGAGTATTTGACTCGTTTTCTGGTAGCCGCAGACTCCGCAGCGGCTCCTGCTGAACCCATAGTGCGACCAAGTATTTGTAAATATATTAAAACTTGTGATTGATTTACCGATATAACTTATGAGATACAAGAAGCAGACAGATCCGTTGTTGGTGCCTTTGGAAAGTACAGATTCTTGCTCTCACGTGCTTCACCCACAAAGCCGCCACTGAGTTAGATAAAATGTAAAAAATTATATAAAAATAGGGTAAGTGCTTCGTAAAACTGATATTCGTCACAAAATTTGACTAAAAACTTATACCGTATACCATACCAGCCCATTATGCCCCAGTGCAGGGGCTTAGGCCTCCCGTCGAGATGGGTGTGCTTGGAACTTAATCCACCATGCTGCTCCGGTGCGGGATGATGAATTTTTTAACGACTGTCATCTGGTGACGGTAACCAGGTTCGACGGCTTAACGTACACTCCAAGGCACGGAGTCCTTGAGGATTATGTACTTAAATCAGAGAAAACTCATTAGTAGATCATGCCGGTTTCTGAGATTCGAACCACGACCTTCTTTCTAAACAAGACGTGGGCCCCCCAACACTCGGCTATCAAAACACCATAAAAAAACTATATGTATAGATAACACCTAGAGATTTATACTATACGATCATTCCTTCTATACGTATAGGTTCACCTGAGAGTTCAGACTTTCTTCGTTTTCTTTCTAAATGTTATTGTTACAAGTATAGGGTTACCCGTAGACACGGGGACTCGATTGTCCCGATTTAGGCTTACAAATTATTCATTTCTATTTAAAGAGTTAAAGATGGAAGGTATAGAAGTAAGATAATTGGAGATCTGCGTCATCGCTCGAAGATAACTTTTTATCATCTTTGACCTTTCGCCTGGCATAGACGTAGAAGCTGACAATAAATCTATTTTTAGACTGAACCATAGGTAAGCGAGACTGACGAGAATGTTAATTATTGACATCCGACCAATGCATCCGACTTATAAGTAGTACAATATAACTGTAGTAATCACTGGGCCAGTTTTCAAGAAGTAATAATAATAATAATAATATAAGCCTTTATTGCTGAATTTACAGAAATTGTACTTAAACTTAAACACTCTTAAACTACTAGTGTCTCGGTAAACCAATTCAGCTTGTTCCCTGGACATAGGCCTCCTCTAAGGATTTCCACTTTTCTCTTTCTTTTGCTTTCTGGGTCCACGTTGATCCTCCTATTGTTTTAATATCTTCCCATCTTTTGTTTTGTCTGCCTCTTAATCTACAGCCATCTCTTGGGTACCATTCTATTATTCTTCTGGTCCATTTGTCTTCTTCACATCTTAGTATGTGACCTGTCCAACGCCATTTGAGCTGTTTAATGGTGGTTTCTATGTCTCTTAGTTTCAATTTCTTCTTTATTACTTTTAGGCCTATTTTGTTTTTTAATTTTATTCCAATTATGCTTCTCTCCATACTGTTTTGGCATACTTTTAATTTGTTTAATTGTTTAGCAGTTAGAGACCATGTTTGACAGCCATAAGCCACAGTTTTTTTTTGATATATGCATTCTACCATGTCTTTCTATCATTCTATCATACTTTCAAGAAGTAGGTAGTCCCAAAGCAATGCCCACACGTCCAACTATGATTACTCCGTTTAGTACATTGCTTGCATTGTGTTGATAAATCGACACATAAATGAAGGAATTCAAGAACAAATCGTAACGTGCGACGAAAAATTAATTGTCTACAACTACTGAGGTAATGGTAACTATTTTGTAGTCCAGCCACGGTGTTATCCAGTATAGTTTCCTAAGATCTAGTGCAAAAGTAATAGCTAAGGTCTACAGTCAAGAATTTCAGACAATAATGCTGAAACTAGCAAAATAACAGCCCCGAACTAGTTGAAAAATCTTCACCGTTTTACTTCATGTCGATAACGCAAGACCCCATACTACACAAGAAACCATTTCAACGCTATAGAGTTACAGTTAGGACTCCCTAATCATCATCACCCAGAATTTCTATCAGTCCAAATTATTTTTGACAAATTTGATGCCCGAGAAGCAGTGCAAAAGAACAGCGCAGTGAATATCAGTAACTATTTTGATTAAATAAATACTTTTTTCTTAGGCCTTATACGCACTAGCGGTTTGCGGAGCGGTTTGCGGAGCGGTTTGCGGAGCGGTTGGCGGGATGGATATCCGCGAATGTTGATTATTTGTATAAAACCGCCAGTTCATTACGCATTACAATACTGGGGGAGCGGTTTCCGCGGCGGGCCAAGTGGAGCGGCGGGTGGACGGCGGTGTCCGCCTAGATTCCCGTTGACCCGCCCCGCCTACGGCCTTACTCTGGTAAATTAAAGCAGCGCCGAGTTAACGCCGAATACGCGCCATTTCAAAAATCCGTACCCTCACCCATAGTTCTAACGACCGGATTTTTGAAACGGAACGTATATTCGACGCTACTTTTCGGTGTCGTGAAAAGTCAGAGTACTGTTTAGTAGGGCCACTGTTTAGTTTTGTACTCGCTAGGCGGCAGCGGACGTATAGGATCATTTGGAGTGCTATTCTATGTATATGTAAATAATACATGTTCATTGTATATGTCCATTTTAAACTGACAAAACACCTGCACAAACCGCCGCGGAAACCGTCCTGTCGCCCGCCGTCTCCAGCGGTTTGCGCTCCGCCACCCGTCCCGCTAAAGACCATTTCTAGTTTCATTTTTTTCCATATCAGACGGCAATTCATACATCAACTCCTAAATAATTACTTATCTTATTTAATTCTGCGCAAATGTGTGATAAATCTACAATCGTTGTAATAAAACGTCTTGAAAATTTATTACAATAATTATGTTCAAACGGCTAGACATTTACTATGACGCCAATTGTCTGCTTCGTTTTATCAGTGAGGATAACAGTTATTAATTCCATTGACCATTGACCGTTTAAAGTTCATTGACCATAAAATTAATAACATATAATTAAAACGGGGGAAATTATAACATCTGAATGTATTGGTATTTGCGAAGTGATGATTTGCTGTTTGTCCTTCGCGTGCTACTACGCTATATATTATCAAAAACTAGCAACCGCCTGCGGCTCCACGCACGTGGACTATGTTTGTACCTGTATATCGTAATTTGGTGGTTGTGAGATCATTGCTTACACTTGAAATTTTCTTGAAGTACTACTATGGTCGCTATAAATACAATTATAATGAAAATAAAATAAATTAAAAAAAAAAGCGTCTCCATACCAGAAACGTGTTTTTTTTTAATATTGTACGGTGGTACGAAACCATTTGTGTGCGAGTCTGAATCGCACTTGGCTTTTTTGTGTAAGTATTTCGTAAATATGGTCACTGACGGGCTATCTAGATATATCGTAAGTCTAATCAGCGACGATCTCCCCGACTATACCGCAAATATAATCAGCAACAGGGTCCCCAACTACATTGCAAAAATAAGAACTACCTGATTATATCGCAAATATAATCAGTGACGGGTTCCCCGTCTATATTGTTATTATTATACACTTTTGTAATCAAAAGTTTGTGAATGTACGTAAGTAGGTACGACGTCAAAGCGGAACACGAAATGCACATACCTAACGAAAAATGTCGCACCATGTTAAAATTATACCTACTTATCTATAGTCAGAGTGGTAATATTTTATTCATCATCTTAACAAACCTTGGAAACATTGTCCTATTATATCTCTCTGTAAAAAATCTGTAATCTCGGCGTACCTAAGTACTACGCCACGGCGTAACTGCCACGCCCTTGCAGCTCTGCAACACAAAATAACTATAATAACCACAATATTTCCAAGGTCTTTCAACGGAAACGTCAACCGTTTACCTAGTTGTAAAAGAAAAGAAAATTAATGATGACGGACGACTTTTAATAGAAATATTTTTTTATTAAATCTTTTCATTTATCTTATTTTAAAATTAAAAACCATTTGTTATTCATTTTTTACATATTTATTGCGCTAATGTCTTTAAATGATTGCGTGTGCCCAGCTTCTGTAGCACCTAGGTAGGTACATTGTAACATTGAAGGTAAAGTTCCAATATACAGAAATTGGGCACATAGTATTTTATTAGTTTTCGCTGGCCACTCCGTCTGCGATGCATATATATATATATTTGACGACCGCTTAGCCTAGTGGGTAGCGACCCTGCCTGCGAAGCTGGAGGTCCCGGGTTCGAATCCCAGGTCGGGTCAGTATTCATATGATGAATATTAATACTGGCACCGGATCTTGGTTGTTATATGTAGGTGGTGTCTTCGCTTGGTACCCAAAATACAAGCTAATGCTTAGTTTGGGACCTAGACGTTGTTGTGATTGTGTGTGTTATTATATAAAAAAAAAATATCTTACATAGATAAATATTTATTTTTCTACTGCTCTGCTGAAAAATAATCCCTTAAATATTGAACAACAATTACATCTATTCAAAATGTGAAATGATCATCAAATTTTTTTTCCATTCCATTCCATCAGCCTTTTTTATACCCCACTGCAGCGGCTTAGGCCTTCCCTCAAGATGAAGGGGCTTGGAGCTTAAATCCACCACACTGCTCTAATGCGGGTTGGCGGATTGTAACGAACGCCATCTATTGACAGCAACCGGGACCGACTGCTGAACGTGCTCTCCGAGACGCGGAGTCAGTGACAGTTAATGTACTTAAGTCAGAAAAAATGGAAAAAAACTCATTGGTACACGCCTGGATTCTAACCACGACCACATGGCCTTATAAATTTGAAACAGATTCGCTGCGGTTTGGGCTACCACGACACATTTTTAATTTTTATTTTACTTCATTAAATTGTGTTACTATCTCAAGTAAATATCTGATCTTAAATTATATCCTGCGTAGGTATAAATAAAAAATTTTTGACTCAATTAGTAACCATTAGCCACTCAGGCAATGAAGAATTGCGTTGTTCGTAGGTACCTACTCTGAATCTCCAGTCCTCACACAGCTCAGTTTATCTTTCAGCGGAGGGCTAAAGACAAACAGGGTATACCAATTTGTCTTTCGGCGCCTTTTGGGAAGTACCTTCGAATCAATATACGATGACAGTTAAATAATAAAATAAAAACCTTCCCAAAATTCATCGAATTTTATTTAAATACTGTACTCTGCTGTTTTGTTTAATGTGTTTGGTAATAATTTGTTTTTTTTTATTATTATTATTAATTCGTGTTTTAACAGTCTCAATAACAATCTAAGAACTTAATTTTTGCTTTAGCATTTTCACAGGTAATCAATCAATTTTCGGTATGTATTGAGCAAAGCTAAATATTTACAGTAATAAAATTGGCAGATTTACATTTTATCTCGACGCAGTCTCAGTGTTAAAGGATATTAGTTCACGAATGCCTTTTGTATATCAGCGCCCTTCTCCACCTGGCGCATAGAGCGGCCGCTCTTTTCGCTCTACCCCGGCCGCCACTGATATCTTTCGACTTAAGCCCTCCTGTCCTTTCCCCAGGTTACATAGGCTATGGACGCACCCCAAATACCGAATCAAAAAAAAAAACTATAATAAGCGACGACGCAAGAGGTGGTGTTACCCGGTGCGGAAAATGGTGTTGTCACCCCATATCTTACACCTACTATATAATGAGCAATTCTTGTATCTTGGAAACTGCTCTAATGATTTGGATGTCTTGTACTTAGAAAGAAATCATTTATTGTCGGGTGCTAGCCTCATAGTATTTTTTTTTATTTAGATAGATATCATCTCAAAACGGATTCCTAAAAAAGTTACATGGTTGTCAACTACTAGGAGGTTCTGCAGTAGGTAGATGTGTATCTTCGAAAATTACAAGACTGATTTCAATAGTTTTTTGCTTTACATTGCTATGTACCTATCACCTATGAGTAAATAATTAAATAAGATTTGCGGTTACGGAACAACAGGGAGCGCTGCAATATGATTCTGTAAAACGGCTGGAAGGATCTTGACGTGGTTTTTCGCATTATATAGATATAACCTAAAAGCAGGTTCTTAAATAAGGTTTGTGCTTGTGAGGCACCAGGGGGCGCTGCACCAGATGTTTCTATAATACGGATGGGAGTATCTTGACGCGGTTTTTTGCATTATATAGGTATCACCTAAAAGTAAGAAAGCAAGTTCTTAGATAAAGTTTACGTTTATGGGCCACCAGAGGGCCCTGCAATAGACATTTTTCTCTAAAGTAGGTAACTAAGAGGATCTTGAGGTGGTTTTTTACATAAGGTATATGGATATCACTTAAGAGCAGGTTCTTAGATAAGGTTTGTGCTTATGGGGCACCAGAGGGCGCTCCAATAGATTTGTTTCGTAAAACGGCTGGGAGTATCTTGACGCGTTTTTAGCGTTAAATAAGTATCACTTAACACTAGGTTCTTAGAGTAAATACATATATGTTAAAACAGTAACACAAATACAAATTTTCCAATGGGTAGTTATTGTATTATTTATTTTATTATATTTTCATGGTAAAAAAGTAGAAAGAAGCCGAGCGAAGCTCAGTTGTCCAGATATTCATATTGAACGTGTATGTGTAGGTATTCATCACAGGTATTCATAATAAGATTTGAATCATATAGGTAAGATTTAAAAAAAACGCGATTTTATGGTTCAAAATACTATTTATGTTTTAAAAATGTTTATATTAATTTTGAAAATGTATTGAAAATATTCCTCGCGTTTTTGTTTTTTTTTTTAATGTCGATTGAAACTCAATGCCATAATTTCTTTTTTTAAATCATAAAATATGGGTAGGTTTTGGTGCAATCACAATAAAATTATAAATGTTTTCTTTCTTTTTAAATATTTTGGTCGTTTTTGTTTTTATTACTTGATTATTTACTATGTACTATTTTACAATGCCATATATAGCTATTAAGGCCAACAGACTCGCCTCTATTGTATTTTGTATATTTTGTATCTTTGCCTATTTTTAAGTTTGTTAACTGTTGCTGTATCTATGTAATAAATAAATAAATAAATAAAATAAGTTTCAAAACATATTGCATAGCTTACTGCTATTTAATAGGTAAAATAATTTGTGTAAGTGTGAAATAATTCTGTGTCACACAAACAATATGTTATGTGCCTAAACAATATGTTACCTATTTTTAGTGCTATGTTGTTACGTACCAAAGACCGGTTTTAAAAATTTTATTACTGTGTGTATTTTGATACTTACTCGTTTTTTATTATTTTTGCACATGGGTATTTAACAGATGGGTGTCTTCCCTGAAGGCATCACCACTGACTATAATAGTGGCGCCTATAGGAACACATGGAAGTTATTGTGGAAAAAATATTGGGATCTTATACAATTATCTATCTAGTGACATATATGAAATTTTTGGTTATTTTTTAGATTGTTATAGGTACCAATATTATACCAATTCTTAGGAGTCAGATATTGTAAGTTCTAGGTAAGGGGTTTTATCATGTCATTTCCTACTAGTAGTTGGTATCATCATGGGTTTTGATGCCGCTGTATTCAGGTACTCCGCCTCAACTACCTGTCATTATGCCAAGACATATGTATCTTGCCTAGGTGTTACATTCTCTAAATAATTATTACAAACCTACATAGAAACTTCTGAATTAACTTCAATTTAGCACATATAAAAATTATAAATTTTGTAAAATAAGAAGACCAAGTGTGTCATTGCAATAATTTATTCAATACATTTTATACTTTCACATTTTAAAAAATAGACAAGAGCACCAATTTTTTTAAATGTTAATACTTTTTAAGTTATATAAATATTATTTTACACATGTTTAGTTACACTGCATTTGAGATTTCATTTTGTTGACAGTTTTATTGATATTGATATGAACTTCCAGAAAATTTTGAGTATTCCATAAACAATTTATAAATAAATTCAATATTCTCCAAATTGTTCCTAAACCATAGAGAACTCAATTTTTAATAAACTAGTACATGTATATAAATATTTTCACTTATTTAATGTATAAATGCAAATTCACTATTTGGCTTTAGAAAACAATATTGTTATAATGAGCAAGGCATAGTATAATTCAATAAAATTATAAGATTATTTTTATTCATAAAATAACTTTATAGTCTATGTTCATGTCATGGAATTTTATTCCAATTTATATCCTAACATTTAAAACTTTTTTAACTTAAACATATAATTAATGATACAAGAAATAAATATTAAAACCAACTTCCAATCCGACACCAAAAACACAACAATTCTTAAAGAAACTGTATAAAGATATTTTATAAAGTTATAATTACTTTCGCTCATACGTACGACGTCTTTGATCATCTATTTTAACTAGGTAATAAGTATCAGGAAATAGTACTTGTATGGAACCTGTGGGCTCGTAAGGTGCAGTATGATAGTTTTTAGTTCTCACTTCCATGATCTCAGAAAATAATGCAGGCTGCACACTCTCTCGCTTGTTTAAATATGAAACGGTTTTGTGTAAGCTGTTTATTAATTTTTCTAGTTTAGAGCCGGCACTTACATCATCACAAATATTTATAGAATACATAGTTGATGCAAGACCTGAACCATAGGAAAACAAACCAAACTTTTTACCTACTAACTGAACTGGAGACTTGCTTATGAGGTACGACACCAGACCACCATAAAGTGATGGTGTATACATGTTACCAACTTGACGAGCTATATGTAAAGACGGTTTAGTTTTCTCTTCAAATAAATTTTGGCTGTATGTCATAAAAGCTTTTTCAACATCTCTGTCAAAATAAGTATCTTCCAATTTATGGTTATTGAACTGACTAAGTCCTGGGAATTGATTTTCTCTATCTTCAAGGGGTGTCAGCAAATAGTCATTAAAACATAATCTTGCCAGTGACTTTTGTACTAGTTTACAATAAGGTGTATGAAACAGCATTCCATCTAAACTGAGTAAACCTTTGAAACCTGGTTCATCGCGTCTCATTTTCTTGCAAAATAATTGATAGCAATTATCGAGTGCACTTAGATAACACTTGATTGATAGCTTGCCATCTACATAAGGAAATTCTGAAGATAAATCAGGTTTGTAGAAATCATAAGCATGTCGCATGTATGAAGCTCGGACCCCTTTATCAAACACTAGTGGAGCATCGGGACCAATAAGCATGGCAACTGCTCCGGCACCACCTGTGGGACGTGCTGGCCCTTTTCCATAAACTGCAATATCACCTGCAACCACAATAGCTTTTCTGCCATCCCAAGAAGATGACTCGACCCAATTGATTGCATTAAATAATGCAGCAGTGCCACCATAGCAAGCATTGGTTGTGTCTATACCCTCAATGTCTGTGGCTCCTTCTTTGGCAAATAGTGTCATAAGGAATGTCTTTACACTTTTACTTTTGTCAATAATAGTTTCAGTGCCAACTTCTAAACGACCAATGTCGTGTAAATTAATATTGTTATTTTCGATCAGATGATGTAGAACTGTGAGACATATAGAATTGATATCTTCTCTGTCAGAACAAAAGCCCATTTTGCTTTGGCCTAGACCGATGGTATATTTTCCTTCAGCAACGCCATCGAATTTTTCTAGTTCAACTTGATCCACATATTGTGACGGAAAATAAATCTCCATAGCGAGGACACCAACGTTTTCTACTTTTCCACCCATGGTAACGGACTGTGCAACTGGATGAAGAGTGTTAATAAATTACTGGTACGTTTCTCGATCTCGTTTTGCTAGACAGACACGCGTTATCGGGGACGCGTCGTGCCGGTTAACTGGTTAACTGCAAGGAAGGACGCGACCACGACGCGACTGCGTGTGTACGTCACGAACCCACATCAATGACCTACAACTCAGAGTTCCGACAAAACTAGTTTCCGACTTTCTTTTATCGAATACCGACTGTGATAGCTAACCTAAGTACAAACAATTAACGGTCCTGTAAATACATCATGCGTGACACGTACCTATGAGGATATTTGCAACATTAGTTTAAACAATTATACACATTTGTAAACAGAAAGTGCAAAATTCCATGACGTTATATTTAATTAAATAACGTTCCATTTCCTTTCTTACTTGATACCTAACAAAAACAGAATTTTTGCCACTCAACAAACTGCCTGCACATAAGTTAAGACGTCAAGTCAATTGATGTGTTTGATCGTTGACGTCAATCAACTGTGATTTAACTGACAACCAGTCACTTGTTCGTGCCAGTGTGTGCTAGTCACAATATTTTTGAGTTTTAATGGCCCTGGGATCCAGCCTTTTTAAGATGATGAAGTCGGTCAGACCATTTTTCTAACATACCCGAAATAGTTCTCTGTATCAAGGATGTACAAGCTAAACAATGACCTCTCGGAAGCGTCACAAAAACAAATATTTGCTTGTATTGAATGTTGTCCACGTTGAAATAATATTATTAACGCTCAGAAACAACGCTGTGATTCAGACGTTTGGGCCATGCTTTGTTGCCACCCGGCAACAATTCATTCAGTCACTCGTATGGCACTTGCCTAAACTCATCGTGATTACGCGCCGAAACTGTTATTGCAAAATATGTAAATAGCTTTTAATTTGTAAATATACACATTTCCAGTGCTTAGAAATTTCTATTTAAATAGAATAGGTAATTCATTTCAATACTATCAATAAAAAAACAAGCAAGAATAAAGCATAAAGTTGATAATTAACAAAAACTAATATTTTTAATACCTACATGGAAATATTTTGGTCACAACAGGTCACAAAGTTACTCGATTATTTTAACATTTGTCGACTTGACACTTGAAGTTGTTACAAAGTAACTGAATTTACAAAATGGTGTCAAGTACTTTTTTGATACAGTGATTCTAAAACTAGAGGAGACCAAAATATTTAATTACTGTCTCCTTTTTTGGCAAAAAACGAGAAAAACTAGTGAACTTGAAGCTTTAAGAAGAGACGAGAATAGTATGCCTTCCGATATCTGAAATAGTTTAACTTTTTCTGTTTAAAAAATAAAGTTATGTTCATTAAATCTCTTTTTATTTTATTTTATAGTTCCCCGACAACTAATGATTAAATAATATACTTATTATAGCATCCAAAGGTAAAATAAAAATATAAACCGATTACATCATACATTAACAACCTTATGGGTATAGCGCCGCGACTCATCGTGAAAGAATGAATGTTCACACGTACCTACCTATACGACTGTGTCGCTTCTCTACACCAATATTTAATAGTTCTCTAGTTACTGTTTGCCTTGGATTAAAACTAGCCAAAACTAATCGTGTTTGTATAGTAATGTCGTAAACGAAAAATGCTAAAACCTTTACAATTGCAAAATAGACGCTCGTTATTTAAATTTTTTAATAAGTAATTATGACTACCAATCAAATGCGTCATTTATTGTTGGTTGGTTTTTGTTTAATGGGCTGCATACAGTATAATTTGCGAAGTCGGTGACAAATCAGTCACTTTAGGATGAAATTTTTATAATCATCCAATTTACATAAATAGAAATCGGTTGACCCTGCAGGCCATCCCTGAAACTTCCCGCTATTTTGCGCACATGTTTAGAAGCGGTATAGATTTACATTATACAAGAACTGTGCAATTCTGACGATATTACATATATACGGATCGAATAAATATTCCCCTTTTTTTTTAAGTGTGATTTTGAAAAGTCTGATTTTGTTCTTATGATTTAAAAAATATGGTTTTTTAGTTATTAATTATTCAAAATCGTGATTTACAAGGCCGAAATGGGTCCATTGGTGATACCTACCTAATACCTAGAAAATTTTTGGATGGTGATAAAAATTTTACCTTGTATGTGAGTTATGTAACCATTTTTAAAATAGGTATAGTAAGCTATTCTTAAAAGATAGACATATCCCATCTCGAAGTTTTCTTTAGACCTATAAAAGAGAAACAATTCTTACATACGTTCCTAGTTGGTAAGTCATATTTCAATCAATTTACATAGATAAAACATTATGAATTATACACATAAACCTTTCTCTTGAATAACTCCAAAACATTTGTTTGGCTATAGCTTTAATAAATTGTAGGTAGCGGGTTCATATCCAATAGACAGACAAATATTAATAATTTGTTTATTTACTTTGCTTATAAAGTAACTAAAACAAAACTACAAATTAACATTTAGCTTCTCGTAGTCGTGGTCACTGTATGAATTTTTTCACTGTCATTTTCTTTTCCTTTTGGTTTGAATTTATAAAATTTCACACCTGTAAAGAAAAAATTATTAAATTATTACTACATATATTTTTTTCCAAGCTACCTTCAAAATTATTAAACACCTTTTAGAAATTTTGAAGCGCGCGACGTTTCAGTATTACTGAGAGATAGGTATATCTAGAACGAGGTAATGCCTTGATAATTCTAGACACTGTTACACGACACCGATTTTAATAAGATTTTTTATTCATACTAATTTTTAGTTAAACTTTAGGTTTAATATAATCTTTTACATTAGGGGGAGATGGGGTTCAGTGTAACACGGGGCACAGTGTAACACTGATCTTTCACTCTAATCTATAGCTGTTTATGGTCTGTCGTTTTTTAATCATAGACGCCATTAGCGTCCGCCATTGTTGTTTGCAATACAACAGCTATAAGGCGCACGTGGTTACAATTAAAAAATAAAATTAAAATTGACAGTATAAAAGTTTAATTTTGCTCCTGTGGATTAACGTATTTATTTTAAAAAATTGGGAAGCATTTTGGTAAGTAAATTATATAACATTAAATCTTATTTATTTCCACATATTTAGACACTATTCCCGTTGTCGTTGGATTATGACACTTGCGGTGATGAACATGCAAATAAAATACAGCACACCGGGGTACAGTTTAACAATATTAGTTGGGGCACAGTGTGACATGTTACACTGTACCCCAACTAATGTTAAATGTGTCCGTTATCTCACGATGATGAATAAAAATGCAAGCTAAACAAGAAGTAGGTAATTATAAGATACTATTACACTACTTTCAGATTTATTTTTTCTTTTTTTTTCAGATTTCAAGATAGTGAGAAATAGAGGGTTGTCCCGTAACTATTTATAATGTAGCTGAATGCGTAAGGCATGCTTGTAATAAGGCAACGAAACAAAAGAATATCAAGGCGGGTTAAAAAACAGGAATTTTTCAATATGAGAACTCATTTTCGATAATGATGCCTTTTTGCCAAGTGAAGTGACGAATAGACCTTGCAAAAACCATCGCAAGACATTGATCACAATGAAACACGAGTAACAAGTAACGAAGGTCAACCTAGTACAAGTGCTATTTTGTCACCAGAAACTTTCAGGGGTTATCCGAAAGTAAATGACAAAAAGTATACGATGAACGGCAGAAAAAAAGGTAAGAGCTGTATTCCAACTAATAGTTGAATGAATTGGAAAAGGAAGCAAAATTAAGACAAGAGTAAAGAGAAAAAACAGATAAACGAAAAGGAAACAATAGCATTAAAAATAAAAATACAAAATTACAAAATATCAAAAAACAGTTGTTTGAAGATACCTCAGATACCGTAGCAGAAATTTCTTTATTTAATTCTGATTAAGACTCGAATGCGAGTGATTCTTTACCTCTCATATGTAACAAAATTTCTGAAGTCGGACACTTTGTTTCGGTGAAATTTTCAGAGAAAGTAACTAGATATTTTATTGGATTTATAGTTAGTGACATGTCAGATAATTATGAATGGACATAAGCTATTTGGGAAAATCTGCAAAAGTAAATACCTAACAAATTTTATTTTCCCACAGGGCCACATCTGGCTATAGTTTTGAAAAAAGATATTGAACTTGTTTTGCCAGCTCCGAAAAAAAGAAAAAAGGACGAAAAGACAGAAGGATTTTTATTCGTTTCATTTCGACTTTAATAAATATAACTTAGGATAATATTTTATAATATATCTTAAGTTATATATATAAAAACATAATTTAATTAGTCTTGTTACATTGTACCCCACACATTGTAACAATGTGCCCCCATAGTAGGGTACAGTGTAACAAGAAATGTCAAACATTAAAAAATTTATAGTAGCATTTGATGATTTTATTTTTGTATAAGTGTTTAATTTCATAAAAGTACGATATTTGGGCTAATTAATAAAACTTGAAATAAACACATTAAATCATTATATGATGTTTTATTTATTTTTCAAATATTATTGTTACAGTGAACCCCACCTGCCCCTACGTATATTTAACATTTTTTACGTTATTCTGTTTGAACCCAGGGCAATAATATGTGTGCGATAGTTATTGTTATTTTCCTGATTAGGTACTTACCTGATGGATTTATTCTAACATCGAATTTCTCATCACATTCCAATATTCGGTCAGGGACATCGTCAAACAGATCCTAAAAAAAAAACATTTTTTCATTGCAATGGGGTTGGTCCAAAGTTTTAAAATTGCGTTGATGGTCATTAAAGTTAAAAGGAACGAGATTCTAGAATAACTTCCCATTATATCGATTTTTTTATATGCAAATTTCCCAGATATTTATAAAAATTCATCTGACGTTTAAATTGTACCTGTGACGTCATCTGGCCGGTTGAGCTATTGCTTTCCACAGTAAAAAACCAAATCTAAAATTAAATGAAAAGTATTTAAATAGGCCCACTATGTCAAATAAAAGTATAATATTCATGAATCAATAAAAATATTATGATTTTATTTAGTCTAAGTTAATGCAATTAATTAGCATCTGTCCAGTTGACGTCACAGGGATATTTTTATTGTTTCGTTTTTTCCGTATATCGGGCTCACTAGAGCCGATGAGGCGTAAAGTAAAAGTTTAAATATGATCTAGCAGAAAACAGGCAATAAATATACAGAGAATTAACTTAATATTTCACCTCCACAATATATTTGTTGCTGGGCAGTTTCATTTGGTCAAATGTGAAACTCGTTGCATAGCCAGCGCCGTCATCTCTTCGGCTCACGAAGGCGATCGCGTAACAACCATCTGATAACTCACTTGTCCATACTTCTAGGCCTTTTTTCTGAAAATTGTAAATTTTGTTTCACTTTTGACCACGGATATCTAGAAATCAAAATAGATTTTTTAAGGGCATGGACGCTTTTAATAATTACTGCTAACGTAGGTACTCGTAACTACCTACCTTACGAGTAGGTATAGTTCGCCTCAAACTTTATGGCGAATCGGAATACCTACAACGCTATAAGCGTGCTTGCGCAGGTACAGTCATATACTCCTCGCTCCACTGCGTCCCGCTACACCTAAAACTGGTTACTGCGACGCGACTTGTGCCTATGTTCGGATCCGCCATAAAGTTTGATCGGAACTGTACGTACCTACTAGGAAAGTTCGATAGTTTTTATGACTCTATATCTCCCTGGCGAGCCGAGCCAAATAGGTAAATCGATTTTAATTGAAATTACGGGCTGTTGGAGCCTCGAGGCCAGAAATTTAATTAGGAGCATCGGTCGCCGACTTAAGGAGAGGGGGTGTGACCCTCACTCGGGGTCGTTTTTGATGCAGAGGCTCGCCATAGCGATCCAGCGCGGTAATGTCGCGAGCGTTATGGGTACCTTTGCATCAGGTTCGCCAGAGACTGGTTATTTTTAGCTTTTAACATTGTATACATATCAGCAACATTATTGAAATTATCTATTCGTCTCTTTATTTCCGGAACAATAACTTAAATACGATTTTAATTTTGTTTTGCTGCAGTTTCAAATTACTTAATAATGTTTTGAAAATTGACTTTCTTCAGATTTGTCGGTTTCCGTGTGGATATGTAAAAACGATCTAAAAAAATATGTAAAATCTGAGAATCACATTAAAGTTATAGAACTAACAGGATTAGAGTCCTTGTTCTGGTACACCCTCAAGCCTTGTTTCCCAAGTGGATCTTGATTGACGGCTATGACGCGGGTGTTGAGTAGAATCTTTTTAAAATCAGGCTTCATGGTGGCCAAATCAGCACTAATGAGTAACGGAGCCGCTAGTACCGCCCATACTGCCATCTGCACGCGGGCCTGATCCACTGACAGGCCGTAGTTGCCGATCAGTAACTGAAAAATTTAAAAGTAGGTACATTTTTCACTCCACCTACAAGGGAAAGAGCTATCCTTTATATAGCTGCTTAAAATAATAATAATAATAACGTATACATGACAACAACGTCTAGGCCCCAAACTAAGCATTAACTGGTGTTTTGGGTACCAAGCGAAGACACCACATACATATAACAACCAAGACCCGGTACCAGTATCAATATTCATCATATGAATACTGGGATTCAAACTCGGGACCTCCAGCTTCGTAGGCAGGGTCGCTGACCACTAGGCTAAGCGGTCGTCACAATTGTGTGTAGCTAACTTGCTCGTGAGACGTTTAAATGTCAGACCGATTAATTTCTCTACTCTAGTGTGTAACATAATTCCCTTAATTATTTTTGTGATTTGTGTAATTGTGCGGGCAATAATAAGTTAAATAAAGGGTAAAAATTTGAATTATTAATCACGTGGTTATTTTTTTTTTATTTACCTATACTATAAACACAAATATAAAACATTTTTTTGAATTATTCCTGACTCGTACGAGTAAATAGACATATGATTTTTAATGTTTTCAACAATAATGCAAATAAATAACAATGGGTAATGTATATTTTATTAACCCTGCTATACTATTTATTACACTATAATAATAGAACTGTCGATTTCAATTTAATTTGACAAAGTCCCTTCGCTTCCTGATGCCGCGCGGCTATTACCTATAATATTATAGAGTATCGATTTAGAAATAAAAATAGAATATTAAAGATTAAACTGGATTTTTTAACGTCATATTAGGTAATTTCTCTTTTTTTTTTTAGCGTTGGTGTCTTATCAAGGTTATCAATAGGTATGGTTTTTCAACAAATACACAGCATGTATTCTTTTAATACTGTACTTCAAAACACCATCAATGAGCTGATTGAATCTTGGTGTCATGACGTCATAATTATACATACTTACTCAATTCATGTACTTAAGTATACAATGTGTAATCTTTGTCTTCTGTTAAATTTTTACCGGTATTTTACATTCGTTCAGATTAAAAATAGAAGAAAAAAAAATTATGTTGTAACATTAAAAACTATTTAATTTAAAATTCTGTTTTAGAATAGGACACTTAAAACCTACAAAAGTCTTACAGAAGGACAACAGGTATTATTTTTCTGTGTTTTTTATTATTTTTTTCTATATAACAGGTATTATTTTTCTACTAAACTGTATGTATTAGATAATCATATAGTTATCGCTTACCATGTCGGGATCATTCCAATGCCCTGGACCAGCAAACTGGGCTATTCTGTCCTGGTTATCACCAAACCAGTCCATGACACCAAGGAGGGAAGTCCAAGAATCATTTATGTCGTCCCAATTGCGCCACAAGTTGCAATGTTTCGCGATAGACATGTAGTCCGGCTGAAAGAAAAAAATTATAAATAATGTGCCTCAATGCAGTATACTTTAAGTAAGACACTCTCGACGAGTTTTTTTCAGCTCTAAGACGAACAACCTTATTTATTTATTTTTGCATATCAAGTAATAAAGACTCATTTGTTAGTAAAACACCTACACTTCACTTCACTTCACTTCATCAGCCTATTTTTACCCCACTGCAGGGGCTTAGGCCTCCCCCAGGGTGAGGAGGCGGCTTGGAACTTAAATCCACCACGCTGCTCCACTGCGGGTTGAGGATTGTGACGACCGCCATCTATTGACAGCGTCCGAGACCGACTGCTTAACGTGCTCTCCGAGGCACAGAGTCAGTGATAATTATGTACTTTAGTCAGAAAAACTCATTGGTACACGCCCGGATACGAACCATGGCCCTATGGGGCCTTATAAATTTGAGACAGGTTCGTTGCGCTTTGGGCTATCACGAAAAACTCCTACATTATAACCTAAATGTTAGTGACGAAATAACAGTAAAAATTAAAACAAAATACAAATCACAAATTAACATAAAATTGTAAAAATTAACTAAGTCATACATAACATATCAATACTATATCTACCCTATATGAAATCGCTATCCGAGAAAAAAGACAAGTCACAACAAGTCATAATTTTCACGAAATATAGTAAGTGATGCTATTCTTTTCATGGACCCATGCTCTCTCTCAAAAGACCAATTCATACTATATTAAAGGCGGCAACAGGGACCAATAAAAGGACAACTCACACTTCACTCTCTTTTCGTATTCATCTTTAAGAATATTTTGTAAGTATTCCCACTCCATGAAAAATTCAAGTGTAACCAATGAACACACGATTATCAAAAAACGCTTAAAAACACGTTTCTAGTACGGGAACCCACTTTAGTTTTTAACTTCATTTTATTCTTATTATTTTTCGTGATAACGCCTATAGTGGTACATACTCTATGAAAATTTCAAGTATATAAGCAATGCACAGTAATCTCACAACCATTATCACCAAAGACGTCGAAATAGACACGTGTCTTGTATGGGGACCCCCTTTGAGTTTTAACTTAACTTTATTTTTATTATTATTTATATCTGCGAAAATTTCAAGTATCTACCTATACGGTTCAGACGATACAGCTCTGTGGTAGTCGGAGGGACAGACGGACAGCGGAGGCTAACACTAAAAAGGAGTAACATAAAAAAATTCAAGAAGCCGACTGGGTAAAAACCAATTAACTGAAAAGACAACAAGAGGTTCTATAAACCGACTCTATTAGATGTGCAAATTAAACGTAAATATGAATTTCAATAAAGATTTCTCGTACTCCATTAGAGGGTTTAAATGTTTAAATCATATTTCAGTATTAAATCAGACGACCGCTTAGCCTAGTGGGTAGCGACCCTGCGTACAAAGTAGAAGGTCCCGGGTTCGAATCCCAGGTCGGGTCACTATTTATATGAGGAATATTGATACTCGTACCGGGTCTTGGTTGTTATATGCATGTGGTGTCTTCGCTTGGTACCCAAAATACAAGCTAATGCTTAGTTTGGGGCCTAGACCTTGTTGTGATGTATACATTGTTATTATTATTATTATATTTTTGCCATGACGTGAATTATGTCATAACCTTTTTCGTGATCGTGTCGAGTCGTGATAGCCCAGAGCGCAACGAACCTGTCTCAAATTTATAAGGCCATAGGGCCATGGTTCGAATCCGAGCGTGTAATACCAATGACTTTTTCTGACTTCAATACATAACTATCACTGACTCAGTGCCTCGGCGGAGAGCACGTTAAGCAATCGGTCCCGGACGCTGTCAATATATGGCGGTCGTTACAATCCCCAACCCGCAGTAGAGCAGCGTGGTGGATTTAATCTCCAAGCGCCCTCGAGGGGGGGGTCTAAGCCCCTACAGTGGGGTAAAAATGGGCTGATGAAGATAACCTTTCTACCTGCCAATGTTCGTCTTCTTGGTACGCAGGCCAGCTGCAAGAATACAAGATCGGGCGGCCAGTCTTATTCAAAATTTCCCCTACAGCCGGATATCCTGTAACATAAAGCTCTTTAAATAAAATTGTCAAGTCATAATCATTAAAACTAAAATCTTATTTTTTTTTTTAATTTCTAATTTGCTCGTACAAATTTAAAGACCGCAATTAAGATGACATTTAAAATTGTTCTATAAACAAAGAAAATATCCTAATAATGTACTACGCGCGCGAACTCCATGTGTCTCTGGACAAGTCAGGCCAATACAAATTCAATTCTAAAACTAGTCTAAAGATATCAGTGCCACGATAATCAATGAAGAGTCTGATTCGGGCACTTACCCATAGCCCCATTAAGTGAGCCCATTAATTTTATTTTATTCTTGTATATTTATTTTTATATATTATTAATCGGGGATTTTTTTACGGGTAAAAAAAGAATTACATGATCGTATTAATTTTACATCGCATGTCGTGATGGTCAAGTAATGGCGAGCCCGCTTCTTGTTTAGAAGGTCGTAGTTCGAATCTCATGCAGAAACCGGCATGTACCAATAAGTTTTTTTCTGAATTAAGTACATAGTTAAGTACTCCTTGCCTCGGAGAGTACGTGAAGCCATTGGTCCTGGTTGCCATCATCAGATGACAGTCGTTAAAATCCACCAACCAATTGGTGGATAAAGCTCCAAGCACGCTCATCCTAAGGGGAGGCCTAAGCCCCTGCAGTGAGGCAAAATGGGCTGATATGATTAATTTTACCGTCGCGGCGTCGTCATGAACAACAGGAATAGAACTCGTACTTGTTTAGGTACAGGTTTAGGTGGGGATGTCACCGATCTTACAGCTTTTTTTTTCATTGACCTCAAGTGGAAAAGTAGCTACTTTGATATCATCTGTTCTATTTAAGAATCTAGGGAAATATAAATCTTAATGTGCGAGTCGGCACTCTACTGATTTTTAGGGTTCCTTACATCCGAGATAAAAAAACGGAACGCTTCTAGTATCAGTCCGGTGTCTGTCTGTCCGTCTGTCGCAGCCCATTTTCTTCAAATCTAACGGATTTAGTCTCAGTTGCATCATGTGACATATCAAATAAAAGTGCTCGTTATAAAAAAAATTAACCAATTTTGGCGGGACTTTCACTGGCAGACAGAGGACTTCCTATAGAATATAGAATACAGTTACATTTCATTCCGGAAATATTTGGGGTTCTAACGTAAACTTGAAAAACTGTAGAAATTATGAAAACCAGGCAAACGACGTTGTGGTTGCCCTCTACTAAATTAATAAAATGCTCTAGTGGGTACTATGGTCTGGTATACTAGGAAGTCGGGTCCAACTTCTATGGCGTAAAGAATCAGAATTTAAAAAAAAAAACACTAAACACGCATATTTTGTCATTTTTTTCATATTTTTTCATTTTTCAAACAGCATAGAGCTATCCGAATTTTTTTTAGGGTTCTGTACCCCAAAAGGAATAAAAACGGAACCCTTATAGGATCATTTTGTTGTCCGTCTGTCTCTCTGTCAAGACTCTCCACTGAAAAAAGTGAATAGCAAAACCAGTTGTGTTACCATGAAAGTAGAAAACTTTGATAATTTTTTAACAAAGTTAGTTAAAATGCAAACCACTGGTTGGTAAGCTGGTACACCTGAATTCGACTACTTATAGCAATAGTTATGTTGTCACTATTTTTAGGTAACTAGTAATCAAATTTTTTGTTACTTATGACTAAAAACTTTTTTCTGTATTTTTGTCAAGAACGCGTGGAGGTATCAACCTGAAATTCATATCAAATACTCAAGTTTACTGTCTCTTGGGGCTGTGAAAAAATCAAACTTCTAATCCAACGCAATCAAAGGATAGAGCCGTTTATGCTGCAAATTTTCTATACTCGCAAGGGAATCAAAACCAATAGAGTACGTCCCGCAAACTCAGACGAAAAAGCAACGTCTTATAGCACAGATAAAGGAAAAATTGCGAAAAGTATACATTTTTAGTTACATCATATAATAAAAATATTTTTATTAATTTTAAACTTACAACCCCTATCCTTATAAACGCGTAGAAGTATTAAATTGAAATTCATATCAAATACTTCAGATCAGGAACCCTCGGTGCGCGAGTCCGACTCACACTTGACCGTTTTTTTTACTAAGCATTAGCGAAACACACACTTGAATCGTAAGTAAATAAATTACTACTTTAGTAACTGATCAGTTTCTACGGTACAGTTTGCGGCGCTCTATGCCATGTCTTGTTTTAAGAATGTATTCTAAGCTTCTACCTGTATCCATTTTGGAGAGTTCGACGGAGCATCCATCTAGTTTGATATAATCCACCTCCCACTCAGCAAAAGTTGTCATGTCCAGTTGTTCAGTACCGAACACGCCTGGATAACCGGCACAGGTTTTTGCCCCATAGTCTTCGTATAATCCGAACTTGAGACCTCTTTCATGAATCTGTAATTAAAGCAGTTTCAGTCAGTAAACTTTCAGTCCCGGTTAACAATCTGGCTATATATAAATACAATACAGTACTAATGGATTTAGATATAAATTTATTCCCATAGATTGCTAATCTTTTAAAAATTTACGTTCACTTTTTATTAAAATAGTTGTAAAAATCGTGTTCCCAGTAACATTATTCGTGACATGGATCACTTAAAAACTTGTTATCTGTAAGGGAAACAGCCAGCTGACGATTTTAAAAGGCAACGACCGTTCGCGAATCCTGGCGCATCCACTTTTTTTATTTTATTTTTTTAGATTCACCCATCAAAAACATAACGGTGAAATGGGAGCCAAGTTCGATACGAAAAACGTGCAAGAAGAAGCCTTCCGACTTCACCAATAAAAAAATGAAATCTATAGGTACTGAGTTCTAGAGGAGTTATATACCTAGGTACAGGAATACACTATAAGGTCTTCAGTTGTTTCAAAACATGTATGCTACTAAAACGTGCAACTTGGATAATAGCAAGCCAAGTAACACCACTTAGTAGCACAGAACATAACTTTGGCCGTAAGAAAGTAACTGCTCTTAACTTGGTACCTAGATCTATCCTAGATCTTACTTTTTATGATGTGTAGCTCAAAGTAACAGCACATTCCAATACCGACGAGTATCTACGAGTATACGACGCTGCTGTCGATTTTGAAACTCTATGATTATTACTGCTTTATATCAAATAAACTAAGTGGTATTTCACACGTGCAGTGTTTAATCTTAGGGGCTGTTTGACAATAAAAAGTGAGGTCATGATAAACTAACAGCTTTAGGATTAGTTCCTCCGGCCGTAAAGTATTAAAATAGTGAACTCACATAATCGGCGACCGCCTTCATACCATTGGGAAAACGTTTTTTATCGGGAACAAGTTTTCCATCAGGACCTCGTGTCTTTTCCATCCAACAGTCGTCAATGCCAAGGTATTGGTAACCGGCGTCCAAATATCCATCACTGATCATTAAGTCTGCTATACGGTGTACTAATTGCTCACTGGAAGGACATATTAAGGAATAACTTAAAACATGTTATAAAATGCAATGTCAATATCCTACGGTGGCATTATCAGAGGTTGCTAACCCCAGAGCAGGTTCCTAACGGACCAGTTGTACGGTTACAAGGTATCAGGGGGACTTGCAAAAGATATTTGACGACCGCTTAGCCTACTGGGTAGCGACCCTGCCTACGAAGCTGGAAGTCCCGGGTTCGAATCCCAGGTCGGGTCAGTATTTATATGATGAATATTTATACTGGTACCGGGTCTTGATTGTTATATGTATGTGGTGTCTTCGCTTGGTACCCAAAATACAAGCTAATGCTTAGTTTGGGGCCTAGACGTTATTGTGATGTATGCGTTATTATTATTATTATTATTATTATTATTATTATTATTATTATTATTATTATTATTATTATTATTATTATTATATGTTCTTAAACGTCGGGCCGTTCTTTATGAGAATTTCTTGCGTTACATACATTGATTACATAGGTATCAAATCAACCAAGACGAAGTTACTATTAAATAAGGTTTGTAGTTATATGGGCCACCAGGGGGCGCTGCGATATGTTTCTCTAAAACGGTTGCATAGATGTTGACGCGTTACATATGAATATGTATTACCTAAGAGCGGGTTTATTGAAAGTAACTAGTGTGTAAAAAATCATTTAAAATAATATCGATTTCTTCTTTATTACTTATGCGTTTTATAAATACATATTTACTGCAACGCTCTTTGGTCGCCTATTCGTACGAGGTAATTCCGTAATGCAGAAAACAGTATCAAAATCGTCTTAACCGTTTTAAAGAAACTTATATACTGCATCATTTCTTAGTAGCTTATGTTATATGTCCAATAATCTTGCAAAACATATCTAATAATCTGTTCCTTTAAATGATACCTATCCTGTGTAACGTGTAACGCAAAAAGCCTCATCAAAATCAGCATAAGCGCTTTATAGCAATATATCTCCTGCGATACCCCTTGGTGGTTCATAGCTTCAAAATTTGCTTTCGGAACGTACGAGTACCTATATATAATATTAAGTATCAAAATTATTATTATGTTCAGATTAGCCCAGCCATTTTAAAGAAACATATATAATGCAGCACCTCTTGGTTGACGTATAACTGTTATTCTTGTGAAGTGACGGGATATCTATGTAACACAAAAAACTACATTAAAATCGGCTCAGCCGTTTTAGAGAAATATATCCAATTCAGTATCCCCTGTTGGCGTATATACAACCTAAAAACACAGTTTAAGTCACATCTACATTTACAACGATCATTTAAAAAGTTTCACGAAAATCCGTTAGTTTTTAATTTAAATCGCCATAAACGCATGCACACACAAACGTATAAAGAATTGTATAATTGTATATAATATGACACGATGGGAAGACGATTTGAAAAGGACAGCCGGAACAAACTGGAGACAAGTAGCACACGACAGAAACAAATAGGCAACTTTATAAGGAGGCCTTAATTCATTCTGGGGTTCTTGCGAATTAATTAATAATAAACACATAGATAAATATCATTAAGATAAAACTAGTTAATATGTAAATTACAGGAAATAAAGAGGCCTTATTATTATTAATATAAGCGTATATAATAGTCTATATAGTTGTTATATAATAGTTGACGACCGCTTAGCCTAGTGGGCAGCGAGCCTGCCTGCGAAGCTGGAGGTCCCGGGTTCGAATCCTAGGTCGGGTCAGTATTTATATAATGAATATTAATACTGGCACCGGGTCTTGGTTGTTATATGTATGTGGTGCCTTCGCTTGGTACCCAAAATACAAGCTAATGCTTAGTTTGGGACCTAGATGTTGTGATTGTGTATGTTATTATTATTATTATTATATTACATAATAAAAGGGATCGCATGAAACGATAATGACATGATCCCGATCGTCCCCACTTTTGATAACTTAGCAGAAAATCTGCGGAGTTAATGACTGAGCCGTTTGTTTCTGGTATGTCCTGGAGTACATGATATCGAAAGTGATTTTGGCAAAATTTAAAAGCATAGTTCACAATATTATACTGGGATTGTACAAGCTCGGTATACCTGATACACTCGTTCGGGTATTTTTGGCAATCTGTAATGCATCGAAACCTTTCCCAAGTCAACCAACCCATTGGAGGAGTCAGCGCTAAGCCGTTGTCCAAAGCGGCTACTCCCATTATAGTCAGACCCGATAGCACGAACAAGCTTGAAGCTCGGTACATCTGGAATGGATAGAGTTTTTGCATTAGTACAGTTGTAGTCGTTTTCGAAATTACCAAGACTTTTCAGTTTACTATAAATTATAGCTGCCACGGAACAAAGAAATATATCATCATAGAGTTTTACGCTTTATTTTTAGAAGCCCTACTCCCAGCACAGAGTTAGTTAATTAAATTTGAAATTGGACCTCGCATCGTGACGTAACTGATCATGATTTTATAGGGTCATTCTTTAACCTAATTAAAAAAATTTGAAAAAGAATAGAATTTTTGACCGGGCCTTGACGATTATTTGTTATTCGGCAGAGCTTTTAATTTATTTTTTAATGACTCCATTAATGTGTGGAAAGTTTATCCCCAGTCTGCGGCACCGACTAAATAGAAACGCATATTTGCTTTAAATTATTTCGCAAAAAATAGACCATCTGCAGCTTACCCAAAGAATTTCTACAATGACTTATTGAAAGATCACAGAATCGAAATAACTGGAATAACTTGTGATTACTAAACTTTGTAGATACGTAAATGATAGATTTTATAATGTGCTTTGTTTAGCTTGACCTGTACGTATGCCTATATGAATGAAAGTAATGGGATCTAAGGAATAGAATTTCACCCACTTACAAATGTATCATCAATAAACTTGGCAATTATGTGTAGTTCTGGTGACAATACAGATACGGTACCATCGGACTGATCTCGTGATGAAGTTAGAAGTTAGGCACTGGGACTAAATAACGAAACATGAATGCCCTGAATGCTTTCTAGGGTCTAACGGTGGAGCCAGATAGTAGGCAATGGACCTCTATGACAAAACAAAGTACCTATCCCAACCGTATTTGAGTTTGTTGCAAATAGTCTTGAGATAGCTCTAGTCATGAATATTTTTTTCAGAATCATGGAGACGGGAGGTAGGCACGTTTGTATGAAATATTTGGATGGTTAGCTATTCATTTCATTCACGTCGTGATAGCCCAGAGCGCAACGAACCTGTCTCAAATTTAAAAGGCCCCATAGGGCCATGGTTCGAATCCGGGCGTGTACCAATGAGTTTTTCTGACTTAAGTACACAATATCACTGATATGGATCCAATATCTTTTCTAAACTTAAGAAGTTCAAATTTTGCAAACGTATGTAATTCGGACGACAATACAAAAATCTGGCAATTAAGTTTTTATGACATAGGATTAGTCTCCTCACGAAAGAACTTTGCGACCAATTAATCGAATCGGGTTAAAATTTTGCTTGTATGTATTATTTGGATGACAATCGATCATTATGGTACAGTACCGTCAAGCTGATCTGATGATGGAGCGGGAAGGTGAATGACAGGTTTATTCAATGGCTACTAAGTAAACCTACCTACAATGGGTTCTTAGATTTGTCTTCAGGGGCCCTTATCATAGCACATGGGCCACATGGTGACGAGGGCCTGATGATAATAATAATAAACTTTAGACATCCCACACAGCGCTATCTGGTCCCAATGTAAGCAAGTATTATGCTTGTATTACGGGTTACTATTTATCTGGTATAAATACAATTTTTTTTTAATATAATACACGCATATATAGATATTTTTACACCCAGACACGGAACAAATAAACATGTTCATGCAGACAAATATTTGTCTCGGGCGGGAATGGAACCCGCGACCCTCGGCTCCGCAGTTAGGGTCTCTAACCACTTGGCCAATCGGTCGGTCAGTAGGAGTTGGAAATCAGTCAAGATAGAGTTGGAATACAGAACCCTTCAGTGGCTGCTCGTGATGCCCTGCCCACTGTGATGCCCTGCCCACTGTGATGCCCTCGGCCGGGGCGACCGGGTTCAATAAAGTAAAGGCATGGCATGAGGAAAAAAAAACCCGTGAAGGGCCCGCAGTCCCATCGATTTGACCTACTGGTGGGACCATGTCACGTCGGGAAAACCATGTCGGTAGTAATTACTACCCAAGCTCAAAGTTCAGAGGAGCTGGATAGCCAAGCATAGCAAACAAAGTACGTATGCCACTAACGACCTCTGGACACTAAACACATACACACGAATAAGTTTAGGTACCTACTCTTTTACTAAAAAGTCTAAAATATTATATTATAATACTAGATTATAATGCAAGTACGGTATATAAGCTGGATTTCATAGTCGAGGTGTTTATAGTCACGAGGCGAAGCTGAGTGCTTGTAATATACCGATGACTGTAATAGCCAGCTTACTGAGTACAAGTATCAGACGACGTTTTTCAATACATTTGCGATTAAAATTAGGTACTTCAAATGTAATAATGGCGGAGCGGGACTACTTTTCGCGGTTTGCGCATGCGTTCCAAACAAAACGCTGGTTTGTGATTGGTGTAAAGAAAAAGGCCTAGTCCGTAAAATACAATATCACGATCCAAGTTTCGATATCATAAGGACCGTATTAATAGCAAATGTATTGAAAAATATATTACAAAAAAAAATTTTAATAATAAGCTTTTGTTTATAAACAATGAACTAAAAATTTAAAAATAATTATAATTGTCCAACTCTCGTAAGTATATATTAAAATATGAAATAGGTATATAATTTAAAAGCTTGAGGCGTCTATCGTCATATGCTTTGAAACTTTCTATTTTTAGTTTTGTTTGAACAACTGTTCAACTCTGTGTTCAACTGGATGACGCATGTATACTGTGCTGCCAGTGTCAAACAGCAGGTGTCTTTCGTGTTCACTAGTTATTTAATTTATTAACCGACTTCTTACCAAGTAACACTTCACTGTACCAGGACTTCATAAAGTCTATTATGCCCCCCATAATCCTCTATATTATTTGTACTTTTTAACTTTGTATTTTTTTTGACGTAGGTCATCAATGACGCAGAAAGAAAACTAAGCTGGTTACAGAATTAACTCTTTTTTACTAGTTTTGTGATAATTCAAAACGAGAAAAATCGACAAAGTGCGAGTCAGACTCGCACACGAAGAGTTCCGTATCATCGTACAATATAAAAAAAACCCGTTTCTTTTATGGGGACCCCCTTTAATTTTATTTTTTCTTAATTCATATTTTTTTATAGCGGCCATAGTAGTACACACTTCATTAAAATTTCAAGTGTAAACAATAATCTCACAACCACCAATCAAAAAAAACGCTAAAAAAACACGTTTCTTGTACGCGGACCCTCTTAAATTTTTAACTATATTTTATTTTTATTATTTTTTGTGATAGCGGTTAAAGTAATAAGTAATAAGATAAAGATAAATTAATTTTGTGGACTCTTAGAATTCGTCACAACCACTCACCGCCTTCCACTCACGGTTGTGGTGAGACAGCCCTAGCTTGGTTTTCCATCTATACTATAAGAGGGTTTAGTGACGGTGGCTGTGCGTAGGCGATAGTAGAAAGCTAAAATGTGAGACGATACATAATCTTCACTAAGAATGTTCCTATTTTTTTTTATAGAAAGTTTCTGAATTTAATAGAGTTTCGCGATGTCGCAAAAGTCCTTTTAGTAGTCTCGGTACAAAACAAACGTGCATATACTACCACACTAGCGGATAAAACGCGGGCGAAGCCACGAGCGGATAGCTATCTTATGTATTAGAGCTTTTGAATTTCTAAATAAGTAAACTTTTAAATAGTAAAAATTTCCAATGCTACAAATTGCAGCAATTTATAGTGGGATTCTCACTTCAGTTTTGATGTGGCTAGAGAAGATCGGAAAATAGAAGAGGAGAGGAATAGGATTTCCCCTTTCTTATCCTAATGTCTAATTTCAAGTATGACAGAAAAAGTAGGTACCTTTGGATGTAATAAGTACTTACCTATGCGTTGATAGTATTTATGTTAATGCCGAAATAATATAAACATGTAGACCATACGCGGCCAAACCGCAGGCGGTCGCTAGTTAAAATACTACAGACAGTTTAATGGATGCTAAAATTGACTGCCATTATTTGTTTCAAATATTAATTGTTGGAACTGTGATTGTTAGAATTGGAATTTGTGACTAATTATTGCGATAGGTAGGAAAGCCGACGAACACATGAGATATATCTTAAAAATTCGAAAGGCAATTAAACGCTGCACAAAGGGCACATCGCTAACGTTTACAGAAAAAATCACAATAACCGGATAATTGTGTGAGAAACCAGTAAGAGTTGGAGCATTGGATATAATATGGGTGTAATGGATGTGAGACCGTCGCGTCGCTATTGTTGTTGCGAACGCCACTGATGAATAAATTACCTTAATGTCCTTTACAAAGCCTTGAAAATTACGTAAAAGACACGCGATTCTTTATTATGAGAACAACGATAGTGTGTGACCACGTGATTTTTTACAAAATTTTAACAAATTCAAACATTTAACACTAAAAAAAAAACTTTGTACTTAGCTAAAAATCGCTTTGATCTCGCTGTTTTCACCCGACTGCGGAGGGTAATGTTTTTCGAGTGTATGTATGTATCTATGTATGTAATATGTTATTTATCTAAGTGACATAGGGTATACTATTTTTAAGTATGGCGTCTGCGAATCAAAAAAGAGAGGAGGGGTTTTTTTTTTAAATTAATCAACGTAGTTTCGATTGAAGCCATTGAGAGAATCAATCCATCCACTGCCAAACTATAGAAGGCAGTGATCCATCATAAACATTCTGATCAACTATCGACTACGATTGACTACATTTAATATGGATGCAGCCACGTTGATTTCATCCGATGTTCTAAACCTTAGACCATATGAATTCAATTTCAATTGTCTTTTCAGAAATTTCGCTACGCCCGCGCCGCCCTTTTGTTTTTCGCTCCGTGGCGCGCCCGAACTTGGACCCACCTTGCTCCTTTCAAAATAATTTACAGCGACAAATCCCCTCTTCATCAATCAATTGCTTTTCGTCAATTTTTGGTTTAGCACGTGTGGAATTGTAGTCCCAATTTCCAAGTTTTAATATTTACATCTTGAACAAACGATATCTCAACCACTAATATCTCGATCCATAGTATATTTATAACACCTATACAAATGTTCTTTTATCATTTCAATTTGTGTCATAATTTTTGATTTAAAATAAAATGGTTTATTGCACAAAAACACATTACAATACAACAGAGTTGGCCCAGGCCCCCACACTAGGATTCCGTTTTAGCCGCAAAAAGTAATAAACAAAAAAGAAAAATAAAAGTTAAATAATTAAATATAATAAGCATTTCAACTTTTCTCAATCAATTCATCGGCGAAATTCGAAAAAAAAAATACTAAACTTTGATAACTCATTTGACCAATTCTCTTTGCATTTGACACATATAATTTGACATAAATATTATATATAATACTTGTGCATCTTTTTTTAATTTCCTGCATTGGCGGCATTCCAACCATTATCCGTGCTATTTTATTTTCTCTTTAGCATGACGAATAGCAAATATATTGCACAAACTAAGTAGGTCACTGACTTATATAATAAGTCGGTGGGGTAGGTACATTTTTGGTAAAACTTTTGTGACAGACAGACAACCCTCAAAATATGTCATTTAATAAAATTTTGCTTTTTATCTCAAATTCTTCCCAACTAAAATATAAGACTCGTTTTTATTTAAAAAGGGAGGTTTATAGATCGATAGCGAGGTTTAGATAACGAGAACGACATAATAAGGTTTTGCCTCGCTTCGAAGAAATCCTAAATCCTACATTGATAAAAGCACAAAACCATTTTTTTTTTCCATTTTGAATATTAGTTAAAAATTAATAATTATCACAACTCATACAAAATTTTACATAAATATTATTTATCACTCAGAGTTTAATTTTTTATTGATGTTAACTGGCAACCAACTACATTTCATAAGTTAAATTAGATGACTGTAGAAATTCTGTTTTATAAAACTTACTGTTTAAATCTACAATGCACCACACGCAAACGCACTACTCGACTCCTGTGTACGCACCGTAGTGTGTGATAGATAACGGCGTTTGCGGTAGGAGTAGCAATATAAACCCAAAGAATAATGTGACCACACTTTAAGTTTGTTCAGGGTGGTCTTACAAGGGGCAAGTAACAAGAGTAAAGCAAAAAATATATTTACCTAAAATACTTATTACTCACTTATTATCGACGACCGCTTAACCCAGTGGATAGCGACCCTGCCTACGAAGCTATGGGCCCCGGGTTCGAATCCCAGGTCGGGTCAGTATTTATATGATGAACATTGATACTGCTACCGGGTCTTGGTTGTTATGTGTATGTAATGTCATCAGATGTCACTCAGAACACAAGCTAATGCTTTGTTTGGGGCCTAGACGGTGTTGTGGTGTATACGCTATAGTTATTATTAAAGAATGATCACAGCATCCTTAATAAATTATATTAGTAATTTCACTGCTAAGTTTTACTGTTATGACTGCAACTGTACCTTATATCTGCTCATTCAATAATAAAATGAGAACTTATTGTATTGCACCTGTCATCATACATGATCGTAATAAAAAGTTTAGTCTTGGCGATACTATAACATTTAATAACTTTTAAATTCTAACACCACTTAAAGCTTCAAAATGGGCTTGGACTTTTCAAAGTTGAATTGATTTGATTGATTTTCAAAGAGATTTCAAAGTTGAACTGATCATGATTAAAATTTAAAGGAATAAGGTTCTATAACAACTTCTTAATATATATTTTTTTATATGAATTTACCAGATATTTAAGAAAGTTCATCTCACGTCGAAATTATCCTTGTGACGTCATCTGGACAGTTTAGCTTATGCCGCTGCTTTCCACAGTAAAAAAAATAGTATAAAATATTTAAGTTTGTCACTATAACAACGGAAACTGTAATCCTCATGAATTAATCAAAATATTACGATCTAGACTCTTAGAATAAGTAATCAACAATCATCTGTCCAGATGACGTCACAAGCACATGCAGGCCTCCCCCAGGGAGAGGGGGGCTTGAAGCTTAAATCCACCACGCTGCTCCACTGCGGGTTGGGGATTGTAAGAACCGCCATCTATTGACAGCGCCCGGGACCGACTGCTTAACGTGCTCTCCGAGGCGCGGAGTCAGTGATAGTTAATGTACTTAAGTTAGAAAACTCATTGATAGACGCCCGGATTCGAACCATGGCTTTATGGCCTTATAAATTTTAGACAGGTTCGTTGCGTTTTGGGCTATCACGACACAAGGACATATTATTATATAATTTTTAAAAAAATTACTTAAAAATTGCCCACTTATTTTATATTTCCAGATAAATGTATAAATTGGTCTATAGTTTTGGAAAAAAAAAACATGAAAACCGGCCAAGTGCAAGTAGGACTCGCACACGAAGGGTTCCATACCACCGTACAATATAAAAAACGAGCTAAAGAATCACGTTTGTTGTATGGGAGCCCCCTGAAATATTTATTTTATTCTGTTTTTTAGTATTTTTTGTTTAGCAGTAACAGAAATATATCATCTGTGAAAATTTCAATTGTCTAACTATCACGGTTCGTGAGATACAGCCTGGTGAAAAACGGACAGACACACGGACAGCGGAGTCTTAGTAATAAGGTCCCATTTTTTTTACGGAACCCTAAAAATATGTAAAAAAATTTGATCCAAGCGCATTCTGCTATCTACCTATTTGTGTTGTATATTTTTTTATTTCAACTCAGGAAATGAGCTTTATTCTCAAAGAAGAGATTTAAACTATCTCTAAATTTCTAAAGTTAAGCCTGTTCGACGATGCCTCGGGCCGAATGCCGTGACCGGAGGGCTGGCTTGGCTGACACCTCGAACAACGCATAAACATTGTCATACAGCGAGGTAATTTTGCCATCTGCAGCACTCAACTGCACGGCACTGATGTACATGATGTTTTTAGCTATTTTTAGTTTTTAATTTATTTTTAATATAGTATAAGCTTTTTTCTTCAACTAATTTAGATCACAACTTAGATTCAAAAACATTCATAAAGTTGTCTTATTTTTGTAAGATAATAAGCATGAACAGCAATCAACTACTGTAGCCCACAATAAGCTAATACATTTATGTTCAAATTATATAATAATTTGACGTTTTGAATATTAAATGTTAATCCGTATGTTTGCGGAAAAGTCTCAGTTTAATGTAGGTATCTGAAATCACCATATAATATATGATTTATAAACGACTTAAAGCTCCAAATTCATCATCTTTCTTTTATTCAGACTGATCCGTGCAGTATCAGCGCAAAATTTACTTAATATTGAACGCGCCCCAAAGTATTTGATTATTTTTTTCGCTCCGGACCATCTGACCACCAAAAGTCACCACTGGTTGTCAATTGGCACTCCAATTTCTCAACTGACTACCAGTGGCCAAATAAAACAATGGTAGTTCCATATCATCCACCAGTGGTGTAAATTGTCCCATTTCACCACTGGTGATAAATCGGGTTTATCATTACTGGATGTTCTGGAATTTTTCATCCTGTGAATTTATCAACAATGATTCTTAATAATAAACATGTTGTCATTATTTTCTGGGTTTATCTGCAACTTCTCTGAAGCATACTATTTCTAATAGTTAAATTATGTATTGCAGTGACACGTTTTTATTGTAAATTTATAATATGTAATCGTGATTCGATTCTCCCTAATCACACGGTGACCCACTTCATATGAATATCAACACAAAAAGGAGTAAGTACAACTATATTTTTGTAGGATACGGTATGATAGATATAGGAATACTATTGTATTATTTAATCGCTGATAGACAGTTGAGAAATCGGTGATATTTGGTAGATCATCTCATTTCCAAATCTCACCACCGGTGGTCAGTTGAAACGAAAAAATTCCCATTTCATCACTGGTTCATGAATTAGGAAAAAATTGCTCCCAATTGACCTCCAGTAGTCAGATGGGATATGTTTTGTCTCAAGTGACCACCGGTGGTGAGATGGTCCGAAGCGAATTTTTTTAGAGAGCTCAGTTGATTTTTTTTAAATCAAGATTAAGACGTCAAATCCGAACAAATACGACTAATAATGGAATTAATCTTAAGTTGACGTGACGTACGATGTGAAAATACGATAACTTTGACAGTATTAATCATATCAGTCCAATTTTCATAAGAAGCAATGGTCACAGTAGCCAGGGTAGACTCTATCAGCAGAGGACATTGCTCCCGGTTGTTTATTTATGACAACTTTATTTTATTTATTTATTTAGTTTATACGTTATTTACGTTTATTTAGTTACGTTATGTTAGGGCTACATATTGATTTAACACGTAATATATAATAAATTATTTATATTTATTAACTTAGAGTGAATAATTTTGTCGACGACTTTTGGAGGCTAATTATCATCATAACCGAATAAATTTTTACATGGGTGTAACACAGGGTTTTCGCAAATTATTTTCATGGAGTAATTAGGTACCTATTGGTTTATGATTTCATATTTATGCATAGATATTACGAGTACCTCTACACACTGTATATTATATTCTCGTACAGGGGACGTACCTATGGGCTTCATTTTAATATTATGACAGTTAATTACATAACAAAAATAATTTCGAATGCTATAAATATTATAAATAGAACATATTTTGTTGTTGTTTCAGCCTGAATTGGTATTACTTCGTAGGTACTTACTGAACTTGCTTACGGTATGCCTTCTTTGGCGTAAGTTACTCACGCAAACTTCTGCTAGATACCTACAGTAAGTTCCCATTATCTTTATCAAGAGTAATTATATTAGGTCCATCTGGTTTGGGAGGTCTGGAGCGGGGGGGAGGGGCCCAGCCTCTAAGCCTCTCCCCGCTCAACACTCTGATTTTCGATTCTTAGTCTCCTTTTTCCAGAATTTTCCTACCCTAACTGTTAAAAAGTCTGCGGCATAGTACATGTAGAGGTATTTTCTCGAAGTATCGATATCCTTTAATACGAATGTCAATAGATGTAGGTAATATATGTTGGGTTTATTGAAAGATAGTTATTCCTTTACCCAAAAGACACATATTTCTTTGTTTTGGTCTAATGTCGGTTCGTTTATTTGAAAGCTCAATAACTAGAGTTCCCTGTTCTAACTCAATATCTACTAAGCCGATTTTGATGAAATTTGGTTATGGAAATAGGTAGACATAGATTAAATTATGATTATTTTTAGGAGCATAGCGGTAAGAAGTAAATTAGGTAGGTAATTTAGGACAGCGGTTCGCCAAAAATATTAGCTATGCATAAAAATATTTCATGTAAGAAAAATACGTTTTAAGTAGTTTATGTTTTATGGAATTATCAGAAATTAATAATAAGATAAAGTCGTTACATGATATTTCGAAAAAAGTGATTTCATAATTTATAAAAAAATCGGTCAAGTGCGAGTCTGATTCACGCATCGAGGGTTTCGTATATACACACGAAATACATATTTGTGTTTACCACGTAATTTAGGTGAAAAATAAATATTTTTATGGGATAAATATAACAACAAATTAACGCTTTTCGAATTTTTCCCTTTACTTGTGCTGTGAGATCTTGTTTTTTACCAATTTCTTAATACTATGTCAACCGAAAGTAGGTGCCTATCGTATTATCTTTTCATTTAGTGTCAAAATATGAGGTATAATTGACCATATTTTTTCGTTACGGACGGACTATTGTTGGTCCCACTGCTTGGTTCCACCAGTGGGTATTTTCAAGTCCACGTGGTTCCACTTATGTGGTGAAACTATTGGTCATAGCTTTTTTTTACGAGTTTTTTGGGCTTATGGCCCCATTGACAAAAATGTCTAATTGTGGAAACGTTACAGGTTATTAACATTCTAATTAGTTAATTTGGTACTTTTTATTAATGCTATTGGTCGAAAATCTCACCAGCCAGCGGCAGAAATAGATATTAAAATATTGAAACTATTCAGGTTCACCTTGATGCAGAGACTGTCTGCATTCCTGCGGAATATCAGAAAATAGTCATCAATTCCCACGTCCGGTATCAAAGGAGTGTATGTTGTGGCGCAATGTGGTGTCTTCATTTGAGCTAGTTAGTGAAAGTTTATTTGCTGATGTCCAAACAAAACAAAAAAGAGGAAGATGTGCTGCTCTTCGTCAGATAGACTGGTTTCGCCCAGCGTCGAGACGAGATGAGGAGATACCAATGGGAGATACCTACTGATAATCAGCCCCGCCTTAGAATAACGGATGAATTGTCCGTTGCTCATAAAGATACAATATGGTTAGCCTTTGTACTTTTAGGCAAACCAAAAAGGAATACAAATCTCACAAATCGAGAATCTTCAAACTTTCAACGACGCAATTTAGATATAAAAAAAATGAAGTGAAATAATCATTGGGGTCGACCTCTTTCTTTCTGGCGCCGGCCGAGTGCTCACTCGAAAAGAAATTGTGACGCCTTTCCAATCCAAAAAAAAAAGTTTTATCCAAATCTACCTGGCTTAGCGATTTTCAATAAAATAGTTTAACTTATTGATTGGGAAATAAATTATTATTCACGCTATCTATCGGTAATAATAGGTAAATACTTCGGCTTGATCGATTACAGCATGTGATACAATACACACAATATAGATGTCACTAATAAAATTCATTTAAATTTTTTATTTTAAATTAATAGGTACTAGAGTTCATCCTCATTGTAAAAAGGCAAGTATCGTAATAAATTCTATCTAAGTATAAGTTTTATTTTTCTACAATGCACACAAATGTGTGGATTGGAACTGTGTTGTGACAGATGTGGAACGGAACGTGATTGGAACGCTCTTTTGTGTCAAACAAAGTTTGACGTTAATTTGAAAAGTTAACAAAAACAAAAGACTGACAATCGAATATTATTTTGTGCTCTAATTCAAAAAGAAAAATTAGAAAAAGAATGTCCCAAAAATGTTTATTAACTATCAAAAACTCCTAAACAAAAGCCAGGTGTTTCGAACGAGAAAGAATTGCGTGGGAAGTCAACCGTTGCGTAGGTTTCATTGTGACTAATCGCAGGAAGTAAAATGACTGCTATTAAGGATCTATTTAAATTATATGATTTAATACAAAACGGAGGTGCCAGGTACTTTTATAATTGAACTACAATTGAACATTAAATAATTTGCTTTTAATCAGTAAAACATAATTCATTTTACATGTCACGCTAAGTCAATGGTCAGATAATATAATAATATCACCCCCTGCATAGCTTACCGTGGCTCGCAAATGGTTTGTGAAAATTATTTATTTTTTTTATAAAATTTTCAGAGCTGTAGAACGATTTTTGGATCAATGTTCATCAAACATTAATGTAATATTACCTTGTAAGGGTATTGGAATATTACATTTAGCTGTAGGTATTGAGCCCTTGGATAAATCCAAGGAATGTACAGAAATTATCTTGAAACATGGGGGAGATCCTAATTTAAGGTATAGTACATTAAATTGTTTTTTTTAACTCTGTTAATTATATTCATTAACTTATTTTATCAGAGTTACACACATACAAAATGCATACAAACTTATTAGATCTATCCAATTGAAGAATAAAACTAAATCATAACTCAGCTATTTTTAAAATTGTGCAAAACGTTACAAATAATTAAAGTAAATGGAATCCTATAGAAGCATTTTTTACACACAATAATTTACACAAAACCTTAAATAGGTAGCAAAATCATAGCATAATAGTGAGGATGGATCTTATACCTCAAAACGATCAAAAATGTGAGCAAAATGTCAAACTCTGAATAGAGAGATCATCATTATAACTGCTTTAAACAATTATTATGTTAAATTGTCTTAAATATAATTTTAGAATCTTCATCAAATTCTACTTCACAGCAAACATTTCTAATTTTGTTGTCACAATGCGGTATCTCTATGAACATCAATAACAACAAAATGATACAAAAAAATAGATTGCTATATGGCCGCCTGGTTCCAAAAATTCCAGATGTCGAGCGTCACTGAAGCTATTTACTGCAGTCTCTCTCTAGCACGCCTAAATTTTATAGTGCTAATGGTGGTATCAGTTGATGGTGTATATATCTTGCTCACATTTTTGTTGTCACAATGCAGTATCTCGATAAATATCTATGCACAAAACAATAATTTATGAAATGCTCAACTGCACTGCATTCGCATTGCACATGCATTTGATTGCAAATTGTGTCAGTTTCTATAATTTAAAAAAATATTAGGAGGATATTATACATATATATATATATATATATATCTGCTATAGTAATCAATCAACAATGAAAAACTTGTTTTACAAGAAATGGAACAGCACTTTTTATTTCTACATTTCATTTATTAATAATATGTACACTATTGTTTTTAGCTCTCAAGATGGTATAACTCCATTGCACATAGCAGCAATATGGGGCAGATTAGACAATTTAAAACTCTTAGTTGGATGTGGTGGAGATCCGTCTCGGCGAGACATTGACGGCCATTCAGTTTTCGACTATGCAGCAAGGGAACAGCAGTGGGATGTCTATGATTATTTGCATAATGTAATTGATCTACGAGATGACTCTTTAGAGTCACCATGTTCATACAGTTTGGAACTAGGTAACTTCAATGGTCATTCTTTATTACATCAGCACCAAATGTCAACAGAATTCCTTTTGTTTTCTGTTAATTTCTGAGGTTTTCTGCTAATTTACGCGGTTTTTTGTATGAAGGCTGGTGCCTCTTCGCAGAAAAAAATAGAACTTTATAACTTCGATATAGGGCAAAGTGATAAACAAAAAAATTGATTACCTACCTCCTAAACTCAGTCGACACCCTGTTATAGTACTAGAAAATTTAAAATGTACTTTTAATGGGGTATTTGCAACATATGAACCGTAAACTTTGGTCCCAACTGAGTTTAATGGTACCGATCCTTAAGGAATTTCATTTATTACGATGTACAATTTAGTACTTATTGACAATTTAATGTTCGGTTGATGGCTGTGGAAAATCACATCCTATTTTATTTACACAGGCCTTAAAATAAGGTTACTAATCAATTTATCTCCTGTTCAACTAGGATTGTAATAATTGAAAACAAAAAAGTGATATTTTTTTTGAAAACTGTGGGTCTTGAAGTATCTGGTTTGTAGCACAAATTCAAGCAGTATAATTTGGATGTAAATTACGAAAATTGCTATGGAATTTTATAGTAATTTTATTAAAGGCATACTTAGGTATAATCATATATCAAATGTTTGTTTCTATAAATACATTTAATACTTTCTTCATGAAAATACTAGAGCCAAAGACCAATTTATAAATTTTTGCTCACTTGTATTTGGTACAAAACGTCTCACTGCAATATTTTTTAGGAATAGTTCACAGGTTAAAAGAATAGATGGACTCTGTCATGCATAGTGCATATGCTTTATGGGTTTTACAAATCAAATGACATTAGTTTAGGCCATGCTTGCATCACAGTTTGAACATACTGCATAATAGGAACAATGGAAATGAATTACGAAATAAAATTTACTGCACTGTCACAAATGTCAATGCATTTTATCATTGTGTGTAATGGTTCATATTAATTTTGTTACACATTGTCAATTGTAAATTTATTCATTCCAGAAAAAGTAGTTGTGACCACAGACCAACTGGTTGCAGAATATGGACTATTACCTGACGATATCCTTAAAGATATATCGACATCCAGAAAATCAGAAATGGTACGCGATTGGTGCGACAAAACCAGTCTCGTTATTAATAAACTTTATCCTACTATTTTAAATGAGAAATCTTTATTAGAAAATGAATCTGTCCCTTGGCGGTTTATTGATTTCACCAAAAGTAACACTCCAAGCGTCAAACAAAAAGAACAACATCCATCACTTAACGAGACGAATGTTAATTATAAGACATCTTTATCTAAAAAACTTACCCCTGAAGAATTATGTATCAGCGGTATTAAAACTTTAGATCAGACAGATATTAATGATCAGAACTGTACATGTCTTTGCCATGAAAGTGATTATTCATCTAGCAGAAATAAGAGGATAAGCATATACAAAAATTTTTCTTTACCTGGCTCCCCTATGAATATTATACATAAAAACTACAATACAAAAACCAGTTTGAAAAAATGTAAAGACATAAAAAATGTATGTAAGAGAATTGAATGTATAACATTAAGTGATACTCAATCATTGATCTCGAATGACAATAAAGATGAATGCAATTTAAATGACATATTGGCTGTGGCCCAAAATAAAACAAATGAATGGCTGTCTCATTCTGATAGAAGTAGTTCCAGAAGTGATATTAAGAATCAATCTAGATCTTCAGAGAGTGGGGTCAGTAGTAGTTTCTCTGGAGGCATTGCTTTAGCCAATGTAGAAGAAGAATACAAATATGAGGATAAAGAAGAAGATGTTGTTCTCATTGAGAAGAGGTTGCTCGTTTCGTCTATTGTGTAAGTTTTTTATTTGTAAATGTTTTGTAATTAACTATATTGGCCGGTCTCAGGTTGCCTATGTTATGAATACCAACACAATAATGTACACAAACATGTAACATACCTATGACGCAGTATGTGTGATCACCATTTAGTTTTATTTTTTTAATTTAAATGCACTAGGTGTCCGGGCAGTTGTTTTCAATGAAATAACGACATGCAGACAGACACATTAAGTAGTAATAGTGACTGCATGCAGAAACTTACCTATAAGTAGTTTATGAGAAAAAAAATATTAAGTTCACATATTTTATTGGCGTGTATTGGAACCTCTTTCAAATCTATAAGGCCATGTAGCCATGGTTCGAATCTGAACGTGTACCAATGAGTTTTTTTTTACTTGAGAACATTAACTATCACTGACTCCTTGCCTCGGAGAGCACATTAAGCAGTCGGATCCGGCTGCTGTCAATAGATGGTGGTCGTTACAATTCGCCAACCCGCATTGAAGCAGCGTCGTGGATTAAAACTCCAAGCCCTTCATCTTGAGTGGAGGCTTAAGCCCCTGCAGTGGGGTACAAAAAGGGCTGAAGGAAAATATATTTTATTATGATGTAACAATGTTCCATTTGGTTGAGGCCTATTTGTATTTTACATTATGTATACATGGACACAACTATATATTGTATAGAGAAACTTTCTAGTCACCATCCAAATTTTTCCTAGGCATTAGATATTATTTAAAGACTGCATTTATGCAAATATATAGTTAGATGAAATTTTCACAGTAACACCATTTTCTCGCTTATTGAGTACAGCGTAGTTACTGAGTCAAACGTATATACTACGCACGGGAAAGGATCGACCGCGGGCGTAGTGGTGAAGGTAACCCACCGGCGGCCGCTAGCCGACAAAATTGTCAATCGTCTACGCTAACATAATAGCTTTGTGACGCCCTATCTCAATATTTTGGTATATTAAAAAAATAGACACTAAAAAACAGCACATAAGTTGTCCTATATAGAAATATTGGTGCGGCACCAATAATAAGAACTGGAAAATGTATTTGCAAATTTATCAAACATAATAGCATAATCGCTGACAGATTGATTGGCTAAGTGGTTAGAGACCCTAACTGCGGAGCCAAGGATCGCGGGTTCGATTTCTGTGGGGACAAATATTTGTGTGCATGAATATGTATATATCAAAAATATATAATAATAATATCATCATCATCAGCCCATTTTTACCCCAATGCAGGGGTTTAGGCCTTCCCCAGGGTAAGGAGGGGGGCTTGGAGCTTAAATCCACCACGCTGTTCCACTGCGGGTTGGGGATTGTAATAAATAATAATATAATAACTTATACATCACAATAACATCTAGGCCCCAAACTAAGCATTAGCTTGTGTTTTGGGCACCAAGCGAAGATACCACACATATAACAACCAAGACCCGGTACCAGTATCAATATTCATCAAATAAATACTGACCCGACTTGGGATTCGAACCCGGAACCTCCAGCTTCGTAGGCAGGGTCGCTACCCACTAGGCTAACCGGTTGTCAGTTAAGCATGTATACCAGTTGTCTACTACCCCATAATAATTGCTTACTTTGGAACTAGATGGCATTGTTTGGTATGTCCCAGGTGTTAGAATTCTTATTAAACTACATTTTAAAATATCAATATAAGAAAATGCATTTATCTTGCTAGAAAACTACTTCAATAGTCATCTGACTGAATCATCAGAACTTCTAACATTAACAGATACAAAAAAATTTTAATAAAATTGTCACATTTGTTTGTTATCCTTGCTGTTTCACTTGAAGTGATTATTGCTTAGTGTTAGTACTAATTATTACATTTCATTAATTACAGACTGCCGCTTGATGAGATTGATAGCAAATCATTGAGCCCAGAACAAACAATTTTGTCTGTGGCATCATCACTACCGGCTTCTGTGGAGTATGACAACAACAAATTGAGAGCGGAACTTGTGCAACGAGGATTCAAACCTGGCCCCATAAATCATATTACCAAGACATTATACTTAAAGAAATTACGTTCTCTCAAAAAGACTCCAATCTTAATGAAAAATGTACAAGGCAAAAGTATGTCGTTTTTTTTTTTTTTTATTTTAGTATGTCATCAATTGGAAATTCCATAAGGTTTTGTTATGTCTCCATCTATTGATGACTAAGCATTGTAATGTAAAAACCTGTGTAGAAAGAGAACTGTCATGATGGCTTTATGAATTAATATTTAGAAGTTAAAACAGTTGTTTGTCATATTTTGACCTCATTGAAAAATAGTTTGTGCTCTGTGGCACTTTCAAGTTCTATACCGGTTCTCTTTTCACACAGACTACTCCCATATTATCTGCATTGTAACTTTGATCTTAAATTCAGAAAGGATGTCAACATGATCCTCTTTGAAGTTACCTTATTGGTAAACACACAAAAATTACTTGGTTGGGATTTTTTTAAATATACACGAAACTTAAAGTTAGGTTGCATATTATTTGCAGTTTACTGTAAAAGTCAAATTGACATTTAAGAATTATTTTATCAAAGTTTTTATATTTTTTAAATAATTTTACATTATTTTTATATGAGTTTATTTTATATTATATAATACAAAAGATTTTTGATTTTGAATTCTGCAATGTGTTTACTCAAGCTAAATTTTTTTTATCAAATAAAATCTCCACTAAAGTCTTTTGTAAAAGGTCAATATTATTAATTTAATTTTTTTATGATTGAAGTTGGTATTAAACGTTCTTATAACATTCTATTCATAATGATGTATTGAAAATGTAGGAATTTATTAGTTCTAATAAATTAAGTAACTTCTTTTAGCATTTAATGTAACAATAATCTTGTATAAACTTTGAACAGCTTACAGCATAGAACTAGAAAAATCTTTACATGATGACAGCTGGCTGAAAAACTTAACTAACTTCTCCCAACTAGAAGAAAAAGCTCGTGCGGATTTCGCTGCACCAGGAAAGAGATGGCGCGAAGGAACCTCAAAAACCTCTTTCACATATCTACTTTTGGATCCCAGATTAACAAACAACTTGCCAGCAAACGCATCACAACGGACTCAACACGCTTGTTGGGTTACATTTGTCAACTCTATATTTTATGTTGGAAAAGGTACATAATATGTTTTGTTTTTAGATATTTTATATGAAAATACTTTAATACTGGAACCACTAGTGTTAAAAATACACATACTAGTGAACTCTGAAGGTGTGAAAATCAAAATCAGACAACTTTTTATTTTATTATCAGAGAAGGTTCATCAAATTAATCCTTCACAGGTCGAGTGCCATTTTTTTGGCATCCACCAGGTCCATAGGTCAAATGTCTAAGAATAGGTGTTGAAATAAGTAAACACTTTCAGTCCTTATACTATTGGTGTTGCGTTGACGCTGCTGCAGCTTTATTCTGTTGGCAACTTTTAATGACGCAAATAGGGCGTCGATGTTACTTAATATATGTACAGGTGTTCACTTGACAATAATAATAATAATTTATACATGACAACAACGTCTAGGCTCCAAACTAAGCATTATCTTGTGTTTTGGGTACCAAGCGAAGACACCACATACATATAACAACCATGACCCGGTACCAGTATCGATATTCATCATATAAATACTGACCCGACCTGACATTCGAAGGACCTCCAGCATCGCAGGCAGGGTCGCTACTTCTTTATGTGAGGTTTGCACCTGTGTTGGGATTCCATCAATCAGCAACTGTATTTAAATATATACTGATAGCGTCGTTAAATCCGCATTTCCATCAGAAATGCTTATGTATTTTCAGAAAACATTTTTTTCGCATCAAAATCACACATTTTTCTATTGTAATGGCGTCATCTTAATCTCATAATAAAGTATTCAATAGAAACTTCCAAAAATATGTTAGCATACGTTTTTGTAAAAAATCTGTACGTAACAGTGATGTTACAATACTAATCCGGGTCATAAATATCTTATTTAACGAATCATATTATAGGATAGATTTCTAATAATATTACATTTGGGTTTACTTTCAGGTAAACGTTCGCGGCCATACTCCCACTTGTATCAAGCTCTAACATTATGGAATAGGAATTTCACTTCGTCAAAAGATATCAAAGTGCAGCACATTCTAGATATCTGGTCGGCAAAAGTTGGAGTGGTTTGTCTTCATATCTTCCAAAATGTTATACCGGCTGAAGCATATACATACGAAGCTGCAATGATTGATGTACTCGGTGTTGCCAATTTAAAAAATCTTAAAAGTGGTAATTATTATGGCGTTACTGTTTCTTGGCCGCTGAAAGAGAGAAGAATGCTTGGTCTGTATTTGCTTTACAAAGCGATGTTGATATTTCTTAACGAAGGTGAAAGACAACTTAGACCTGATGACATAGATTGATCGCTTTTTAATCGATTTTTTTTAAACTACATATTTTAATACATCGGAGGCATAGGACACCTTGTTCCTTTTTATTAAAATGTACTTAGTACTATATTCACAAAGTTTTATGTACTTTTCAGGAATAGATTTGGACGACCGCTTAGCCTAGTGGGTAGCGACCCTGCCTACGAAGCTGGAGGTCCCGGGTTCGAATCCCAGGTCGGGTCAGTATTAATATGATGAATATTGATACTGGTACCGGGTCTTGGTTGTTATATATATAAAAAAAAAATATATAATTATATATTATAAAGAATATTTAAGTATGTATATCAGTTGTCTGATACCCATAACACAAGCATAATACTTGCTTACTTTGGGACTAGATGACGCTGTGTGGGAAGTCCCATGTATTATTATTGTATTATAGATGAACTTTTATTAATATACATCATAATAATTTTACTGAATATCTCACAGAAGCTTCAGATTCAAAATATTGTAAAATACACATAATTTTTATTATTACTCGTACACATTTTTTTTTTCACACATAAATATATAATACAAATTCGATTTCAAAATAATCATATGAATCCTTACCGTTACAAATCTTTTATTAAAATACATATGCCCTGTAAAAGAATTTCTATTCATCAACAAGATACAGAAAGTAATAGAATCTAGAATGGTGACCGTCAATGTTGGTCTTGCATGAGGTCCTCACTTCTAGATTATACAAAACTCATGGCGGTTATCCGATCCTAAATTATATGGACAATTTTATGTTTAATCTGATCTATTAATTATTTACATTATTTTAAAACTTTAAATATATGAAAAATGATTTTCATAAGGTTAAATATATGAAAACTATTATGTTTTATTTATTTTATTTGTACGTCATAGTAAAAACTCAATATTACTGAAAGGTAGACAAAACTTTGTAGATTCGTCTTCGATGTATAACATTTTAATCTTATATTTCATGTCTGAAATACAAGATATGTTTTATATAATACAGCTTTAATAAATCACAAATTTTAACAGTATTTTAGACAAAGTGTTCCCAGTTTTAGTATTAAAATTAATTAGAAACATTAGATAAAAATTGTAAACTAAGCACTTTTATAATTTTTATTTTTGACCTCAAATTTTACACATTTAGTTGGTATAATATTTATTAATTATGTACTTAATAATTGTGATATTTTAATCATGTAATGCATACCGATCGATGCATACAAGGATTTATTCAATAATTTTATTTATTAATTTATTTAGGCTTACATTTTGTTTGCATGTTTCAAAGGATACAATGGAGACTAATATTAAATTATTTTAAATTATTGTAATTCAAATATTCAAGATTTTCAAAAACATAGCACAAGTTAACCATTTGCAGGATAATTCCGGATAATATTCGTCTTTGAAATCTCATTTCTAGGCATGTGATTGGTTCATTGCTTTATTTAAATAATCTGCCTGTAACACAATATTCCTGTAATACATTTTGTAAAATATAAAACATGTAAATTTAAGCAATTCTTAGTATCAAAATAGTACATTATGATGCAAGTATGGTAAGATGCATATTATAGTCGAGGTGTTTATAGTGTTTATAATAAACCGATGACTATAATAGCTAGCTTACTGAGTACGAGCATCATGCGACGTTTTTCAATACATTTGCGATTAAAATTACGTAGATATTTCAAATGTAATAATGGCGGGAACTAAGGGCGCGAGCGTGTTGCTTTTCGCGGTTTACGCATACTTTACGAACAGAATGCTCGTTTGTGATTGGTATAAACAAAGTAAAAAGACCTAGTACTGTAAAATACAACATTACGGTACAAATTTCGATGTCATAAGGACCGCATTAATAGCAAATGTATTAAAAAATATTTTAATACTCTTACCAAACCTTTCAGTCATACCAAAGATATATTATTTATGATCAACGATTTTTGCAGCTTTTACGTACCTGCAGTTTTTACAAAATGCAAATTTTCACCCAGGCATAATTTCATAGTTCCATTTTAAATTTAATTTGGATATTATGACAATACAAATAACGAAGGAATGTAGGTTAGAATTTATGTTATGTATTTTTATACACTTTAAATTTAAGTGAAAAATTAATTTTAGGAATTTCATTTTGACTCACAACATTGAGAATGTACCTGCACGATCACGGCTATACCATTCCATACGCATTCAATAACAACCACGAACGCCACCCGTCACCGCCCCAAACGTTACAAAAGTTTGTTTATTACGCTCTAATCTGTTATGAACGATTAATTCCCTATCAAAGCCACTAACATGTAAATTAGGTCTGGTTTGGAACGGTATGATATATCAAAATTCGAAATGAACACACACAAAAAACGAAGCGTCTGAAACGCTTAACACTAACCGCTAATCGCCACACGAACGATTTTGGCGATATTTTTCCGTCTGAAACGCAAAAAACTAGCAAGAGTGACATTCGTGGTTGTTATTTGATGCGAATGTAACGCACCCTGCATATTTTTAAGGATCTCTTGCTTTTTTTTTTTGTACCAGGTTGTCTAATTTTAATTATGAAACCATCAATTTTATATCCTGTAAAATACAACCATAAAAGCTTATAATTTTTACAAAATTTATTTAATTTGTTACTATTTCTGTCATTAAAAAATAACATTTACCAGTAAGTTGATAATGCTTGAGTTTATCAATATAACAAATAAGTTTCTTTCTTTTTTCACTATTCTTGCACTCAAGGTAGTGGGGGTAGTGACGTACTGGTACTGAGCGAACGACGCAAGCGCTACCTTCATCCATACAATGCGTTAGTCGCGTATTTACCTATCTACCATCATCATCATCAGCCCATTTTTACCCCACTGCAAGGGCTTAGGCCTCCCCCAGGGTGAGGAGGGGGGCCACTACGGGTTGGGAACTGTAACGACCGCCATCTATTGACAGCGTCCGGGACCGACTGCTTAACGTGCCCTCCGAAGCACGGTGTCAGTGATATTGTGTACTTAAGTCAGAAATCTATCTACCACCGCGAGCCCATAATGTATGTCGAATTTTCAATCCTTAGAAAAATTATGTTTACATTACTAGGCATCGTTTCGAAAATGTAAGCTAAACTAATTGTATACAGTTTTGTGATTTTTTTGAGTTAGAGTTTGAGATAAACTAGGTAGCTGTCAAAATAAAATGAACGCCGCCGCGTCTTTTTAAATTGACGTTCGACAGATTTTTAACTTATGCCAAGGAATTACTATAATAATAAATGTAGTCTATATTTTCCTATGCTTAAATGGCCATCCCGAATCGCCCAGACTTTGAGTGTCATACCGTCATTTCTCTTGTAGAATCTAGGACACTGTTGCGCCATGGAACCAATAACATGGTATATACCAGTGGCGATTTGCGTTGTATAATTTATTTACTACTTCTAGCGGAGGTGCTTCGATTTAAAAACTAACATATCGAAAGCAGCCTTTGCAATTGATTTGTCGAATTCAATTGTCACAATAAATTACTGTACCGTTTTTAGAAATATAAAAGCAAAGAGGTTACAAAATTTTGTTCAATTTTCAGAAACAAATATTGGATTGAAAAATCTTGATTAGTCGAAAGTACTGATTCAAAGAATTAAACCATAATTTTTAATTGCTTACATTTTATAGACGTATGCAACCATTTTGATCATTCAATGTATTATAAAAGTATTTCATAATTACAAGTCCGGTCAATTTCCATCTCAAGGATTGGACTTGGAACTCATTCCTGTAGATATATGACACTAGTCTTTTGGCCTTATCAGTTTTGTTTTTTGACTGTAATTTAAAAAAATAATTATTATGTACTTAAGAAAGTTTTGAATTCATAAAAAACGCATCAGATAAATGATTTGGACAGTAACATGCTTGAACCAAAATTTTATAGTTGCGGTGAAGGTTACTAAAATTGAAAGGAATAAGGTTCTAGGATAATCTATTTATTTTTTTTTATTTACGGATTTGCAGATATGAACGTTGAAATTGTCCCTGTAGTGTCATCTGGTCGATTGAGCTTATTCCACTGCATTGCACAGTAAAAGGTAAAAGTAGATATAGAAGGTTGTGGGTAGTCACTGTGTCAAATCAAATTGTAATCACTTTAATTAATCGTAGATAATTCAAATAAACATCTGTCCAGATGACATCACAGAGATGTTATTAACCGAATTATGAAAAAATAAAAATTGGAAAGGAAATTGCAAACTTATTTACTTTTTTTTTATTTTGAGAACAAGGTATAGATGGATCTATTTTTGGGGAAAAATTTAGATATGTGTTAAAATATTTGGTTCACGCCCATTTGCATTCTAGGATCAGCATGTTCCAAGTTTTAAGTCATAGTGAAATCATATATTCCTATATGTCCACACACAAGCTCAGGTACATCGGAGAATGTGGACGGGTGATTTAACAATTTTTGTAGGCGACCGGAGTGTGTGTACCCGCTTCGCGGTCGTACAGGTCGTCAATATTAATATGTAAATCTTTTGGTTCTCTTATTTCATTTAACATATTGACATGTGAATAGTATTAACCTCTTTACTCCAATTAATTGTTTTTTTTTTTTTTTTAATGCAGATTTGTAATTTATGGATGCTACTATCATGCAATTTGAGTTAAAGTGACGCGTATTTTTTATACAGTATTTATTGTATATTTTATTACACTTTTAGGTATGACAGCACTTAGTTTTTTAAGTTACCAATTATTCGTTTATACTAGTCAAATTCTATGTAAATCTTCCTTCTGTAAAAAGTATTTAATTTACTAATAAATGATAAGCAATGGTGTATGATTTTTTTTTTGCAATCCATACTTCTCCATAATCCATAAAAATATGTTCCGTTATTACATTTTGTACTAGCGGTACCTATCTTAATCTAATTTGTTGTATATCAACTTGAGTTATCTTAGATGTACAATTTATCACAGACTATAAAAATAAAATTATTATTTATACGCGCATATCTTTCATGTCGGATCAAATTGATAAAGAAGCATCAAACAACAAGTATAAGAAATATTTCATTAAAATTGGATAAACTATACGATTTATAATATACCTACAAATTGCTCTATGATTATCACTATGAGATTAATGTATGTATGTACGGCGATAGACGCCGGCGCGACTGGAATTAACACGGTAATCTGGGTTCTAATCACCGCTACTATATTGTGTTACCGACAGAAACTATATTTTTCTTTGAAATAACGACCATAAACAGTCATTACTAAGAAAAATATTTAAAAAATCTTTTTTTTTTAAATACCTACTAAATGTATCCATGAAAATGCCGCGTGTCGTATCACTCGACTCGCATTGCCGATAGCCGCCGCCGTGCCCATGTGCGCCCATCCACGGCAATCATCCTATGCGGTGTAGGTATGTCCACGTTTTCAGATTAATTGTATCGGACAGGTTGAAAAAATAATGAAAAACATAAGTTTAATTTTTTTAAGGTTATGTGTTGTGTTCACGTTGCTGAATCATAAGCATAAAAAATTGTGCGCAGTGATGAAAATATAACCCTATATAGAGTTACCGAATGAAACAAAGTCTAGAAAATAATAACATTAAGTTTAAACATGTCTTTCTCAGTAACCGTTAGTTTGCGCCATCTGCTCACTTGCGACTTTTTGTTTGGTTTTGGTAAGCTCTACGCGTTCTATTTTGGACTACGTTCAGCCGAACACCGGTATTATTATAAATTAGCAGTCTTAGGTACCTACTCTAATTTCATTTATAAGGACTTAATGTTTCTCTTAATAGATTTTTATTTGTAATGGCATTATTCCCATTTACCTACTGAAACTTTGAAGCTAAAGCTAAAATTTTATTTTTAATAATGTCCATAGACATAATTTTCTTATTAATAAAAACCTCTTGTTCAACCGTTAAACATCTGTGTAACTATTCAATGAATAGGAGTCGATTAGATGTTATTAATTTAAACATTGCACAGCACGTGTTACCTATAGTAGTGGAACATATAGGTGAATGCTATTGATAGGAAGTTTTTAGGATTCAGTACCCAAACAGTAGGTACCTACTAAGGCTCCGCCGTCCATCAGTCATAGAACTGTATCGTTTGAATCGTAATAAGTAGAAACTTTAAATTTTGATAAAATATGTATTACTACTAGACGTAACAAATAACAAAAATTACATAAAGTTAAAAATGAAACGTGTTTTTTTTTCTAAGTATTGTACAGTGGTACGGAACCTTCCGTGCGAGTCCAAATCGCATTTAGGCTTTTTTTTTTCATTTGTGATCCATGAAGGACGCAACCGAGCGCTTCTTCGCCGCCGCGGTCATGCACCCCAATCCCCTACTTTCGGAAGCGGCCTCTTACGAGCCCCCGCCTACCAATCACTTTACCAGACGCCCACGGAATGCTTTAACAGATCCGCCTGATGACTTCACCTCCGAGGTCGAGAGTCTCAGAGCACTAGGCAGATCAGACCCTCAGTCTGATGTAGGCGAACAGTACCCACCAGAAGTCACCTAGTAAACGTAACAAATCTGTTCGAATGGCGTCTGAGCCTTTGTTTACTCACAGTCGGGCCGTCCAGCTCGTACTGCCCTCCCAAACCGAGGGATCGACACGTGTCGGCCCTCATCTCTACTCACTCATAAGCCGTACGTGGCGGCACCCTTAAGGCACCGCCCGTCAATGGCACCAACGCACCGAAGCATCCTCAATGCGTCCGGTCGTCGTTCAGTTCAAATCCTATAACACTCAACGGAGTATAGGTTGAGGAGTCGTTTAGCTGGTCGGGCTACACCTTCTGTGTAGAAGTCCCAACCCGGCACTACCTGCGCGGAAGGTCGGGCGCGTAGGTGTCTGTAAGCAGATTCGGCCCTCACTAAATAAAAAAAATAAAAAAAAAAAAAAATTAAAAAAAAATAAAAAATTTGTGATCCTCATCACGCAAAACCTTAAGCATTTTGTAAAACTTAAAATTTTGTTAACGCTATTCTTATTTTTGTTCAAGTACATTGTATTTATTTTTTCCATTCCATTCCATCAGCCCTTTTTTATACCCCACAGCAGGGGCTTAAGCCTCCCCTCAAGATGAAGGGGCATGGAGCTTAAATTTACAACGCTGCTTCAATGCGGATTGGTGGATTGTATTATTTATTATGACTATTTTATTCCTTAAATACCATTATTTATTATAATGAGGCAATCAAGTAGGCACTATACGCGAAAAGAACTGTCTTCGTTTTGATTATGTTCTTCTAAGTTGTTTGTCCGTGTGGTTAGAGACCCTAAACTGCAGAACCAAAAATAACGAGTTGGATTCCCGCCCTGGATAAATATTTGTGTGCGTGAACATGTCAATTTGTTCGGTGTCTGGACGTAAAATATATATATATATATATATATATATATATATTATAGAAATAATACAAGCTCTGCTTCTTTTGGGACCAGATGACGCTGAGTGGGGTGTCCCAGATATTATTAATATTATTTCATACCTTCGGTTTTTCATCCGGTTTTCATGCGGATTTGTTATTGTTTGAACAGTTTTTTTTTTAATTCATCTATTACTTGTAATTTCTTCATTATTTGTAAAATTTTTCATTGAAAACTTATATTTTTCGTGATCCGATTATTCTCTTTCTTCTTCTTCGTTATTATGGCGATTCCTACTCATATCAAGTTCACCAGGTTCGATTCTCTTTGCGTCTTCTGCGTCAGCAATATGGAAAAAATCTAGAAACTACATTTTACGCAGATAATACAAAAGACAGAGGATTAAATTTAACTCAAATAACCTTAATACTGAAGTTAAATTGCTAAAATTCCTTATATAACTACTAGCTATGCAGGCACTAGAGTCTTTAGTTGTATAAAGATGCATTGCTTACACAAATGTTAAACACGATTTGACGTTTTATTTGTAAGAAATTTTACGTAGTGTAGGTACACTACTAAATACCAATAAAAGCCTTTGTAACTTTTATTCGTAAGGCTTTTGGTTATCAGACACTCACCAACACAAAACAAAAAAAAACTGTGTAATAGTTTTTAAAAGACTAGCCGGTTATTTCACTTTTTTATTTTAGATTTTGAAAATAATAAATATCAGCCGACAATTATTTTTTTTTTAATTTGTTTAACTTGCTTATACTAATATAAATTTATAAAGTTTTAAGATTGGTTTTTAAAGCCGAAAATATCACATCACAGTATCGACGCTATCAAACGCAATTTCGCGGGGGTGAAGGCTGGGACCGAAACTCGCCAAACGGACGGGTACACCATCTAGCTAGAGTATGAATGGTTAGACGGTAAGTGCAGAAGTAGGCTTCTAATCAATTTGTACTTTTAGGATAATTACGAACTTAATTGTAAAACTTCTTAAAATTTCAACCGTTTTTGCTATAGCTTTTTTTGTTCCAGTAAACCTGCCGGTAATCTTTGGTAATAAAATCATCAAGATGGTGCGTCTCATGCTTCGAGACGATTAAAAACCTGAACAAAATGAAGACGTAGAGATTATACATACCTAAATACTATGCGTCATTTTCATCGTTACGTAATTGCATTTTAGTATAAATTTAACACGTGCGGCCGATTAAATTATGCGTCACAGTGAATCGAAACATCAAGTGGCGTAAATATATTTAGTCGCGGCTTATGTATCCTTTTACATATATCTTATATATCTATATCTTACATATATCTATACTTACTGGGGATATATGAGGCAGTGTTAATTGTGCACAACACGCTCGATATACGAACTTGGCATAGGTGTCTAGTTCCGATGACGCTTCGATACTCTAATTTGGTCAATATATTATTATTTATTGGGAAATCCGTCAGTTCACAGTCTTGTATAGTTATGTTAAGAAAAGTAAGTAATTACAGGTTTTCACAGGTTTAAACACAATGTTTATCCCTACTAAGCCAAGAAGTATAAGCGCATCTTAAAAAAAGTAACTTTTAGATAATTAGATAAAAACTATCACACATGGTAGGTACACAATACCAGAGTAACAGTAGACAGAGAGAATAAAATGTATATGGTATTGAAACAATAAAAACTTAAAAAAGAAATTAATTAAAGGCCTGGCCTGAAAAACTCATTACTTAGTAAATGTCTAGCTGATCGTACACTAGTATCAAATATGTCTAAATCTAACGCAGTATTTTTAATGTTGAAATTTTTGCTTAAACTTTTACTTTACTATAAAAGATGCTGTTTCGCCTGTAATTAGTGGATGCTCGCGGTAGGGATAGTGCAAGATGGTGCCGGCAGCGGCGTACCTGTCGTCAGATTTAATATAAACGGAATATCTGCAATTTCACGTCGAATTTCAAGTGAATTTCCACATATCAAGGTATTCAGACGACTCGTGACTCTGAGCCGAGAGCAAAGACGTTTGATAAATTTCCTTTGCACGACTTCAATACGCGAGATGTAGACTTGGTACTCAAGTAAACTGCGTAAATGTGTACAATATAAGACTTTCACCGCTTTATGTTACAATAAAGCTACTTAAGAATCGCTCCCCTCGTGTGGTGATCAAATTAAAATACATCAATAAGAAATAATTTATCTTTATTCCTTTTTTAACTTCTCGAAATCTTTTCTAGGTAAACCAAACTTGGCTTTACACAATAAAATAGTAAAATACACAAATGTCCATATTACAATATATATGTATAATTAAATACGTTATTAAATACAAATGATTCATTTATTTGGCGCCCATCGCGGTTCGCGTTCATAACCAAAACATGATTTCACCATTTTATAACAAAATTGAATTAGGCGGCCGCACACGAATCATAAAAGTTACGGATGGTTATTAATAAACTTGGTATTTTTTATCCACTTTGACGATAGCATTTCGCCAGAACCATGTAGTTACAATTTCAGTGCATCATAATGTTATTTTTCTTATATGTTTCGTCTGCAGCAGACTTACTAAATTAACGGTCAGTCTGAGGCTCGCTCAATAATCGTAACTAAATATTATTATTAAAACTACCATAAGCGTATTACATACAGAGTGTGAATCGATTGATCAATCAACTTAGGTATATCAAAATTAAGTAGTGTATCAATATCGGATTTTAACTATATAACACAGTTTTCATGTTTTAATATTAGTAAAATTAGTACTTTGTGTAGTGTCACAAAGGAAATTTACTAATTTAAAAATTACACATTTAGGCCTTCTTCGCACTAAATATTGGATATAATTATATTATTAAAAAGAGATCAGAACAAAAGGACATTTTATATTAAAATAAAAGTATTGGATACCTACTGGTTTGTGGTATTTTTTTTTCCAACTTTACGTTATTAGATAAAATTACAAAATTCTGTTCATTGCTTAATTGTGTCATATTAATCAGGTAATTGTGATATTGCTCATTATCTAAATTCAACTTATACATATTCGACTAAATCATTACCTAAATATTCTTCAAATTAATATTTTTAAAGCGCTTACAATAATTACAGTCCCAGAGTAAAATAGATCATCTTCATTTCAAAGTAAATTACAATTCAAAAATCAAATAAATAACGTATTTTTGTACAATCACAATAAAGCTAGTAACTTTAACTTGTTTTTTTTTTAATACTTTACACAAAATGTAATCGCCGTAGTGGCCGAATTTTAATTTTATATTTGATTTATAATGTAATGACGTCGAATATATGATTCATTTACTCACCTTTCTCTTTAGTGCCGAATGAATGAAAATCAAAAGTTGAGGTATTAACTATAACCAATTGGAAGACAATCATTTCCAAATAACAATATCACTGGCTGGATCGGTTAAACAAAATGTATTTCTTTGTAAATGCAATATATTTCTTAATTATGACGATATAGGAAATCGGAACGCACCTATAAACTAGTGAATGATAAACTAGACTGAACACTTGTGAAACGCCGTAGGTACAGAAACACTAATCCCTTGTATTTGACAATATCGGACGTGACTTAGAGTTAACAGTAGAAGCCAGACAGACAGACAGACATACAAACACGCACAGCGACGTTCAAACACTCCACGACTATAGGATCGCTCACTACGTATAGTTATATATCTAGCCACTCTTCTATTAAGTATCGAGATAGTATGGTTTGTGCACGCTGCCACTTTATATTGTAATGATCACATTGACGCCTTCAAACTTACAACTAGTCCACTTAAAAATATAAACATAACGTTAAAGTCTATTACACTCGAATCATCGTTTCTGTGGAATGCTGGTATTCGTGTCGGTTTCACTAAACGGTACGCACTGACTATTCGATGTTTTATTTTACAATAATAATCCTCGTTAATTTACACATAAACACAATTATATTTATGTACAATACTAATTTGTGCCTTTGCCTAAAGACATGTGCAACAAACAAATCACACCGAAACAGTCCTCGACCGTCCGTAACTATCAGTTCACACATATCCTACACATTCAAAGCGCACGACACATACACCATTTGTGGGTTACGCGAGATCACAGTGTTTTAAATTATGGCTACCGGCGCAGAGATTTAATTTCCATTCGACAATTTACATAGTTCTCTCGTAAACGGTCAACACGCGCTTCGCCTCGTTCACTGCTGTCGACGGCGACGCGATTTAGTTTTGGTTGTCAAATTTGTTTCCGGCTATGACTTAGCCTTTCGTTCCGGGCTCACATGGATCGCACCGGACTGTGGCGTCGTTCGTCGGCCGGGTGGGGTCCGCTTGGATCGGGCCGTGCGTGTCCGGCGGCCGCAGCGGGTCGGAGAGTCCACTAGCGGTACCCCGGCGGGCCTCACTTTGGCGGCGTCGGGAACGAGTTGACGACGGCTTGCGTGCTAGCCAGCACCGCCGCCGCTGCAACACAACATCTTCCGTTAGTCCGTGCATTCGACTGCCCGAGGCGGTTGGTCTCGTGAATGTCATCCCCTAGAGGTGATAGCTACACGGCCTGGGCGGCGCCGGGCCGCTTGTCCGCCGTGTGCTATCGGGCCCCTGCAACCAACCACATCACATGTATTACGTGCGGCCCTTACACTGGCCGCCCGTTGGGGCTCACCGATTCGGTACGAAAGATGCATTCATGAGACCAAAGTGTTTTAAATAAAATAATAATACATAAAATGCCGTGATATTCACACATATTGCACTAACCTCGATCTACGAGTTTCGGCAATGAGTATACCAGTGCAACAACACTCATAAACACCTGTGGAGGGGGTACCCCGACGCCGTACTCAGACACTAATTAGAAAACATATTTCCAGCACGCATCGATCCGGGAATCGAACCCGGTACTTTCAGTATTGATGACAATATTCTTTACTATGTCTACAGACAAATTCTGTGTGGGAGTCGTTGAAATTGACAAAGAAAATAATATTTATTAATACCGAAAACAATTACTAATCAATGACGATAGCCAAAGCGTAAGTACTTACCAGGATAAGGTGGCGGATAGAGTGGATAGCCAAGCCCGACGTGTGTATGATGGTGCGTGTGCACGTGGCGCTGCGGTGGCGGACTGCGTGCGCCCTCCTTGGGGGCATCAGGCCGCGGTGGCTTGCCCTGAGGGGACTTGGCGTGCTCCTGCAACTCGTGAATCTTGTGTGGTGGGGGTGGCGGAGGCCCACCATAGTACTGGGCGCCGTGAGCAGGTGCCAACAGTTCCAGCTTGCTCTGGGGCCCGGGCCGCGACAGGTCCTCTGGTGCGTGGTAGCGCGGCACGGCCCACCCACCGCCGAAGCCGCCAACCAACATAGGGCTGAGCGGCGCGCGGTACACGGGGTCAAAAGGCAGCCCGCCATAATGCGGTGGCTGCATATACGGTGGCAGGTAGTACTGCGAGGTAGGTGGCGGCGGAGGGCCCTGCGTCTCAGTGGTGGGCTTCTGGCCCTCCTGTTTCACCTTCACTTCCTCCTTGGGCTTATCATCCTTAACGTCCTTGGAGGGTAGCTTGGGCGCGGGCGGCGGCGGCTTGCCTCCCGCGCCCCCTAAGCCCCCCGGCCCGGGGGCCTTCCCCATCTCAACATTACCCTCTTTCCTTCGCTGCTCGAGGGACATGTAATATCTGAAATTTATAAATAGTAAACATTAGTTTAATATACGTTATTACGTTTGAAAATATGATTCATGCACAGTTGTACGTAAACCGACCTCCTGAGATCCTCATCGCGCGCAAGTGACGGTCGCTGGAAAGCGTAAGGACCCATCTGCGCCTTGATCTCGATGCTTTCTTTGAGAATCTGATGGTTGTCGTTAGGCCGCGACGGGTTGTCCTTGCCGTCCGGCGGCCGCGGCGGCTTACCGCTCTTGTCCAACGGGCTCGGGGAGCTTTTCGACCGGTCCAATTCTTTGCTCTTGTCATCCAGAGGCGTCGGCCCCGTCGTATTCGGTTCCACGTTGTACGGAAAATTGGGCACGTAATTGTAAGGGTAAAAGTGCTGTGGAAGCACTTTTTGAGGTCCACTCTCCGGTTTCCCATCCTGAAAAGCATAATGTTACAAGTTTAATAATTTGTCGTTTATCAATTGACTTTTTAAATCGTAGCAGTGGCATACTCACTTTGAGATCAGTCTTAGGGTCCGTTTTGGGCATGTCATCCTTGCCCTTGTCGTGAGCAGGTGCAGGGTTGGGAGCGTGGGGTGTGTGCGGCAGGTACGGTGGCTGGCCATAGTACTGGTGATACACGGGGAAGGGTGCACGGTGGTCTGCATCGGCAGTGTCCCCGGGCGCGCCTTCGCCCGGTGCCGCGTCGTCCGAGATGTCAGAATATGCAGGTGAACGCACGCCGGGGGTGGGCGAGCGCCGGCGCCTTTTACCCGGTGACTCGGCCGGTGGTGATTCCACCGACTTGCGCTCTTCCATAGGCATCAGTGCCGATCGCGGCTTCACCTTAACGCAATGAAATACTTATATTGTTGTCCTAATTCACAAATGGTATAATTGCAAAGGTTAAAGTGGAAATCATTAAAAAGATTACCTTGAATTGCGTGGGTGTTTCGGCAGGTGGTGTGGGCGGTGCGGGCGGCGTAGGTGCACGTTCGGCCGGGTGCGAAGGCGGCCGCGCAGGCGCCACCGCAGGGTGTGGAGTGGTCGCGGCCGGGGACGTCGCCGCGAATTCGTCACGTTCGGCATGGAATCGCGGCGGTGGCGGCGACTCCACAGCAGGCAAGTCAGATTTTTCGGGCGACTTGTCTAGCGTTTTGTCACCTTTTGTTTCGGGTGACTTGACTGGCGCGGTAGGCGATTTTGCGGGCGTGACGGGGGGCGCAGGCGCTGAAGGCGGACGCGCGGGCGAAGCGGGCTCGGGCGGCGTGTCGTCCTGCTCGGAACTGGAACCGTCCTTGTCATCGTCATCGGGTGCACCGTGGGCATGCGACCGATGGTACTTGAGGCCGTTCGCGTGCTTATACTTCTTGGAGCAGTTGGGTTCGGGACACTCGAGCAATATAGGGTCGGGCGGCGGACTCGTGGGCGTGGGCGGTGGCCGTTTGGCTTTAGGTGTGGGCGGTCGTTCGTCAGCATCAGCCGCTCTTTTACGTTTAGGGTCAAGCCGTGGAGGCGTGAAGGGCGTTGGCGAGGGCAGCGCACGCCGGCCCTTAGCGCCACCGTTGCGCAGCTTGCTATGCACGGAGGACCGTGTCTCTGTGAAGTTAGCGAGATCGGTGGGCGCGGCGCCTCGGCCGCGTTTTGCGCGTCCCTTTGGCGTACGCGCATCCAGCTCCTCCGTCGGTGAATCGCAAAATCTATAACGAAAATAATTAGTTTACTCCATTAAATATTCCATTGTTTTTAAATATGATCACAGCTATTTCAACGTAAGATTTAAGGCACAGGATGCTCACCTAGGCGGTGCCCAGTCGTGCCTGGTGCAGTCGAGCAGCGTGCCCACGTACGTCTTCCCACGCCATGTCACATTCACCACCAGCACGCCTGCAAATCAACACTCATTATTACTGTACTCATTGTTAATTATCTATACTTGCCTATAATACATCAATCATGCATGCACTAACCACAACAATAATCGAGCGGTGATACTGATAGGTAAGTTATTTATTCAAGTGAAAGGTTTATTTAATTGAATTGAATAATACGACTAATACGAAATGACGACCGCTTAGCCTAGTGGGTAGCGACCCTGCCTACGAAGCTGGAGTTCCCGGGTTCGAATCCCAGGTCGGGTCAATATTTATATGATGGATATTGATACTGGTACCGGGCCTTGGCTGTTATATGTATTTGGTGTATTCGCTTGGTACCCAAAACACAAGTTAATGCTTAGTTTGGGGCCTAGACATTGTTGTGATTATACGTTATTATTATTATTATTATTATTATTATTATTATTAATAAACACCTGGCCTGAATATTTGTGACATTTAATACCCTGATCGATTACATACTAAGCTCACATACAATAGACTCATTTCGTTAACATTTTATAAATAAATGTTTTAAGCAGCTGGGATCCAATTTGTCAAAACACTCATTTGTATACCGAAAGGGTAGCAGCGGTCGGGAGGTGAGGTAGAACCAGCTACGTGACTACGTTTATTTATCTAGATGAGCCGACGTTATTGTATGGTGCCCTGGTAATCGCTATCGTGTCGCGTAAACTCACGCTAATTAATTAATTTTGTTCGTTTCTCAATAATAAAAAATTTCGGCTCGTTTCCGGGATGTGGTTTTCATTCATGGCTTTTTAAATCAATGTTAAAAATAACAAAGATTTAAAAAACATTTTTTACTACATCTGGTCAGATAAATAATGTATGGCAATCAGTGGTATCGATTACAGCATTAGGTATTTATATGCTATTTAAACTTTCATGATAATAAATCCAAACTATTATAATAAATGTAAATAAATTACATTATTTATAACGGAATTTGAATTTACGTTGCTAAGAGATTTTAATTATTGGGTTAGTCTTTTCGTGTTTGGTTTGTATGAAAGTGTAATCTAATTTCTTTGATTGTAATAAATACTTTAATTTATTTTTTGTTATTTATTCAGGTAACAAACAGTCGTAGAGATTTTTTTGTCTTACCTATTAGAACACAAACTGACCTAAAGTACCATATATTAAAAACAACATTAATGAGCAAATAGTATATTTTATATACCATAAATGTTACACCACCGCTTAACAATCTTCGAAGCATCAATCGAAAAAAAAATACCATTACAAAAGTGACAATTGAATAAATAAATAACTAAACAAAAAACGTTTCCCGCCATTATTCAACTGTTTTTCCCAATCCCAATGACTTTTGAAATTTTATAACAAAAATTTAAAAAAATACTACACCAGTCGCCTGTGCCAGTCGCTCTGCTACGGAAAAAGTTGATATACCATTTATGAAAAAGCAGAGCGAGATCGGCCTATTAGTAGTTACGATTGTTATGACATGGTTAAAGAACTGGACACAAACCTTAAAGCAGTTTTGACTGCATTCATTCACAAATTATGTCAACTAATGGAGAATTAATAAAATATGTTGTTTGTTATTAGAGCGGTTAAGATAAATTGGGATATAGGAATATTTTATTATTAAGAAAGGTAACGAAATGCAAAAACATTTTTGTATGAAATCCTTGAGGAACAGTCAACTGTCAAATTAATCTGAACAACGAACAAAAACCTTGGAACCGACTAGTCTAACTAACCTCGTACGTCGTAAACCCTCAGAACAATTACTAAAGTTATAGAAGGTATTCTTGCATTTATTATATGTTTCATTTTCCCCATGTTTTTCACATGGTAAATTTCAGTGTGAGTGAAAAAGATGTAAGTATATATGACGGTTTGCTTCAACCAGCTTGTACCTCCTTCTCAGTACCATTAGTCTGACTTGTCAGACAGACGTTTGCATCAAATTATTAAATTTTTTAATGATATCGGAGTAAATTATTGAATAAATTTGTGCGAAATAAATTCGCTACAAAAATGGCTTGTATTGCAATAAATGCCCACAGTCACAGTTCCTCAAAATTAACAGAAAATGAAACAATTTCGTTCCATGGGTACGTGCAAAATATCTTTATTTTGCTTTTAAACACTAAGAAATGAACAATTTTATTATCACGTATTTTTAAACAATAGCCTACATTACACTGAAAATATTACGATTACTAAACTGTGATATAACAGCTTAAAAGGAGTAAGAAAAAATTTAATTTCATATTTACGTTTGTTATAGAGATTGACACCATATGTTTGTTTTTATCGATATTTTATATCGACATCTTGTACCAATGTACCAATTCGGCTTAATAATCTTCTCATAATAAAAAAACCGGTTAAATGCGATTCCGACTCGTATAAACACGGTTCCGCATCAGAAACTATAAAATTATTATGTATAGAATTTTTTTCCAAATATACCGCTTCATTTCTCTATAATGTGCCCATAATCTCTAACATTTATCTCCCGGATTATTTTAGTTTATGTTTCTGCATGCTTTAAAAATAGAGTGGGTATTCTTCACTTTATATTAAATGCAATTTATTTCAATGTCTTGAGCTTCCGACAACGGCGGTGAAAAGTTTGTGCCAAAGTTGTATCTTCTAAGCTACTCTAGGTACCACAATTTTATTAATGATTAGCAAATTCTTGTTGTAGTTTTTCTTTGGATTCAGAGATACGAAGTGAATGGACAAAAGCCGTTAAAAGAGTGACCCAGACACCAAGTAAACGGTCGCTTGATTTTAAATGGACATTAAAATGTGCAATTTAAAGGATGATTTAGGTTTTGATTGTGCCGATGCGAGGAGCGAAGTAGACCGAAGAAACAAACCACCCAGAAGGCTCAAGAAATTGTGATTTACCAATAACACATGATTTATAAAATATTTTTTTGTAAACAGCCATATGTTACGAAACTAGTAAAATTTTAAACTAACTTTGGGTTTTTTTTTTGACAAATTACATTGTATGGATTATAAAGTTGTATATATTCATATTTTCCATAACGTATGCTTTCATTTGATGTATCACGAATTTTATATTTTTCTAATTTGCGTTCCAAAATGAGAATTTATTTATCGTTTAGATTTTCCTGTTATTAAAGCTATGCATTTTCAAGTTTTTTTTAATTATTATATCACATGATGAATGCCGTTACGTTTGTTTTTTTTAATTTGCCATCTAACATTGATCCCCAATGTCAAAATAGTTTATTAATTTTATAAGTTCCTAAATGGCCCACAAAACTTTCTATTTGTACTAAAAATCAAGTTCTTTTTGTCTAAAAGATTCAGAGAAAATAGGCTGTGATTGACGGATAAGTGTAGACACCAGTAGAGTGATTCTTTATGGGTTCCGTTTTTTTCAAATCGGAAGCACGGAATCCTAAAAATTGTAATTTACATTGACTCAATTTTTTGGCTTACTTAATTGTTCTTTTATAATTTATTCATCACTAGTTTGTTTGTTTCGTAAGTGTTAACCGCTCAGTTATTAGTAACTCTAACTTAGGTTCTGGTTTCGAACCTCAGTCTATCATATATTTTTTTAATATTTGTGCCGGGTCATAACAAATCAGTATTATTGTATTGTCGTTGTTCAATTCAATTCAATTCAAAATCGTTTATTGCCAAAAAAAACTTAATATATACAGAGTTCTTTACACTACTTCTTATTTTTTTTTTTTGTTTTAATGACAAAGGGGATCGGCTCAGCATGTTGATGGCCTGCCACAAACAGGCATGCCCATCGCTGATATTCTGCCGATCCCGACCACCAATAAGTTTATCTACACTAATTTTTTTTTTTTAGCTTACTACCCTCTCCTGCTTAATGTTTATTTCCATTTTTTTCCCTTCTTAACTTTTTGATTCTCCGCACCCATTCCACTGCTCTTCCCTTCCCACTTTCCTGCAGTAATTCTTTTATTTCCCATTCTTTCTTCACCCTGCGTGTTCCAACACGTGCTCCAAATCTCCCTCTCCCCCGCACATTTTTCACCTTCTGTCTTCCTCTGCCATCCAGTATTTATTCGTCTCCTCCAAATTCCCACACCTTAACCTTGCAATAATTTTTTGGCTTCCACGCTCCCCCCTTTCTCTCAGGTACGTTGGTCTCTCGGAAACTTTTAGTTCTTTGTATCGTATATTATATCTTGTCTCCAAAATCCTATTATATTCCCATTGCCCCTGCCTCTCCACTTCCCTTCTCTCTATCACTTTTTCCATTTTCCCTCCTTCCTGTCTTCCTCCTCACCCTCTCTCCACTATAGCCGTTTTCTCTATAGAACCTCTCTCTATCGTTTAATTTTTCTCCGACCACTTTTCTTTCCTTTTCTTCCAAACATTTTTCCAATAACCTTTTTCCTCTATATTTAATTTTGTCTTCGAATCTTGTTACTCTCTTTCCTGCCCTCACTCGCATTCTGTTTCTTCCTGTTTCTCTGTAAACTATATAGTCTGGCGTCCATCTATCTAGTCCCAAAGTCCACTTAATATATTTTAATTGCACTCTCTCTATTTCCTTCCATTCCTTAAAACCCCATATTTCTACTCCGTACATCATCACTCCTGCTACCAAATAGTCAAAGAGCATCATCCTCCTCTCAAAATCATCTTTAAAACTCCTTTCTCCGATTCCCCATACCTGTTTTACTACTCTATTTGCTTTCCTACAGTATTGTCGTTGTTGGTACCCATAATACTTATTACTAATATACCGTACCATGATCCTTATTGAAAACGAAAATAATGTACAAGTCTAATGAAAGAAACGTACCTATATATTTTATTACTACAATCAATAGAAAGATTTATCTTTGAATATATCGATAACGTTTTTGGCTACACACTATTTACCTTCATCGTATAAATAAGTTGAAAAGAATTTGGGGGCTACGTTCTGATCATAAGCAGCAATGATTTTGTATCAGCTATCTTTTTCTTTCTAATGCTTTATTCTACATGTTAGAACAAGTTAAACATATGTAAAATTTACATTCCTTCTATATCTTTAGTAATTGTTCTGAGCGTAAAGTCGTAACCTCGTTTGAAAATTCGCTCCTGACATGTGTATAATAATAGTTAGTTACCATGGAAATAATACACATGTCACTGGCGAGTTGTCAAAAAATCAAAGTTCAATGAAATCTGAGAACTTTCGACGTAGTCAATACTAGGGAGCTACATGAGGGGCCTTTACATGAGTCCAATCAGTTTTAGTTACTTTACCTATCAAATTGCAAAAACATTTATTTTTTTCGTAGCCTAAAAGCACTTGCATACTTAAATTCAATATGTAATATGGCGTGCAGATACGTGACTATTTTACTCTAAAGACGAGGAATTTCACAAAACGGGCGAGATTATGACTTAAACACATAAACGCCCCGGGCGCACACCACTAGAGTGAAATCCAATTTGGCGAAGTAAACAAGTATATTTTTCCACGGTATACAGAATGCTTCATAAACAAGCCAGGTAAATTGTGTTAAAATGAGGGCTCAGCCAGTCCCTTTTAAATCCCTCGGGAGCTTTTACACTGCCCCGAATTTTTCGCTGCGGCGTACCTAATTCGATAACCATGTCGGTTACGTAACTTATGTACTTGCTCCTGTAGGTACAATAAATAAAACCATGTCCTATTCAATTCGTGTCTAACGAAACGTTATTGCCTACTAACCAGATTGTATAAAAAATGTACTTGATAAATAGGCTCCGTGGAAGTTTATTTAGTGCTAGCTTTCCGCCCGCGGCTTCGCCCACGTGGACTACTGTTATATATAGTTGTACAGGGACTGCTAAAGAGACTCGACGCTCCAGGACATTGTGAGACTTTCTAGAAAGTTCTGAAACTTCCTATACGCATAAGACAAAATCTCTATACCTACTAAAGAATTTTTACTTTACAGGAATTGTGTATTTTTCCAAGGATGAAATTTACCTGTGTGATGCCTTTAAGACACCTTCGTAATAATTTAATGAAAATCCTTTCAGGTATTTTAGCATGGAAAACAGTTAACCCACAGAAACCGTGTATTTTTCCGGGGTGAAATTTCTCTAGCTCATAAACTATATCTATAGAAAAATCACGTTAATTTGTTGGTCCGTTTCTGCGTGATTGACTGCCAAACATCCAAACGTAGAAACTTTCTTATTTATACCTAATATTAGCAAGACTATTTATGACACACCAGTTAACACACTCGTACTGTATAAATATCGGACAGTATAACCATCCGCCATGGTACAACTTCTCTATTATGTTATATAATGGATCATTACGAACACTATATATCGCTTGTAAACAAATCAAATAGGTACTTAGGCCAATCTACTCGGGGAGTTTTACAAGATGGCGCATGTGAGGGTGACCTGTTTTATGGCGTTATCTTGTAAAACTCCTTCAATAATTCGTTTTTTATTAGTTTTGTATTTGGACTGATAATTGTTATAATTAACGCCATTTCAATACATAAAATAATAATAAATAATAACCAATCTACTCGCACAGTATTCTCAAATAATTAGGTACGTACAAATTTATTATACTTTTGGTCCGGCTTTATAGGCACATCATTGTTTAATGGTTTACACCGTGCTGAAATGGCGTCATGGTTGATGCTCAGCTCATTCAGTAGAGTACAAATATATTTATTCTTTTTAAGGTTCTTCAACCAATGGCAAAAAACGGAACCCTAACAATTTCGTCATGTCGATTTGTCTATGTCTGTCCATCTGTCACAGCCCTTTCACTGAGAAACTATATAGATGAATAGAAGGTATACTTAGGTATAATCTATGAACCGCTATACAATGGTGTAGTCAACTTGTAACTGAGAGACAAAAAAAAATCCAGGGCACGTTAACATGTGAGACACCTACCTATAGATAGATCTTTGAAAATGGTATATAGAGGTTTCAAAATGACTTTTTCAACTATGGAGTGAAAAATTCAGAAAAAAATTAAGTTAGCACAAATTAAAAAACACTTTCAACGAAAATTTGTTTGAATAAGATGTACAAATCAACTTTCCTTGAAAGTATTTTTTAACTTGTAAAAAAGAATCGTTTTTAAGATATTTGTTTTTAAAGTTATTATTTAAATTTCAACCACGAACGTTCAGCCCATTGCCGAACCCTTCACTGTGAGTGGACAAACACGCACTTGCCCTATATATATATTTTTTTTAATTATTGCTAAATACGCAATAAAAACATATTTACGAGTACCTAAATCCATAAACTAATATTCGATGAATATTTTCATGTAAATTTATTCAAACAGTTTCGCAACACAAATACACACTCGGCAAATAACCACAAACTTTGTTCTACGTCGTCTTCGTTAACAAAAAATATTCAACCATTACACGATCGTAAGTTAAAATAGAAAAGGTCGTTTTCACAACGAACACGAGAACAAAGCCACCGCACAAACACATACGAGAACATCACGAAGCGAGCGTAATGACAGGGATAATGTCCGCGCATTTGGACTTTGGGGCCTTGAGTTAAGAAAATAAAGGTTTGGCGTAGTACACCAAAGAAGGAACGCGACCTAGCGGGCCATCAAATTCCTCGCAGGAAATTGCGGGGCGAACGCCGCACTTTTATTATTTAGGGGTACATTTCCCTTGTAAATGGTTAATACGGGCCGCTTGTCACGGAAAAGTTAAATTAACGGAAGCCGCCCGTCTCCGTCTCACCCCTCCTCGCTCCTCTTTACCTTTATTCACGACATGATTTGTCCGCGGCTAATGCTCTACGCCTCTACTGTAGGTAGGTGTCTATAGCTATTGTCGTTTACCGGTCGTTTGAAACAATACGTCCATTGGGAAAGGAACGTGTTCATTGTTTTACTTGATGATGGACATTAAATTTTAAACGAAGGTTAAAGACCCTCGTTTATTCAACTGAATCGCGTTCAAGATGAGCACGAATTTTGCTTTAATATATATTGTTTTAAGCACACTAACAAACTTTTCAGCAACGGTACACATAAAAAAATAAAGCCCAGTGTTGACCCACATTATTGATCAGTTTTTCAAAAAAAAAAACTATGTCTTTAAAAAATATGTATCAAAAACAAAGTCACACAAAAATACTAATTTAGATTTTGTGATTTTGTATTTAACGGCGTTTGACAAACACTGAAAAAAAAGTAATGAAATTTAGGAGTAGAACAAATATTTATTATTATCTTTACAGCACTAGTTTTCACTGGAGCTGTCTTGAATAAACCTTAATAATTTAATTTTTAAGAAAAAGTATAAGCTTTTAAACATGTATCATGTAATATTTTGGGCAAATACGTAATTATTGCTTGAAATAAAAACTGTAACATGTATAAAGATAAAAAAGGTGCCACATGTACATGTAATGTAATTTAATAGACAATATCTCTAAAACAGAATTATTGTCGACACTTATAAGTGTTGTTTTCTAGTAAGAAATGTTGTTAATAAATGAAAACTGTACAATGTGTTATAAACATTATGTTAATAAATAAATAAAAGAAAAACGCTGCTTTTTTTTAAATATCATATTTTAGTAATAATTTTCGAAAAATACGAGCTCTTCAATAACATAGGTATGCCTCAAATATGGCGCATCGGATTGTCGTTTATCTCGATTCGTGGGGCAAGTTCGGAACAGTAACTTCTTGTCAAACATTTCTACTTAAACTCACAGATTATTATGTTCAATACGTACTCAAGTTGCAATCTATACGCGATAGATATAATCTAATATCGGATCAAAAAAAAATTAATCGAAATGCCATAGATTTATCCACACGATTGCCACTAAATTGAAAACACTGCTTTAGAACAACGGGAAACGATAAAAAAAAACATTTTAATTCTTTATGACCCATCTGACCATCAGCAGCCGTCATCTATTGATATCAACAACGGTACGTTACGGGTTTCGTAAAGATTTACGTAAACCGTGTTTAAAAGTGACCGCACTTGTCTCCGATCATATTCGTGATAATATTGTCAACTGGACCAAATTTTGTTCCGACTGTACGAGGTCGTTTTCTGGTGTCTGTTGAAAGGGTTCTCCAGACAGTAAATATTTAGGTGTCACTGACGAACCAACGATGAACTGCAATGGCGGTCGCGTAAATATGAGTTTAACTTCACAACGTATACTGGCTGTCGCCCAGCAGACTTACAATGGAGTGTTTTTAATGGCGTATATACAGCAAAACTGACTGACCAGGAGTGCATAGGTTGTTAGTTTGCGATAGTACGGTCAAATATTCCTAGGTTTATGTGCATAATAAACGTACGACACCCGTCCCTTGTCACTTAAAATGGAGAATAATCTTTGAAATGACTAAAAACGATGACTGGAACGAATTCGATGAATATTCCAATGCTTATACAGTTCGTAATCCACGACAGAGCCGAGCCATTACTTTTATGAAAGCTCTAGTACGATAAAGTTCGCAGTGAGAGGGAGTGAATGAGGGAAATGGTGTCATTAGGCGCCGCCACTAATTAGAAACGCTAATCGACAGCGCGTTGAGCGTCGAATATCTATTTTCACACTGCTTTGGACATATACCTTTAGCTCTAACACTAATTCCATTTAGATATATAATATTTGATAAGCTGTAAAACGGAATGGCACACTTTAAACTTGTTTTGTAAAAATCTAATTCCCAAAATCTTTAAAAATTATTGATGATAACAAATACATATCTACCTTTAAAATAAATTAGAACATAGGAATACAATCAACGAGGACATATTAGAAAGTCAATCGCTGCATGGCGATAATTAGCTTGAATTAATTTTTTTATACTTTTTTCCATATTTGTTGCTACATAACTTGTACCACTGACAATATTAAAAAAAAAACATTTCCTGTATGGGGATTTCCATTAATTTTTAAATTAATTTAATTTTTATTATTTGTTGTAATAGTGGCCAGGCCATGGTAGTAAATACATCATGAAAATTTCTAATGTAAGCAATGATCTCTCACAATTACCAATCACCAAAAAGGCTAAAAAACACGACTCTTGTATGGGGCTCCCTTAAATTTTTAACTTAATTTTATTTTTATGATTTGTTGTTTCAGCGGTCATAGTAGTACACATTCTGTGAAAATTTCAAGTGGCTATGTTACGGTTCAGACTATGCAGCTCTGTGACAAACGGACGGGTTCCCATCGGTACCCTTTGGGTGCAGAACCATAAGAATCTATTACAAATTGTTTTATGCACGTAATTTTATTTAAAAAACGTATATACTTACAATGATACGTGCTGCATACTCATCTTTAATGATTTAGCTGGTTTGTAAACAAATATCTTGAGTATCTACGAAAACACACTTGCCATCATATAAACACATTCCAAGAACAAATATGCAAACATTCTTATTATAAAGCGGAGCTGAAGTAGTACTGAAACTTGAACGCAACCATTTGATTCTTTATTATTTTTCGGACGATATACTTGTTTAGACTTCGTAAATTCTTTAAACAACATTTCTAGAACGCTATTTATTTCCTGTTCCGTGAAGAAGCACAAGATATACACCAAGGAATAGTTTTATTATTCATCAGCTCATCGATTACAGAACATCCAAAGACAAAAAAAATGTGTTTTGATATTTATATATCTACTGCTCTGTTTATAGTTCTCTGCTGTTTATCTACACTAGCGATAAAAGCAAAAAAGCGATTCGAGGCATACATAAATTATTAAAATGTAGAGATAGCCTAAAGGCAAACTTTAACGAAAGTAACATTCTTAAGCCCTCTTCCGCACCATCTCTTTTTAAAACTATATTTCTGTCTGCCCATATACATTTGTGCGAATATTATGTACCTACCTATATGTTATTACGTTACTATACGTTATTAACGTAATACCTCATGTGGTGTCGTGACGTTGTTGTGATTGTGTGTGTTATTATTATTATAGCCCATAGCGCAACGGACCTGTCTCAAATTTATAAGGCCATAGGGTCATGGTTCGAATCCGGGCGTGGACCAATGAATTTTTCTGACTTAAGTACAAAACTATCACTGACTCCGTGCCTCGGAGAGCACGTTAAGCAGTCGGTCGGGCGCTGTCAATAGATGGCGGTCATTACAATCCCCAACCCGCAGTGAAGCAGCGTGGTGGATTTAAGCCCCCCTCGCTCGGCTTAAGGCACCTGCAGTGGAGTAAAAATGGGCTGATGAAGATACCTCATGTGATAATACTAGCGAGGTAAGCATATGCTCTCGATTCCTATATTCGGGCATTCAAATGAAAACAACTTCTTAATGGCCACATAGATAATAAAAAATTAAATTAATTAATAAAATTAATTATTTTAAGTTAATAATAGCATAACCGTAAGATCGCAAACTCACCAACTGCCGCGACACGGGCTCGCCTAGTGCGGTAGTTGGGGCGACCCATGCACTTTCAGCCTATTTTTTTTTAAATTTATTTTATAAGTAAAAAAAAAGTGTATAATAGAATAATTGTAATAGGCTAAATAATGTAGCAAAAAATAAATTATCTTAAATTATCTTATCTTAAAATTGACTAATTTAAAATTAGTTTTTTATTTGGACAAAAACCAGTAAAAGATAACAACTATTCCTAATTAACAACTCCAATTTTTATACCCTTTATACCTTCTAAACGAAAGGTCTAGTTCGAATAATTTAAAGAGGAATTTACATGTACATAATCATTCTACCCGTGTTTTAGTTAGACAAAGAGCCTCGTAGATTTTTTTTTCGTGGCTAATAATGAGTACTATGCACAGTACGATTGTCTATTTCATGTATCATTAATAATTTTCACAGCACACGCCAAAATAATGACTTTTATAAGGACATTTTTGATACCTTGGGTTACATTAATGTAATTTTTGTATAGGGATCACTAATTTCTTCCAACGTAAAATAAGTCCACGTTACTCGCTGATAATGAAACTTTCTATAGACGAAAGAAATTTTTCTAGTTTTTGAATTTATCCATTACAAACAAACAAAAGTTTATCTTTTATGTAAGTATATAATATTTCATATATTACACAATGTACGTGTATCCGTCTTCATTTTGTGTTTCGAACTAAAATGTTGAATACTCTGCCAATAAAAATGAAACTACGTTTGCGTAAAGGTAAGGAAACTTCAACAGCCATTAAAGTGTTTCTTTCTTATTCCTAATGCCCTAGTAAAAGGTTGAAAGGTGACGACATTAGGCGGTAAATTTTATTTCAAACGCGTTGTTTAACGTTGCTTCATCAGCTCCAAATAACTCCAACATACGATTCAGATAAAAAAAATCCACAGATCTTGCAGTCCCCGCAACCATCGGTTTCATTGAAAATGAACTTACCCAAACCCGATTTTCACAGATTATATTATTTTACTAGCGACCGCCCGCAGCTTCGCTTGCGTAGATTACACATTCCTGTTTTAGGTAGTATTAACATTCGAAATGGTTAATACGTAGGTACTTTTTGCTAAGACTAATATTGGGGACACCCATTCAAACTTTCAATCTTCATTCTCCCCACTCCTTTAAGAAAATCGATACTCCCATACTTTTCACATCCCGTTTTCCACCCTTGATATCCAAAAACCCTGAAAGACGTCATTATTTATTCATGTTAAAATTTTTATGTTTCTAACTTTAAAGAACAAAGACTCTCATACGAAGCCCCTCCATCCCTCCCTCCTTCAATTTGAAATTTCAAAATATTCCTTTTTTTTTAAATTTATACTCACGTTATAAAATAAACCACTGTTCCAAATTTCGGCTTCTTAGACTTAGTAGTTTCGGCTTTATCTACGTTGATAGATCAGTGAAGACAAACGACAGACAGCCACAAAAAGTAACTGATGTCACTCTTGACAACCTTCTTTCACGTCTGCAAAGTTTCATTAAAATCTATTCAGCCGTTTTAGAGATTAGCTCGAATAGACACATAGACGTACAGATAGACAGACGGACAAAAAGTAGCGTATGTCACTTTTGACTACCTCCTTTTCATACCCGTGAAATTTCATTAAAATCGATTTAGCCGTTTTAGAGATTAGCTGGAATAGACAAATGGACGTACATACAGACATACAAAAAAAAAAACTAAATGTGGCACTCGAGGACTGCCGCGGTAAAGCTATTGCACATTTTGTATCAACTTATGCAATTATAATTATTTATTAATTTTATTTATGCAGTTTTTTTTTGTTATTTTTTCTTCATTTTTCTTCAAATCTTTATGACGTTGATAATATGCCCTTTGACGTGCATTAGTTTTTTTTTCTTTTTAGCTCTTTACGCTTTTCTTCTCTATAAAACGAAAATATCTAGGTATAAATAATAGGTATAAATAATTAGGTATAAATAGTGTAATGATACACCAAAACAAAATTATTCATTTAAAAAAAATAACGATATTAAGAAGTGATTATCGAATTTCGCGCGATGTACCTTTATATAGATATAATATCATATATAGGTACTTTCTCTGCGCGGCATTCATGTGCATTATCTATACACCAAAAACAAAGGTAGGTACTGAATAGTACCTACACATGCTTGGTTTGATGGTTTCTGTTATATACATAATGAAGAATGAATTTATTTATTTATATATATATATATATACATATTGAGAATCAAAATTGAGAATTTAAACTATACGCGTGTGTGTGTTTGTGTGTATAAAAGAGGGCTACTTTTAATATCGCTCATTTTAATATCAAAAATTTAGGTTATCGTTATAGCAGTATTATATTTTCAATTCAAAATTAATACTGCATTTGTGATAATAATAAAATGTATGTATATAAATTACTCACTCATTTTCTTTCACTACTTTTTCGTGACTTTCTTCATTAATAATAGGTGCAACAGATTATAATAGATGGCGCTGTTTTAAAAAACGTTCATCGCGCTATCAAAATTTTTCTCCGTGCGGCCTGGAAAGCGTGAGGTTTTTTTCGTTACGGAATTTCTCGATTCGCACCCCGCGCTCAAAGGCCCGCGATAGAAGCTATGCAATAGCTTAAAAGTAGTGTATGTCATTTTTGACCACTTTCTATCCACATCTGTGAAGTTTCATCAAAATCGGTTTAGCTGTTTTAGAGATTTGCTCAGACAGACAGACAGACAGATAGTATTATTTTATACATATAACCTATAGCCTTCCTCAATAAATAGACTATTTAACACAAAAAGAATTTTTCAATTCGACCCAGTAGTTCCTGAGATTTGCGCGTTCAAACAAACAAACAAACTCTTCAGCTTTATAATATTAGTATAGATTGCCACGAAAACGTGGCACTATTCTTTTCAACTCTTTAAACTCAGAAATAAATCAACGAAAAAATTCTCTGTTACCCGTGCGAAGCCGGGGCGGGTCGCTAGTTCAACATATTTGAAACATTTAGGTTTTAAACTGCAGCCTCTGATATCCTTAAACGTTCTGAACTCGATAATTAAGCATTCGAACGAATACAGGCCGAAAGGCGATGACCGTAATGTTAACAAGTTCCCGAACGTCCATAAAATCTAACATGTGATGTCAAATTTCTTGTTCGATTTCCAACTGATTTCCAAAATTTTGGTCTTAAACTGTAGCTACCGACGCTTTCTAACCTTTGGTATAACACTTTGAAGCGATCCGACGAATACCCACTGAAATATAATAACTTATATCCACAAACACAAGCGATCGACCAAAAAATCTCATCTTTCGGAAATAATTTCTCTTACAATTACCAACCGATTTCCAAAAACATGGTCTCAAATCGTAGCTACGTTAATGGCCGAGATACTCTTTTTTTTATTTTCGATATCGGTCCCCGTTCTTGAAATATTTTGGATTTAGTAAAAAAAAAACCGAAAAAATCCCGATTTTTTTACATTTTCCAATTTTTTTCAAAAACTACTTAACCGATTTCCAAAATTTTGATGTCATACAATGCACAACTAAATTCTTAATCTTTTAAAACCTTAAAATCTTGGCTAGACCCCATACCCTCGGAGTTATGGCCAAAAACGCGTCTCCCGTGAAATGGATATGATAGTCATTTTCAGTGACAAAAGGCAATTCATAATATATCGGATTGGGTCGGATATCAAAAGAGACCTGAGATAATGTTCCTGAGACACCCAGTATATTGAAAAGGCCGTCGGCGGTAGCGTCTATTAGTGAGTCGTGGGTGGGCAGGGCAAGGTATTCACTCGGGCGAGGCGCGTCGGGCCAACGCGTCTAATCACAGGCGGCTATTGTTTCCCAAGCCCCCCGCTTTCATTTACACCCATTCAAAGCAAAACAAATCTTCGACCGAGAACAAACTCGGCTACAAAAGGTTGGGTGTCTCTACCTCCGTTCGTAAAGCAAATATATTACAATGAAACCTAATATTTGAGTACTTCTTATTTTTCTTCCTTTTATGGTTTTCGTTACAGGTAACTTAAGCGCAAGATATTCACGATAGGTAGGTATATATCGTGGGTTGAGAGTGAAAACTATATACGTACTACCAAGAGACTAACTAGTAAAAAAAGATAGTTCCTAATAAATGTTTATTATAAGGATCTCGTTTTCGAATATTTGGACATACCTATAACGTGTTTTTTACTTCAACCCATAATATGCAATGATATACTTATTTTGACTATTCTATATGTATTAAGGCAAAACTCGTTTGTTCTACGAGATTACACGATCCCTTTTAATCTCGAGTTTGTTGTAAAGTAAACGTCGATATTTTTTATGTAGATACCTACACGTTTTTATAGCGAACTAAATCTTAACGACTCATAAAGACATTCTATGGGGACGTAAAGTTATTAAAATAAAATACGTCCGGTCATTACTCAGTTGGAATGTTATACGTAAATAAATTATTATTAATAGATACCTACCTACTATCTGCACGGCGGCGGTCGGCTTCTACCTACCTACCTAACGACAACATTTAAATAGTTGCAGTCACAGAGAGATGAAATATTATAAACAAGTTTATGTAAAATGTTTATAATATATACAACCGTGGATATAGATAGAGATACCGCATCGTAGCCCCAAAATGTAAGCATGAAAATATACGCCACTTGATGTTTAGACATTCACCGTAAAATAGAACTCAGTTTGACGCACATTTTGACAAATGGCCTGTCTAATCTCTGAGTCTGTAATTTCGCTCATGTTTTCGATGGTTTTGAAGTATGGACGCTTCATCTTGATGATTCTGCTATCAAAGTATAGAACTACGTATACATGTTTATGTATTGATAATTGATGTTATAATTTTATTGAAATTAGCTATGGTCGTTAATTTGCCAACAAAATATGAATTAGCCGCCGGTAGTGACATCCCATGATTTTGACTCATTTGTAACTTCGCACTGGAAACTTTTTATGTTTTTATCGCTTATATTAGGTCCTTGCATATAAAATTGACGTTTTACAATGAAAAAGTAAAACGAAAAAAATATCATTATGAGGTTATATTAATATTTAATCAATCAAAATATGTACCACTATTCTCTATGCATTTTCGCCACGCCACTTCATAGGTAGTTCATTGATTCCTTTGCTGAAAAAATTGTGGGAGCGAGAATCGATTAAATCTTTGAAGGCGGTTTGGACTGCCTCACCAGAATTGAATTTTAACCTTGCATGAAATTGTTGAAATTCAGGAAAAAGTGGTAATTTCTTGGAGCAAGATCCTGGGAGTATGGTCGGTGTCGGGAGACATTTCAATCGCAGCTCCTCTAATTCAGAGACCGTCTGTTGTGCAGTGAGTGATCTAGAATTGTCTTGAATCAACAGTGGCTTAGAGAAATTGACCAGTCTCGGTTGTTTAACGCCGAGCTATTCCATCATGGCCAGCAATTGTTGACAATACAGATCTGCCGTAATCGTAGCAGCCGCAGCCGCAAATTTTAGAAAGCTGTAGTCGATGACACCAGCACTAGTCCAACAGATACTCACCAGCAAGTACTTTTTCAGAGTCAACTTTCGCTTGGGACAGGGTTTGGCCGGTTCTTCTGGGTTCAACGTGGTTTGAAACGGACCCGACTTTTAATTTTTCATTGCCAACTAGGGTCTCTGACCGCTCACGGGGTATGTACTGTAGGTAAAAATTTCCAGAACAAAAACGTTGGAACCAAAGACGTACCGTGCTTCCCTTTACAGTAGCTTCCCCATACACCAAGCTATGGTTTGAAATAAATAATTTTGAATTCGTAACGAGACGCCAGATATTTGAGATCAAAGTGACCGGTTTGACAAAACGCCAATTTCATATGTAAGGACCTATTAAGTACTAACCAAATTGAAAACAGCCACAGATGAAGTGTAGATTTCAGACACTAAGCATCTGGGCCATTTCTATAAGCTGCTAAAATTTAGCACAGCGGCACCAATGAAGGTAAAAACTGAAAACAAACTCTTTTTTTCTTGGAACATAAATTAACATTAAATAAAGACTAACCAGGAAAATAGTGGACGCGGCCATATTGCGGGCTTTTTTAGAACAATATTTTTCATACCACAAACACTAATCCAAATGTAGTGTGTCCGTACGAAATCGTCTATACGAAGTGTAGTAATTATATACAATTACAGGCAAATTTTATACATTTATACGAAGCATTAAAGATATTAATTTTCAAAGCGGACGTGAAAGTTTTTATGGCTAATTTTACATTAACTTACTACAAATACAAAAATGTGAAAGCTCACGGATTTATTTAAACAGAACAATATGCCATCGCCTCTTGTTGGATTTGTAGTTGGTTTTTTTTTTAAAGATAATATATTGTACACGTCAACCATGGAACTAAGTATTTACTAGTTCCATGACGTCAACTAAGTACAGTTCTGGTAAGAGACAAATTATGTATTAATTGTATATTTAAAAAAATTGTCTATAGTAATTTACTAAGCCGACAGATTTGACGTTTGACATAGTGAAAAATTATTGCCAAATTTAATTTAATTGTTGGTTGCCTAATAAAATGTTGCGCGTTCTGATATGTTGTCAACTACGACTCGACAAGCTACTACATTTTTACATATCGTTCTAGCACCGATGTCCTAGGTTGATTCCTCTGAATCAAAATAATGTTTAAATGCATTTAAATTTCTTGAACCTAAACGATCACAAAGTATAAACACAAACTTCAACAATATCTAATCCAGAGTTGCGCAGTGAACCGTGTTTAATTTCCGTGAGCTCGTCGTGGCCATTAGCCCAAAATAAATAAGCTACGAGGGTAAGGGCGTGAATTACCCACCCCCCCACCACTCAGTACCATAGACTGGGGGGCACCGTGAAAATAAATTTGAAAGTGGCAACAGAAGCGAGCAGATGGTGATTTATTATGATCGTGTTTTATATAAAATTACGCGGCACGCCAGGGGGTCGGCATCTCGACAATAAGCGGCTGTTGAGCGAAATGTGTGCATGCTCCCACGTCGTCGTGCAGTTTCGTGTTTTATTTATTTTTCGTAATGATGGGCGAACTGGTCTAAGTCGAGACGAATAATGGTATCCAAAGAATAAGATTAAAAAAAAAAAAAACTAATTAATATTTTAAAAAATTAAATATCATTCCATGACGGACAAGCCGCATTTATTACCAGGCACACATAAAAGGTGTAAAGGCCCTCGTCGTGGCCCATGTATTGAGTTATATCGGAGTTATTAAAACAAGTCGCGATGTTATCTGTCGGTAATAAGTGGCCCGTAATTATGCGGGCGAGCTCATTGAGGCGACTGTTTTATGTGCGCCGCAAATGTATTAATATTAATCGCGGGCAAGGGATTACTGGCCTCGAAAGGGCATGCCGCGGGCGTCATTAGCATACACATAACGTAATATTACATGAATATACGCTAATTGTTACTCCTAGTAAAGAAAGACAACACAGTAAACAAAGAAAGCACATATAAAGCAGATGATTGTTGATGATTGACGTTGAATAGAGATTATACTTCCTAGGAGACAATAAATAAAGAAAGTATTTAACACTTTCACAGTCATATAGATCGTTAGTTTAAATCGACAGAGTCACTCTGTGTTATGCTATGATTGAGGTTATGATTATGTCTTAAATAAAATGGCTATTATATGAATGGCTTAAAGTTTACAAGCCTAATCAATGCTTATGAACTTTATCAAAATGGACCTATTTCTATCAGTTCTGTCGATTTTGGTTTCATGTTTTCTCATAGTAGGTAGTAACGAAATATCTAATTCTAAAGCGCTTATAAGAAGTCCTGTTTCCGGATGTGTCTGAGCCCAAACAATAAAGAGATTACATCTTTTTTTTATTACACTTTCGTTATATTAATGTTACACCGTTCATATTACATACATGCATTGACGGCCCTTTTAGAAATAGTAAAATAAAATACATTGGTCTACTTCAGTTTTATTTCAATGAGATTTTTCGTTTTCTGTAAACTTTTTAGTAGACAGAATTTTCGCTCCTGATCAGTTTATAGTGTTTCTTTGATTTGTCTTATTTTATCTTTTCTATTTTAGAATACTTCTTAAGCAATAGAAAACATTTTTCTTCAAATTTCACTTTTCTGGGTCTTTCTCTACAAGTCTATAAAATCGTAGTTCTTAATAATTGAGTCTGACTCTTATATAGGTATACTTCTTTAAAGCATATAAACGAATGGTTCCACTAGCGTTACTAGGCTTCTAAAAGAGGTTAATAACATTTGATACCCTGAATTGTGAAAGTGTTAATAAAATTCTAAAGTCCAAAAAAATTAAGCTCGCATAGGAAATCAATCTCAAGGCTCTCTTTTGATTTAGTTCAAATGCAAAGGAACGTATCCACCGAAGTCGGCTCACAGATTACAAAATAGCATCTAGATTTTTAGTTTAATGAATGAACCTCGGTGAATGCTTCTAATGAATTTAAGGCACTGTCAAGAGGCTGAACACGAGTAGTTCGAGTGGAGCTTCATTTTATAATATTTAAAGTTCTTTTTTTTGTGATAGAAATAGCTTGAACAAACGTTCAACCTCTTTTTTGACTTGCCGACGTCATCATGCAAATACTAAGTGAGAGTACTAGGGTGAGATGGGTATGACAGCGTGTGCGCTAGTAGCAACTCACCACCTTCCGTTTCGTGCCAAACGATGCCTTCGAGTGTGACCGAGGTGCCGGGTTCACATGGACCGAGGCAGTCTGGCTCCGTGATTGTCCCCACTGACGTTCCGACGCACACCTCTGCCGTCTCCTGTAATCAATCATACGCTTATGTTAAACTAAATTCAGACTGAAAATGAATTATCTCATGTACTCCGAGTAATTTTTGTATATGCGCAGGCTGTGCATATGCTGAGCGTATACGATAAGGGCCAAAATTATATATATTTCTTTGGTCTGCGCAAACTGCACACACAGGCCAACTGTACAGTTAACAGTTGTCATGTAATAATTAGGCATTTCGACATTATTTGTTGTATTTGCAGCACGTCTATTTACGTCGAAAAATTGCTAGAAAAGTAGCAACAAGTTTTAGATTCATAATTTCGTGATACAGATAAAAATTTGTTAAATTCGGAACATTAAAAAAAATGTTTTTTTCTAATTTTATTTATTGAGGTTTTAATCGTTAGTTGATTATGTCAGCCTCGTATGGAGTTTTGCTTAATAAAGTGAGGCTTAGTCAGTGTCTCTTCTCTTTAAAAGTTTTATGGTCATTTCACAAAAATGTATGAAACGCTCCCACATTGTTTTTATCATGCTCCTTCTTTTTAAGCAGCTCAGTTCCTCGTTCAGCACGCACTCCTCCAGAATATGATGTACATCCTCTTTAGTAAAACACCTCAAGCAGTTTGGGATGTTACTCAAACCAATACGGTGAGGGAATGCATTCTATTCAGTATGCCACTTTTGAACCAGGGACTAGTTACAGGTCCAGGTTGTATACTTTTATACCAAATTCCTTTTTCTAACGATTTTAAATTAAAGTGGTCTTTCCAATTCGTTAAACAAAGAATTTCGATTTCAGGAATATAGCCATAGTAGACTGTTGCCAATTCTCATTTCCTTGCGATGGTATCCATTGCATTGCATTATTTTTGAATGTATTATACATAACTCCTAAATTTTCATAGGCTGCTGGTCGCCCTCGGCAATCCGAGGAACACCGAGCCAAGTGTTACAATCCACTTTTAGAATCTGTGAGGATTATTATGTCATTCTCCTGCAGAGAAGAGGCATACGACACTGCTTCACCTTATCGCAAATAGTTCAGCTGACCTAATCGCGGTAACATTGTTCAAATTGAATTTCCCTTCAATATTTGCCTGTGGATCATAAAAGGCAGCTCCGTTTCCTACGCCTTGTATTGCAACAGTGTAAATTTGGTGAAACTTTGGATATTTCTTGCTCAGTACTTGGAGGGCCTTCTTTTTTAGCTCTGTGTGATTTTATTTGTATTTTGGTTGTTCTAAGTCAAAGTTAGTGCATATATGTTATTGAACATCAATATTACTTACCTATGTACTGAGCGAGAACATACCCTGTGTTTGAGTTTGAAGTTTTTTGTAGGTTGTTACAAGCAAAGCCTTTTTTTCCTCTGCCAGTACACATCATCACAGCAGTTTCAATGGCAATATGAGAATTGCGTGATCTAATTTTTAAAGCATATTAACTAGCTAAATATTGTCTACGAATTGACAAAGGTGAAATACTCAGTTCACATTCCATAACTTGTATTGGTGTAGTTTTTATGAAGCTACCAATGATTCGAAGAGCTTGATTTTGGATTCTGTTCAACTCGTACAGGTGCGTATTCGCGCTGTTGTCCAATAGGAAAGATCCATGGTATAGTCTACTTCGTAACATAGCAATATAAATGCTTCTAAGGTGAATTGGATGTAATCCCCAATTGGTGCACGTAAATGATTTGAATATATTAATTAATTGTTGGGATTTGTTGTATAATTCATTAATGTGTTTGCTCCATCTCAAAGATTTGTCCAAGTATATTCTGAGTGACTTGACTGCATCCACACATTCAATAGTAGTGTCGCTAATATGAATGCTTGGCTGTTTATTTCTACGACCCCGTGAAAATAAACAATATTTAGATTTAACAGCAGATACACTTAAACCAACATCATTTAAAATTTTAACAAATTTTGAGAGGTTCTTATTTATCACTGCTATGTCACTAGTCATATTGTTACAAGTTTTATAAAGAACAAAGTCAGCTGCATATTGGGAAACATTAACATTGTTGATTTTGTGGCAGATGTCTATAGTGGCTATGTTAAATAGTAGAGGAGTGCTAGGATCTCCCTGAGGAAGTCCTTTGCCAGTCCATTTCACTATATGTTTACTATCTCCAACTACCATAGTTAAGTGTCTCAGTCAGGAAATTCCATAAATATTTTCTGATTTTATGAGCCAGTCCAATTTTGATTAATTTTGTAATTAGTTCTGGAATTTCTACAATATTATATGCATTATCAACATCAATGAAAAAAGCTAGTGTAGTTAGATTATTGGTGAAGCCAATTCGGATATTATTAGCTAATTGTGTTAGATAGTCTAGGCATGATCGACCCCTGCAAAAACTTATGGTACTCGGTGATAACAAATTATTTTTTTCAACAAACCATTCCATTCGACTGCATAGGATTATATGGAATATTTTCACAATACAGGAAATTAAAGCTATTGGTCTTAAAGATGTAATTAGGTTACAGTCTCTACCGTGTTTTGCATTACAAAAGATAAGCACAGACCGCCATTGAACAAAAAAGTTTCGACAACTTTGAACGATGGCGCTGATTGAATATCCATGTTAAAATTTTATATATTAAACATTTAATTTTTTACACATTATTTTTTCCCTAATACCTACTGGTATTTGACTACAACTACAACACACTGTCTTGTCATGAGAGGTGTACGTACATGTCATAATTTTTGAGGTTTTTAGGGTTCCAGAGCTAAATAGCAAAAAACGGAAATTATAGTTACGTGAAGTCAAACTGTTCGTCCGTCTGTCTGTCGACAATTCTTCTGGGAAACTATCGGCTCTATATAGATCAAATTTGGAAGGTAGGTGTAATATATAAACTGCGGCACAATGGTGTGGAGGAAATAAGAAAAATAAAAATTTTGAAGTAGGTCGCCATACATGTAACTGAGAGGAAAAAATCCAGCGAACATTACCGTACCATTTTGCAAGACCTATGGTATCCCCAGGTCTTGAAAAAAAAACTATAAACGTTTCAAACAGACTTTTTTATTTGTCAATAGATATGCGCTTCTAAAGTCTTAAAAGTGTGTCACGAGGGGCTTCAAAAGTCAGCTGCTGCTAAGGCATTGAAGGTGCCACGGACGACCTTGTTAGATAAAATTAATTGAAGGCCACTCAAAGAGACCGTCCACTTTTTTTTACAAAACAAGAAGAGGAACATTTAAAAGATTGGTATATTTTTATGGGAAAAAAATGCATTTCCTGAAACTAAGGAGCATTTACTGGACAGTGTCAGTATACTAGTAAAATAATTCAACCGAAAGAATCCAACTTTTAGTCAATCGAAGTAGAATGACATGCTATGCACCATTACGTAGTACGTTTCACTGTCGAACCTAACAAAAAATTGAAAGATTTGCACAAAACACCTTTGACGAACAATGGACGAATAATATTCATAACTTCAGTTCCTAACTCCATTACTTGTTTGTAGCGAGTGTTGCTATTATAATAATTCAAAATATGACCACAAAAGTGTTGCTATAAAGAGCTAACATTGATACAGAGGTAAAATATGCAATTTTTATAAATTGACGGGTATTGAGAGTGTCGAGATTACCGGCTACCACCTTACCTGTTAAACTGAAACCTTGTTAAATAATATGTAATATATAAAAATCATTTACTAGCAAAAATGAGCTTTATTCATATGTTCTACAATTAGATACAACTTAACTTATTGATAAAAAAAATTAAATTTGATAAACTTCGTTTCTCTGATTCGTTTTTAAAAACACTGTTATGCGGGACATCGTAATGCTCAATACAGAAAACTTATTTTTCTCCAACGTAGGTAGGTACCTGATTTTTAGTTAAAAGTTTAGTCCGCAATAAAACTGTCGTGAAATGACGAATATTCGTTCGAAATGAAGGATTCGCGTTTTGGTTCTTCGAACGCGGAATGAAAAATAATTTAGCCCCATAATAGATGTTGCCACACTGCTGTATTGCTTTTGACGCAGAAGCTTCTCGAGACCTCCTTCAAGCTAGCAGCACAGAGTCAGCAGAAATCAATAGAAAAAAAACGAGAATTTGTTACCAATCTGTTAATTTATTTATTTATATTAAGGAGAACCAACAGTTATACATAAATTAAAATAATTAGCAGTGAGTGGTTAACAGTCAACCATTTACAAGTTCCCACTCACAGATCATTATCCCCACTGATAGAAATGTCGCTAATTAGTCGTCAAAAAACCAATTTTATTCCTCAAACAGATCGATGTCGGAAAATTGTGAATGTGGCCAGCTTCTCGATGCGCGTGTTCTGTATTCCTAGTATATCACTCTCAAATGATATATATCATTATCACAATGCGAACGAACCTTTAGTAATTGGAGTGATCGAAAGTAGTAACGAGTATTCCGATCGGGGTGGCGGACGACGGCGGTTTGCACAATCAGCGTCTGAATCAACGAGCCGTAATATTTGCTAACCGCACGAGCGCCGAGCGCCATTTCATTTCACTGCAATTTATTTGTAAATTTTAAAACACTAGCATATCTTTATTTCGACCATTATAAAGTACTAGCGACCGCCCGCAGCTTCGCTTGCGTAGACTACGAATTCCTGTTATAAGTACTATTAATGTTCGAGATTGTTTATACGTACTTTTAACTGGAACAAATTTTGGTTACACCCATTCAAACTTTCAATCTTCATTCCCCTTCCACTCTTTAAAAAAACCGATACAATTTTTCATCTCCCGTTTCCCACCCTTAAAATGTGGAAATCTAAAAACCCTGAATCACGTCATTATTTGAGTCCTTCCATTCCCATCCTTAAGTTTGAAATTTCTAAAAAAGCCTTTCCTAACTTAATGCTCACGTTATAAAATAAATCTATGTTCCAAATTTAAGCTTCCTAGACTTAGTAGTTTTGGCTGTAGTAGTTGACAGATCAGTGTGGACAAACGACAGACAGATAGACAGACAAACAAACACAAAAAGTTGCTTATGACACTCTTGACAACCTTCTTTCACGTCTGCAAAGTTTCATTAAAATTTGTTTAGCCATATTGGAAATTAGCTTGAATAGATAAAATTGAATTGAATAGACACATAAACGTACAGACAGACAGGCGGACGGACAAAAAGTTACATTTGTTAGTTTTGACGACCTTCTTTTCATACTTGTGATGTTTCATTAAAATCGGCTTAGACAGATGGACGTACAGACAGACATACAAAAAATTCTGTATGTCACTTTTGACTACATCCTTTCCATATGTGTAAAGTTTCATCAAAATCGGTTAAGCTGTTTTGGCCGTAACCTATTTGCTCGAATAGACAGACAGTTCGTTTTCATATATATAGTCTATAACCCTCCGCTAGATTCAGGCTATCAAAGGCAAAAAGAATTTTTCAAATCCGACTGGTAGTTTCAGAGATTAGCGCATTCAAACAAACAAACAAACAAACAAACAAACAAACAAACGAACAAACAAACAAACAAACAAACAAACAAACAAACAAACAAACAAACAAACAAACAAACAAACAAACAAACAAACAAACAAACAAACAAACTCTACAGCTTTATAATAAGTATTTCTGTTATATAGATTAATAGATTATAAGATAATAAGATAATACTGAAAACCGTATCAAAGTCTATTGCGGTGGTTTGAAAGTAAAAAGTTAACGTACAGAGGCAGACAGCTAATTTATTTTCTCCCGCTATAGTTTTCATATTTCGATAAAAACTGCTAAGATATTAATTAAAATTGTGTGGTGTAAAGGGGAACTATAATATGCATGAAATGCTTAAGACAACTAACGTATTTAATTTGATAAGGATTAATATCACGTTTAAAAAACATCTTCGCAAATAGTACATTATGTTAGAACAAAATTAATTGTCATAAAAAAGGTTATAGTAAGTTAACCTTAAAAGATACACATATGCTGTCGCGGACTTTTGGTTAGAACTTTTAAAGGGGAACAATTCCGTAATACATGATTTTTGGTTAACATCAACCGTTTACGCAGCGCGCGCGACGGAAGCTCTCAAAAGGAATAATTTTTCCCGTTTTTGCAACATTTTTCATTGATGCTCCATTCCTATTGGTCGTAGCGTGATGTAGTATAGCCTATAGCCTTCCTCGATAAATGGACTATGCAACACAACTACAATTTTTCAATTTGAACCAGTAGTTCTTGAGATTTGCGCGTTCAAACAAACAAACAAACAAACAAACAAACAAACAAACAAACAAACAAACAAACAAACAAACAAACAAACAAACAAACAAACAAACAAACTCTTCAGCTTTATAATATTAGTATAGAAGTCAGTTACTGTATCTTAATACTATGATGAACAACAATTGTAATTTAATGTTATTCGCGCATGTAATTTACAGTGTGCAGACGACGTATGCCATATATTAGTTTTTGTATTTGTATGATTCACACTTATTTTTACGACATCGTCTTGTTTTCGTAATCTCCTTAGAAAAAGCAGGTCAAAAAGCATTTATCAATAATTTCCTTGAATTAAAATTGTTGCTTAGTATCAGACACCCAAAATATACTTACATGTTTTTGTATATACGAAGACCGCTGGTAATCTTTAATTTAACTTTAATTAAATTTACTTATTAATCTATCTAAAACCATAAACGATTTCGACCAACGACGGTCATTTACTAAACTACATTTTTGTTTATGAACAGATGAACACTGGTACGGAGTATTCCACGTCAGTTATGTATATTTTATACATAATATGTAAGCTACATTGTACATTTGAAGAACTTACAGTTTAGTTTAAAACAGGTTTAAAACTATACCGCATTGAGCTAATTCCGTTAATACTAATACTGTTTAACTATGGTGAACTCACAGGGTGAACTATAATGAGCGATCGATTGACCGAGTGGTTAGAGAGAGACCCTAACGATTCCCGCCCGGGACAAATATTTGTATGCATGAACATGTTTATTTGTTCCGTGTCTGGTTGTTAAAGTATCTATACTATGTATGTGTTATAAAAAAAAGAATATTTAAGTATTTATATCAGTTAACTAGTAACCCATAATACAAGCATAATACTTGCTTACTTTGGGACTAGATAGCACTATGTGGGATGTCCCAAGTTTATTTATTTATGGAACAAAATTGTAATTGTTTCTACTTCTTTTGCGATTATACGAGTAGGTACCTACTAGAAGACTGATCTTCGTTCGGGTTTGGAAAACTGTGTTGCATTGGGGTATTTGATACTAGAATTTAAATCATATACGTAAGGAGAATAATCAAATGAAGCCATTTACATTCAACGCTTAGCGCGCGAAGAAATAGGACGATACGACCGTCCCGCTCATGCTCCAACTTAATAGCATCGCAAATTGCGGCCGAAGCACTCGAGCTCTGAATCCGGAACGACGGAGCCGGGATTCCGATGGCTCTTACAGAAAACAAACAAAATTTTATGTAGCCCGACAAAGACATAACGAAGGCGCTCCGCCACCAATGAGCACTAAAGGAAATCCAAGTCCCTTATTATTCATTATACCGTTTCGTTTCCATTACACGCACATAGCTCGTTAGTAAAGCCACTGTGAGAACAAACCGTGCCTCTGCACGTCGGGAATACTCGACGACGATTTCGAAAAAGTGAAGATGTCTGATAGACAATAATAGATTATATTTCCGCCTATGCGCATTTCATAAACAATATTTAGAAGTTCATTGTTACGAGAATGATGAACGTGCGAAGCGCTCACCCACCGTGTAACCGCACACAATGGCCCAATCGAGCTTGTAGACGTATTAGCAACAAAGACGACATGTTATTAAAGCGGGTTATTTCGGTGCTAAGCTTCTCCGGACACTGAACGAACACTGACGCGGTTGCCTTGCCGTGTAGTTAGACGTGCCATTTTATGCAGTCATGAAGGGGACGACGACCGATTTATGTGTACCTGGTAGTTCACTTCAAAACTTCCCGGTGCGCTTTATTTTGCTGAACAAATTTTCTATACCCACGTTACACGTTGGAGGAATTTTATCTATCGAACCTGGAGCGATAAAACTTGAACTAAAACACTATAGTGAAACTCTTTTACCTTCCATGGATTAAAAGAGATATATCCAGCTGTAATTTGCGTGATCCTGAGAAAAAAAACACTTTTTTGAATTGTAATCACGTGTGGTTAAGCGATACCGCGGATTTCCATACAAAATTGGTTTGATTACAAATAAGAAACTGTATGTTGCTACATGTATTTTATACTATGTTAATAAGTAAAGTGTATTGTAACATGGTTGTTAATTTATCAAAATACTAGCGACCGCCCGCAGCTTCGCTTGCGTATACTACACATTCCTGTTTTAGGTAGTATTAACTTTCGAAATGGTTTATACATACTTTTTGCTGAAACTAATATTGGGTACACCCATTCAAACTTTCAATCTTCATTCTCCCCACTTCTTTAGGAAAACCGATACTCCCATACTTTTCACCTCCCGTTTCCCACCCTTAAAATGTGGAAATCCAAAAACCCTGAAAGACATCATTATTTATTTATGTCAAAATTTTTATGTTTCTAACTTTAAAGAATAAAGACTCATACAAAGCCCTTCCGTCCCTCCCTCCTTAAATTTGAAATTTCCAAATATTCCTTTCATAAAAAATTGATACGTTATAAAATAAACCACTGTTCCAAATTTCGGCTTCCTAGACTTAGTAGTTTCGGCTTTATCTACGTTGATAGATCAGTGAAGACAAACGACAGACACAAAAAGTAGCTGATGTCACTCTTGACAACCTTCTTTCACGTCTGCAAAGTTTCATTAAAATCTGTTGAGCCGTTTTGAAGATTAGCTTGAATAGACACATAGACGTACAGATAAACAGACGGAAAAAAGTAGCGTATGTCACTTTTGACCACCTCCTTTTCATACCCGTGAAATTTCATTAAAGTCGGTTAAACCGTTTTGGAGATTAGCTCGAAAAGACAGATGGACGTACATACAGACATACAAAAAGTACTGTATGTCATTTTTGACCACTTCCTTTCCATATCTGTGAAGTTTCATCAAAATCAGTTTAGCCGTTTTGGAGATTTGCTCAAATGGACAGACAGACAGATAGTATTAGTTTATACATATAGCCTATAGCCTTCCTCAATAAATAGACTATCCAACACAAAAAGAATTTTTCAATTCGAACCAGTAGTTCCTGAGATTTGCGCGTTCAAACAAACAAACAAACAAACAAACAAACAAACAAACAAACAAACAAACAAACTCTTCAGCTTTATAATATTAGTATAAGGTGACCTGGGGGAATTCCGGCAGGATTTTCAATGAGATTGACAGGGGGTTTCTATTTCGGTCAATTACTAAATGCCTATCAATTTTTCTATCAACTTTATATTACTTCTGTTTATTTAAGAAACGAACATGTGCTTTGTATCAATAAATCTCTGTAATATCGTTGGGTTCCATAAATACAAGTATCAAAAAAATATATTTATTAATTTCTTGTACAAGGGGAATTCCGAAACATGCTGGTGTAATTCCGAATAACATTAAAAATATTCACAAAGGAGTTCTATTACATCTGAACTTAAAGTTCACATTTCTTTTTCAATCGCAATTATCCCTCTCACTAAAATACTGTTGCATTCCTTCAAAGAATAGCTACGCTTTTCGTTCTCCAATCGGAATTACCCCGAAAAAAAATTGAATTTTTAAATTTTTTTTTTGTACGGGGATGCTGCATGCGTCCAGTCACTGATAGCTATTTACATCAGCTAAATCGGTGGGAACTTCATGATGGTTTCTAGATGAATGTTGCCATTATACAAATATCGCCGCATTTGGTAGAACTTTCAAAAATTCGGAATATACCCAACTTCGGAATTCCCCCAGGTCACCTTAGATATTCTTCTTAACACGAAACGGTTATCATTTTAGTTTGTTATAGTTCATAATTATCGAATTAGTTATCTATGTATGTGGGATCGACTTTTATCGAAAACTAAAATTAGAACTGTTTCTTGTTAGAAAGAACATATTTTATCAATGTAACGACAATTTTATGATACAGTTAACTTATTAAGATGGTAAAATAAATATAATACAGTGTAGTTTTTTACTTCTGGTCTAATAAATTTTGTATGGAAATAAGCGGTATCATTTGACCGTAAACTTAGGTGAAAAAAAACGTATGTCAAACTTTGTAGGAAGAAAGAAATTACAAATTGCGCGTGTTTGTAGAAAATAAATAATTATAAAACCGATCAAGTCACTAGCTTCATTACTTGTGGGAAAAAACAATGGCTTGACCTTTCTCTGAGAATTATCTTGATTTAAAGTATAGGATAGAGAGTACCCTGAGGCTGGCTCTATAGTTAACTAAAGTACTATTTGAAAACTTCGTTATCAACATAATATATATTAACAAATTGTTACGTAAGATTTTACATAAAATACAAGTAACCCTTATACAATATTATAGAATTTAAATACGCAATTAGAATAAAAAAAGTGTTCTTTAAATATTATGATGACTCACTATAAAAAGAGCAATATATGATCGAGACATCATAAAATATGAGCATTTTAGAATGTTATGGTTCCTGTTCTATCCTTGTAATATATAATTGTGCTGACGCCATGTTGACGCTTTATTTTTTATTCCTTCTTATCACCTACTGGTATTTTGTGTATTATTATTTAATTTAATTTAATTTTTATCCGTATTTGCCTTTCATTCAATAGATCCCATAATAGAATCCGACACACAAAGACGTGTAGACAAGGATCATCTAGGAAACCCATCCGGTGGGTCACACGCGCGTCCCGCCCGTCTCCCTTCCTCATCCTATGACTCAAATGTAATAAACTTTGGTTCTCGGACTAAACGGCCAGCATTACTCCTTTATTGAACTAATTCAAAGCTCGGTCACTGATAGTGGAAACTCATAATATTTAAAGAAAACTTTTCTCTGGATACCATAATTTAAAAAAAATTATGTGTGCGTGTAACCTTTACGCGCGATTGAAGTAAAACTTCAATCTTTCTTTGGCGTTGACGGCATATATCACTGAAATGATTAAATATTAACTTAAATAATAATTATCATATTATAATTTAATTATTTTTATTATTCATGTGCTTTACAAAGATTATTCAAATGTTATATTAATATTAAATTATTCATTCGAAACAGGTACTTGAATGTCATCATAATTTCTTATGTATGAAATTATAGGTTTGTGGTAACTATAATGTGAAACATAAATTTTACTCTCTAAATTTGCTACTTTTCTTGAAAATACAGCATCTATCGTTGTACCGAAACGCGTTGTTGATTGAAGTCGAGAAGTATTCATAGATAAACCAAATTTTTCTTCTAAAAAATCAACTAACGGCTGAGATTCCTGAGAGCGAAAATTAATATTAAAATCTCCAGTTAGAATCATCGGTAATTCATGATAATTACTATTTAAAAGTCGAGAACCTTCAATTGTGAAGTGAAGTAATTGCTGATGAATGAATTTTATGATATTTGTCAGGCTAGTATTTGTAGAAATGTAAAGAACAACGATAATCACAGGTTGGTCATTCATATTAACACATTGAACCAAGGCGATGTCACCAATTTGTGAAACCTCATCGGAAATTTGTGATAATATAGTTGGTGAAATGTTTTGAATTGGTGTTACATTATTCAGTGTATCTGTAGATGAATGATATACAGCTACTCCACCAGCAGTTGAGTTGGGTCGTTTGTATTGGGTAACGCAAAGGATTTAATAAATTCATTTCCTTAAGTTTCTTTCTCTGATACCACAATTTTGATCTTTCCGCTCCTGTAAGAGCCCTTTGACCCGTTAAGTAAATAATTATTATTTTTGATAAGTATTCTTAAAAAGTTAAAATAAATGTATGTACAAGAAAAATTAATGTATGTCATTAAACTGGGGACACTAGATCCGTGTGGGGCACATGGTATATTCAATTTATGAAAATTTTACTTAATTTATTTTTATTTATTTATTTAAGCTGACAGCAATTTTTGCCTATGGTACAGGCAAACTTTTTATTAGAATCAGATGTAATTATTTGACGTTCAAAAGTAGTAAGTCTTCATAGGTTCTGTGGCGGGGCAAGATATTTTTGGTGAGTTTTTGCAGGCTATTATTTATTACTAAATAGTGCAGATTGGCATTCGAGACATTTTTATTTTGTAAAAAACTTGGTTAATCACATGTTTTATTTAACAACAGCTATCATCTTAAATATATTGTGTACTTACAAAAGATTTATTAACCTAATGTAATATGGGAGACTTAGTACATTTTTTTAAAGGAGACTTGATCCTTTTATCAAGTCTCTCATAAAAACATGTAAAAAACAGGATTTATTAGTTAATAATTTACCTAATTTGTAATACAAGAATTAAAGTAAAATTATCTTTTTTCAGTTAACCACGATGCCACGAGTTCTTTTGCTCTAAACGTTTGGGTTCATTTGAATTTCCGTTCATTTGGGTTCATTTGAGTTTAAAATAGAAAAATAAGTTTTTTTATAAGTCTTGATAAAGAATATCCAGTTAAGTGTTTGAAAGTGTTTTTTGGTTTCCATATTTATTTTTTAGACTGACAACAGCTGAATCTTTTTTGAAACTGATTAAAATAGTGACACTATAATATTTCAATTGATCTCTTAATAGAAATTGAAAAACCTTTTCATGCTAGTAATAGTGTAATGTTTAAAACGACTGATAAAAATAAAGTTACAATTAAGAAATACTCATTTAATTTTAAAATCACACCATGTGTCCCTTGCTATGGGACACAAGATCCTCCGTTATTTTATCAAACTGAATCATATCTCCCATGGTATGGGAGACTTGTTCCTCCCTGGATCAAGTCATCCAACTAGGTGGATCATGTCTCCCTTATATGTGTGACACTTGGTACAAACACCATTCATCAGTTTTAGTTGAATAGCTTTTACATATGTGGTGCAATCCAAAAAATTATCTTTATATAGTTGATAGATGGCATAATTATGCATTGTTTAGTCATGAAATAAGTTATTTCTATTAAAAAATATAGACATGATAGGTCACCAAATTAAAGTGGGGGATCAAGTGTCCCCAGTCTCCCCTACATATACATTGATTTATGATTCATTACATTGAAAAATGAACACTTACGTTTTTTACAGGTCAAGTTATTATCGGGTACTTGATTTTTTCTTTTATTATTATTTATTGATGAAAGAGTAAAATGTTCCTGGAGCTTTGCCATTTTATTTAATATTCACTATTTCGTTTTATATTCTATTTAAAATCATTAATATCACTTTCACATTTTATAAATATTTTCATTTGTTAAGGACCCATATACAAAAAGTGACAGCTCGAAAATAGGTTTTACTTGACAGCTTGCTTACTACTACACGCGCATCTGCATCAGAGGCAACACATACTTAGCTCTATACCAGAACTAATTAGTCTTGATCATTATTATTTTTATTTATTTAAGAATTAGTTTTTTTTTTATGTCAGGTTTTTAATATTGCTTTATTTTATATAATAACTAACGATCCGCCCCGGTTTCGCACGGGTAGCAGAGCCATAATGTGTTTACGGTCGTAGTGTCGTATCAGCTTGTTGTGTCGAACATGTGGACTGGATTTCATTAGATTCAAATGTAACGCAAGTTCGTCCAACTTGGATTATTTTTAATGTATTTTATTTCGAATTCTATAAATATATGAAAAAGTAAAGAATAAATACCTAAAAACAAACTAAAATATTTCTTTGTATACAACATTGATAACTTCAGCCTAACCACGTGTGTCGCGTCGTCCGGTATGGCTCCTAAGATATTGATTTAAAATTGTAGAATACAAACGGCGATCATAATGTTCATGAAATGCTGAAGGTAAATATCGTATTTAATTTGATAAGGATTAATACCATATCCGTATAAATTGTTTTCCAATCACCTCATCATATTACATCATAAAAATAGTATAGTAAGCTATCCATAAAATATAGACATATGCTATCGCGGACTTTTCTTTAGTCCTATAAAAGAGACACAATTCCTCCATACATTATTTTGTTATATCTCAAAAGGATTAGGCCGCATTTTCGATGAAAGTTCCCAACCGGCTTGATTTTTTTCCGACTTCTTCAACAATAATCGTCATATTTCAACAAATTTTCTCTTTAATCACTCTGTCCATCGATGTCAATAATATGCCAATCCGTTCGGTACTTTTTGAGTTTGTCGCGTTCAGACAGACAGACAGACGCGGCGGGGGACTTTATTTTATAATATGTAGTGATAACAATAATACCTGGGACATCCCACACAGCGCTATCTAGTCCCAAACTAAGCAAAGCTTGTGTTATGGGTGTGGGTTAAGATGTCTTTTACAGTTCCATAAAAAAAAATATTAGACAATACACTGTGCCACAGTTATCGTATGAGGAGTTTTGCAATACGAGTTCATTTTGTTTGTGATACGTGGCGATGGCGAAACCGAGGTCCCATTGAATGATGTGACCTTTTCATTTCCCATTTCGTCAAATTCTACTATTTTTGATTCTGGACCGATTGTTTTCAAAATCAATGTCTAAGAGTCTGTATGGTCTTCGATTACGAATCTGTGCTCAGAACTAAAAAAAATTACTGCCTTTGAATCTGTTTTAATTTTTGAACTGCTTGCTTTCAAAATCGATATCTATGGGTCCATGTGGTCTCCTTTCACAAATCTGCGGTCAAAACTGAAAATAGTGTCTGCCATTTTGAACTTCTTTCTTTCTGAGCCTAACACTACTAAAATAAAGTCTGTTTCGTATAGATTAAAATTTTATTATTATATGGTCCACATTACAAAAAAAAAAAAACAAGTCTGTATGCGTTATTACAACAACGATTAATACTTTTGTCAATACAGTTACTATTAATACGTTCTTTATGACATCGAAACTTGTACCGCAATGTTGTATTTTACAGTACTAAATCTTTTTACTTTACACCAATGGTCCATTGGAAAGTTACATTTGGGGTTGCGTTTTTTAGAGGACGCAATTTTATTTTTTAGATGTGTAGGGGGGTCAGTGTAAGGTTAAAACCAAGTTTGTGGAGTCGCCACCCTTGTCCCACGGCCGCCATCTTGGAAAAAGGGGTTGAAATGGTTTTAACGATTTATCTCGTAATCTATTGGTCTCATAAAAAAATTGTTAACATTTTTTGTTGCAAATTAAATTATCTACAACTTTGATTCAGCAATTTTTTGTCGCAGAACCATAAACAAAAAAGTTATGAGCAAAAATGTACAGAAATTAGACTTTTCGATATAACTTTTTTTCTAATCATTTTACGAAAAAATGATATCAGATCATTTTTGTAGATCGTGTTTTGTAGGAACAACTTTTATTTGGAATATTTTTTAATTTAGTCAATAGTTAAGGTTTTACAGCGCTTCGAAGCGAGTACCATTTTTCAGTACTCATAACTATACATATATTATATGTATGTATTAATGATTTGCCATAAGTTTTTATCATCTTGTTTGTTTTTTTATGATAATCTTTTTAATTATTGATTTTGCAATATTGTCAATTAATTATTGACTCTTTTCCCCACCACCCACGAGGTAGAGTCTGGAGGCGTGTTTTTTTTTAAGTGGTATCCCCAGTAGGCATAATCCACGGTAATTTTTTAAATCACAACTAATCTGTCCTCGGTCTTTTTGATGGACCAGGTTGCGGCTCAGCATCTGGTTGGCTTTCTACATTAAATATTAGTTGGGGAACTGGAGAAGGAAGTGGTGTTAATGTCGGCGGTTCATCATCAAAATCATTTTCATTTATTAATTTTGAGAGCTCCATTACGTTGTTGCAAGTCTCTCCAAACAATGGAAGCATACTGCAGAACATTTCAGCCCTGCTTTTCGACATCCACACATCGCTCCACAGTTTCCTTTGCAAGCTCAGGGGGTGCCTGAGGTTTAGAGCTCTGCACTGGCATCAATAATTTTCCACATTTTTTCCAGCCCCAGTCTTCAGGATCATTATAATTACCAAGCCACGACTGGACCTGATGGTAGACTCGGAAACTGTGAAAGCGAGCTGTGTCTTGTGTTGGAGGAAGTGGAGATAGATTAAATGTACTTTTTGTCACTGACTTGGCGAATCGTTTATACCTTAGGCTGTCAAGAGAATTTATTAATTTTAAAAAATATAAAAAAAATAAAAATTATTTTAAAATTCAATGATTGTAAAGTTCTGTAATGGAGTGGCAAATCAATAATTAATTAATATCAATATTGCAAAATCAATAATTAAAAAGATTATCATAAAAAAAAACAAGATGATAAAAACTTATGGCAAATCATTAATACATACATATAATATATGTATAGTTATGAGTACTGAAAAATGGTACTCGCTTCGAAGCACTGTAAAACCTCAACTATTGACTAAATTAAAAAATAATCCAAATAAAAGTTGTTCCTCAAAACACAATCTACAAAAATGATCTGATATCATTTTTTCGTAAAATGATTAGAAAAAAAGTTATATCGAAAAATCTAATTTCTGTACATTTTTGCTCATAACTTTTTTGTTTATGGTTCTGCGACAAAAAATTGCTGTATCAAAGTTGTAGATAATTTAATTTGCAACAAAAAATGTTAACAATTTTTTTTTAGGAGACCAATAGATTACGAGATAAACCGTTAAAACCATTTCAACCCCTTTTTTCAAGATGGCGGCCGTGGGACAAGGGTGGCGACCTCACAAACTTCGTTTTAACCTTACACTGACCCCCCTACATATCTAAAAAATAAAATTGCGTCCTCTAAGAAACGCAAGGTAAGGCCTAAAAAATGTAACATTTCAATGGATTACAATCACAAGCGAGCATTCTGTTTGCACCGCATGCGTAAACCGCAAAAGCAACCCGCTCGCGCCCTTAGCTCCCACCATTATTTATTTCTATAAATAGAGGAACCACGCGAACACCCCTGTTTTGACTAACTTGCCCTTCAAATTTAACGATCATTCAGACCGCCTTCTAAAAACATTATAGTTTAAAAAAACTAAGAAACTTGCGCTTTAATACCAAATCGATCTATAAAGAAGAAAATAACTTTTAGAATAAGAATAAAGTGTTTAATGAGGAAAAATAATGTTATTGTGACAAAACGTGGGGTGCCCGATATCAGTTGTTTTAAATATTTCATTGCACTCCACGATTTTTCACAATTAGATTAATTTTCTACCTATTTTCTTTTTTAAAGTTCGATTGTCTATCAAAGTGTAATTAATAAAAATTTTTTTAACATATTATTGTTTTTCTTTTTTAGTCTCAATATTTTTAAAACTACATTCCATCAAAATTTACAAACAAAGGTGGAACTCACAATTACCTATAAAACGATGAAATGATACAAACCGACACAAAGCTTCATGTCGGTGCTAATCTAACCACTGAGGAGTTCCCTCGTAAACAAATTATCGTGGTGCATCATCAGTTTATAGTGAAAATCAGGGATAACTATCGAAATCCAACCTACATACAAAGTTTCGTGTTCGTGCTATTAACCGGTGAAGAGTATCTTTATGAGGAAACAATCCTGGCTGCAACATCAAGTTATGTTTATCATTTTAGTGTATTGTCATCGAAGTTACTTATGTATTCTGAATTTCAGCCCAATATCTTCAGTGGAAGTGGGTGACAATCGCGTTTAAAGATTCCATTAGATACAAAAAAACATACAGGTGGAACTTATAAAAGCGTATTAAAATTAAAATAATAACACCATTCCAAGAGGACACCACTTTTTAAATATGTTTTAATTTAATATTTTTATCATAAAAAATTTATTAGTTGGTCAACTCGGTAATGTATATATTATGTACATTGTATATATAGTGTAAGATTTTTATTTTAAGTTTAATAGCTTTCCGCCTTGGAAAAAAAATAATTCAAACTAATTCAATTCATAAAATATTATAAATTTACTTTCACCCACGTCTCAAGATTGATTGAGTTCAACTTTACCATACGTACAGCATTTGATCGGAGAGAAACAAAGACGTACACCCGACCTTTCAATAGCGCTCCTCGGAGCGGTCTGAAGCACGATACCGTGTGCGGTTGATTATAAACTGTCAGTGTGCTGTCAGTTCATACAAAATAGTATGGCGAAATTTCGGTGAAATTGCATATTATTGATAATTTTTTTCTGCCACTTTTCCGTTTATTATCAAAATTTCCTCTAACAGAAAGAAAGAATGAAGTATTAACAATACTCAAATGATTTTTTTATCTCAAAAAACCTTGTGATGATTGTGTAATATGTACCGAAAAATGTTAATTTTCCGAGATTTCGGCAAAAGTGGGTTACAAAATAATATTTTTTCAGTGTGAAAGAGTGTAAAATATGCAAATGTTTTCTAACACAATTGTAAATTAAGAACTGATCTTTATTTTAGAATTAGGTTTATGACCATATATCTTTCCAAACTTCCTAAAAATGTACCTAAACATGCCGTTTTTTTGTAATTGCCCCCTTAAATAAAATAATTGAGAGTAGAAAATTGAAGGTTAGATCAGCACATGTCAATGTAACCTTGTTATCTTTGCGTTTCGTTATTGGAATATTAGTACGTTTTAACAAGATTTTTTTTATAAACGAAAAATTAATAGAATATAATTTATAACAAAATTTGATAGTAACGTTACTAAATAACACAAAAAATTTTAATTCAATCGTTTTAGTACTTTATATATTTTTTAACCGCGTATTTAGAACTATATTTTTAGAAGTTATGATCGTGACACGGAACGTTGAGTGACAATCAGTTGAGTTTTATCCATATTGACAGAGATGGCGCTGTCTTAACTCGAAAAACCATCGAAAAACAAATACGTAAATGTGCTTTTTATTTTAAATTGTAATATTTGATACCTCTTGAAACATCAAATCTTATTTTTAATGCTAAAAATTATTATTTAACACGTTCAATTTATTTTAGATCTTATCAGTAATTAAAATACTTTATAAGTTTGCAAATACACAGACTATAATAAGCGTCACTTCCGTCAGAAAAAAAATCTGAGTTACCCCCTAGTCGCGCCTAAAGAAGTTTTACTTCAAAAACAAACATATCCTTCATACAAACACAAAACGTGTGTGTGTGTAGTTTTTTTAATTTTAATTTTTAACGACTTCCTCGTTTTTTACAAAATTGTTTGGCAACAGCAACCAAATTACAATCCACTGACACGAGTACAACATACATCGTTAAAATAATTTAGGGAAATGGCCCGTTTTAGTGCTTGCGTTTATGGCAGGCTGCAAGGCGCAACGATAGCGGCGTTGGCGCGCGGCTTGCCAACAGCGCCGTCGATAAATAGGAGATTTTTATACCAGCGTGTTTTTAAAAAAAAACTCCACATCTGCTGGAAGGATCCTTCCAAAAAAATACTTTATAAGCCCAATGTGAAAAATCCCGTACACGGCTAGAAACAGAAACTCGTAAATTATAAAATAATTTTCAGAACATATTCACTGCAGAGCCGTAGGTAAGTGTATAGCTCTTACACACGCAAAGTAAATTCTAGACTTTCAGACACGGAACATTAATTCTGTGTTATGAGGAATAAGTGGCGACTTAAAAATGCTATTTTTTTCCTGATTAATAACCCTGGAAATCGTTTTATGACTTATGACTACTTGGCAAATATATAGTAGGTATAAAAGGCCGTCTTAAAGTTGTATATGTTTGAAATATAATGTTTTGAATTATTTGTTTCGGGTTCACCATGGGCTTTCACGTATTTCATTCAGCTCAGAAGCATCGATCATTTTTAACCGACTTCAAAAAGGAGGAGGTTCTATGTTCGTCTGTATGTTACTTTTTATTTGAAAGGGAACACTCCTGAAGTAGCCTCATTGACACCAAGTCAGGATCTGATGATTGAGTCTTAGGAAAATCGAGGGAAGCCCTCAAATTTTATATGATCGCATAGTGTTATATTTTTTAATTGTTCAGGTATTTGCGTCTGGGAGTTCATCATCTCATGTTACTAAGCTGGTGATGGAAGCTACAGTACTCCTTAACAGTTAGGAGTTAGAGGATAATACCGCGGTTTGTCGACAATTTTCTCCAAACCGTGCTGTCTCTTTTGAGCAGCGCGTACTTCTGTACGCCCTTACGTTCTGGAAGCCCTTTTCATACTAAATACAAATAAATTACAGTTACGTATTACTAAAAATTTAAAAACATAAAAAAAGTTAAAAATAAAATTTTCACTTTAAAGAAAGGAGCATTAACAGGCGGCATATAGTTAATGAAGTCGGTGCCTACTCACTATTGCCACTTTAAATTAAGACACTTTAAATTGTGTTCTATATTTATTATAGTTATAAATATATAATTGTTGTAATTGTTATTACCTGGTAAGTACCCATTTAAAGTGTCTGAGTTGGCACCGACTTCATTAACTATATGCCGCCTGTTAATGCTCCTTTCTTTAAAGTGAAAATTTTATTTTTAACTTTTTAGTTTATGTTTTTGAAGTTGGTTTTTATTTTTTTTTGAAAATTATTTTATTTTTCAATTTTTAGTTGAACGCATCTGTAACTTATTTGTATTTAGTATCAATGGGGCTTCTAAACGTGCTACTCAAATGAGACAGCGCCACGATTACGCAACTTTAATTCAGTGTCAAATTGAGGCATCAGCATGCCTAGTAGGTAGTGGGATTCCTATGTAACCCTTCAATCTTAATTAAGTATTATTTTTGTGCGAACTGTACATTTTGGCATATTGAACCGCGTGAAGTAATTCCAACAAAAGGTAACTGCTGTAAATCGTTAAGGAGTTCCTTCGACTGTGTATGGTCTCCATCATCAGACCTGTAATGGCACTTATAACCCATATGAGTGCAAAGTTTTCATCAATAGAAATGAATTAAGTCCAAACACCAGGTAATTGCTGTAAATCGTTGAGGAGTTCCCTCGATTGTGTATGGTCTCTATCATCAGACCTGTAATGGTACTTATAGCCCATATGGGTGCAAAGATCTCATCAACAGAAATGAATTAAGTCCAAACACCAGGTAATTGCTGTAAAGCGTTGAGGAGTTCCCTCGATTGTCTTTCGGCTCCATCATCAGATCGGTGCCCGACCTTCATTAAATGGTACTAGTGGTAGTACTCCATAAAAATACTTAAAATACGATACTTTAAAGTATCATTTTCGAAGATTCCCCTCAATTTCTCTGAGATGCCATCATCAGATCCTGGTTTCCTTAGCATGGTACCACTCTGAAAATACCTCCTTTCCAACAAAAAAAAAATATCCAATTCGATTCATAAATACGGTCGAATTGAGTAACCTCCTTCTTTTTTGAAGTCGTTTAAAAAATAAAATCAAATTTTAGAATAAAAATAAAAACGACTTCAAAGACATAAATTAAAAAGTTAAAAATAATATTTTTACTTTAAATAAAAGAGCATTAATGGGCGGCATATAGTTTACGAAGTCGCGTAGTTGGTGCCAAATCGTTCACTTTACATCGTGCTCTATATTTATTGTAGTTTTAAATATATCATTGCCGTAATTGTTATTACCTGGTAAGTATTCATTCACTTATGGGTGCTTGTAGCTCATTGTACGTACGTATTGTATCGAGTACGCTCAAGTACGAATTGTGTAGAAGTCCTCTTATGCGTTTACTGTCTAACCACTCATACTCTAGCTAGCTGGTGTAAGATGGCTAGTTTTAGTCAGAGTTTCAGTGCGCAACTGCGTAAGGTCCCTGCGCGCTGCTCTTCACCCCCGAGAAACCCCCGCGCGCCGGTTTCAACCCCCCGAAAATGCGAAATGTCACTTCGATAGACTATTAAAACCAAACACTGCTGTCAAATTAATTTACTCTATGAGGTACATAGATTTAAACATCACTATACGTATAGATCGGTTGTCACCATAGCCAATTTCATTCAAACAAAAAAAAAAAGAAAAGTATAAATGTATTGATAGGATTCATTGTAAAAATTAGACCATGTGCAGTTTTATTATGATGCCGCATCCATATAATAATGTATCAATTTACCAGGTAGGCATAAACGACGAGCGAAGATTGGGTGCCGCAATCATAACGAAGGTTCGAACGAAGCAGGCCAAGCCAACCCCTCCTATATAGTATCAGAGCGTAATTAACTTTGTGAAATTGGATTTGATAGCTCGTGTCAAAGCACTTCGGATATTGGTTCATCGTACGCGAACCGTGAACACGAGGGAGGACAATAAATAGCACAAGTACCTATATTATTATTTATTATTATTGTGTTAATGAAAACCCCGAACGGTCCTGTACGCGTTTTTGATGACAAAATGAAAAACCAGAGACGTGTATAAAATCAAATGTCACATCCATAAATTCGTCAGTTGGTGAATATATTAATTGGTTGTAGTTTGCGCCGTTTATTTTTTACTTACGTCCATGATAATAAACAACCATATATAAACAATAAACAATCATCTCTATGGTTAGCATAGAGGCATAGAGTTGTTCTGTAGGCATAGATTTTTATCATTTAAAAAAATTTATCCTATTTGTTTTCACATTTTATTACTATTGCTCGTCGGTACCCATAATAATGCACCGCACCGCGAAGAAATATTAATTTAATTACCATTTTGACATAATTTCAACTAGTGCAAAACATACAAGCCTCTAGAGTCACGAAAGGGTGAAAAAATCGTGTGCATGAGCGGTCGAATTCTATCTTTTGTGGTTAATGTGGAATTCTGAAGCTAAAACAAAATTGAAAACAAAAGTAACTTATAACGAAACAGTGATACGACATTTATAAGCATTTATTTTAGTAGCCACCAGGCCACTATCACATTAGAGCGACCGTTTTCATCACCGAATCGGTGCATTCAAATCACCATATCAAAATGGTTATCGAAATCGGACGTAAACGGGCTCATACGAGGCGGCGATCGGCTTTATTACGAGAACCCATCTCGCAGACAAAGCGAGCCGCCAACGCGCACCCCAAGTAACACCGTGATAAAACAACATAACCGAAGCAGCTGCCAACATACTCAAGAATAAAAAAAAACAAGTAACTTTCAGCGAGGAAGAAATTAAACAAAACCGACGAATTGCAAGTCGGACAAGCATTAACTTAGAGTTCGGTAGCATTTTTCGACTATCAACTTTGCGGCTTTGAGTTAAAGTTTATTTTAATGACTCCAATATTTAAGTTTGCCGGAAGGAAACTGAAAATTGAAAATATCCAAACGCTTTGCAAATATATCCTGTTCAAAACAATTGTCATTGAAAGCAATTCTTAATATCTACTTACTGTTAAGTTTATACCTACATTATTTTAGATTTTTTAATCACATCTAAAAACGACCGCCGACCGCTTAGCCTAGTGGGTAGCGACCCTGCCTACAAAGCTAGAGGTCCCGGGTTCGAATCCCAGGTCGGGTCAGTATTTATACGATGAATATTAATACTGGTACCGGGTCTTGATTGTTATGTGTATGTGGTGTCCTCGCTTGGTACCCAGAACACAAGCTAATGCTTAGTTTGGGGCCTAGACGTTGTGATGTATTCGTTATTAAAAAAAAAACATATCTTTTAGTCTTCAAAATAAAATGAGCATGTTGACCGTACGGTTAAACCGTTAGATTTTATTAGAAGATATTTTTTAACTTTAAGGGGATATATAATTTTTAACTTAAGAAGCTAATATCTTGCAAAATATTTATTTAAATAAATATTTACTAAAGAACTTAGGTACATTGCATTTTTAAAGACCTGTCCAACCTTACCGCACAGGATGGGGTGCGCAAAAAATATATTCATCCTTTAGTTCAATATTTGGAAAGCCACCAGTAAATAAGATGTCGATGAAAAAGATGGCGGAGATATACTTGTGACGTACAGACGGACGGACAGGATTTCACAAAATATAAAGTTTCAGGTTTCGCTATTTAACTACGGAAACCTAAAAATGAAAAATATAAAATACGACATGCTTTCAAACATACTTATATACATAAAACTTTTGACCGTAAACCCACGCCGCCGTAAACGAATAACAATTAAAAATAATACTCGTAACTTGAAAAAAAAAAAAAAAACAAGGTCCGAGCGAAGTTCCAATTCGCAATTTAAAATTGTTACTCATTCGAAGGACCCTTTTTAGGTTATATAAAATGGTTCCCTTGCCGAGGACGAGATTAATTAAAAACAAACCGGACCCCAACTCTCGGATTCTAATTAAACATGAACTGAAATCGAACTGAGACGTTTCAATTTACATTTTAAGCTAAGATATTTCAAGAGAGTGGTTGTGTTTCGTCATTTCAATTTTGAATGGAATTAAAGGACTTTAAATGACCACTTCAAACGGTGGCGGTAACTGTGTCAATATGAAACGATATCAACGACTGTCGTTGAGCTAAAATAGCCACACCGGCGCGGCGACCGCCCGATAACAAACACAATATCACCAATAAATAAATAGTAGTTATATCTGAAATTGAAATTTTTTTTGCCTATTAACAATAATTCCCTTTATTTGTAGTACACAGGCGATTGCAAGAAAGTTTTTTTAATGTGCTCATTTGTTTGCGCTCACATTACGCCATACGCAATGACGCAATTTGACTACAAATTGCTTCAAATTGAAACATTCTGGCGACCGCTTAGCCTAGTGAGCAGCGACCCTGCCTGCGAAGCTGGAGGTCCCGGGTTCGAATCCCAGGTCGGGTCAGTATTTATACGATGAATATTAATACCCGGTACGAGACCGGGTCTTAATTGTTATATGTATGTGGTATCTTCGCTTGGTACCCGAAATACAAGCAAATGTTTAGTTTGGGACCTAAACGTTGTTGTGATTGTATATGTTATTATTATTATTCTATTTGAAAATTGTATGTAGAATATGATATTTTAAATAAAGTAGCGTTTTAAAGATATATAATAAAACATATGCATGTGGCACTATATATGTGAAGTACCTACACAGTTGAATTCTAATTTGTTTTTAATTTGATTTGATTTCAGTTTGTTTCGCAGCGTCTATTGGATATTTTATCTACTCTATAGTAATTTCACTACTTGTTTTTTCAGAGTTTATCAAACCCCGCTCCATAGAAAACCACAAAATTGAAATTAAAAGTATTTTCGGGTAACTTTATTTTTGATATCGATGTTCTTATAAAGGGCCTTTTCATTTTTAAACAAACGATCGAGGCTCAATACTGAACTTCGTTTCTTACAATTAATTATTTAAAAATAATTAGACCAACATTGAAAGAATTATAAAAAAAAGAAAGCGCAGACGGATTTAACTACATTGTTCACCCCTTCAAACTTCTAATTACAACTGACAGGCGTTAAGAACTTTCTATTAGGTTTTTTGTTCGGCAATGTAAAATACTATTACGAAAAATTAAAAAATATTTTTTATTCGATGTTTTTAATAGTCATTTTTACATACTTAACCATGTCTATTAACTATTTATCGAGACAAAATACCGATGCTCAAATTAATGTCACTTTTATCACCCATTAAACATCATTAAGTAAAATATCACTTTAAAGCCCAATTAGCGGACAACCTTTGTTGCAATGCAAATTAAGTCAATAAACGACCTGTTTGACAGTTAAAAAATTATATTTTTAATGAAGGCATTAAATTATAGCTTCTTGCTAGAAGCGGCAGAGTTTATTCGTGATTTAATTTTTTTTATGTGTACATTAACATTTATTTAGTGTTTTTTTTTGCAACCACCTGTAGGTAGATTAATATTATTCGTCACACAAAAGTATAGCGTATGTATTACACGTATGTCAAATAAGCGAGTACAGCGTGCTCGAAAACAAACTTGTAGAACAACCCAATCTATATGTATACATAAAGCCGAAACTAAGTTTACAAAGGTAAATTTTGGAACATACCTAGTCATATTTTACAATGTAAACCTAAAACATCCGCTAAGGAAAAACTTTTGAAAATTTCAACTTTAAAGGGGTAGAGGGAACGGGAGGAGGAACTTTGTACGGAAGCCTTTGTTCTTTGAAGTTCGAAACATAAAAATTTTAAGAACACGCGATATTTTTAATTGGATTGAAACATTTAATATATACGCCGGACTATAAATATGTACCTACCTACGCGAGATGTTTCATTTAGTACGTGTGATCAACAATCACAAACAGAAGTTGTTGTATGCTACAATCAAATCGACAAATCTGACAATATCTTTAAAGATAAGATCGGATAATTAACTGTCATTCACTATTAAATGAATTAGCATATTGAATTCGTGGGTTTATTTCTCGTTTATTATTCATACATTCTGGTCTCAGGTATCAGTTTACGAACTTCCACTGTATACCCATCCATTATGAAACGAAAACAATTTATGTTAATTGTGTCATAAAATATTTATGTCTCTCTACCCTAAGAAACTTCCTTCCACTTCCAAAACACTTCCAAACACTTCCAAAATATATCACGAATTAAATGTGTATAAATTGGCAAACGGATTTTCCAATTAATTATTTCAACCGTGCCCATAAATCGGGGCTGTCGCTTCGGGAATATATTTTACGACACAACGTCATAACGGCTTTACAAAAGCGACCCAAGTCTCGATTGAATTAATACCACTCAAAACCTATATCGTTACGTACACGTCTTCGATATCGATTATCGACATTTTCACATCAACGATATGAGAAAAATATCGGTACAAAATAAATGACAAGGAATTGAACTTAGAAGGAATTTCCCAGAAATTCCTGGAGAGCACTAGAACTACCGTACCCTGATTACAAAGGCAGCGTGCTTGATAGTCGGAGTATATCAAAGAGATACCGATGTGAGATGTCTAATGATATGAAGAGACAGTGATAATGAAAGTCAAGTTTATAGAGAAACAAGAAAATTATCATTGAATTGCAGATTTTTTCGCTGCGTTTTACTGTTACCAAAATAAGCACGTGGTCGTAAATAATAATAATAATAATAATAACGTACACATGACAACAACGTCTAGGTTACCAAACTAAGCATTAGCTTGTGTTTTGGGTACCAAGCGAAGACACCACATACATTTAACAACCAAGACCAGGTACCAGTATCGGTATTCATCATATAAATACTGACCCGACCTGGGATTCAAACCCGGGACCTTCAACTTCGTAGGCAGGGTCGCTACGCACTAAGCTAAACGGTCGTCAATACATTATCTTTTTGTTTAGTTTTTACGATTAGACTTTCGCTAGTCAAAAAGCTTTCACAGCAACTTAACCTTGATCTCGCATTTTAATTTCAAACGGTCACAATTTACGCTAATTTTGCAATACGCTTTTGTGTTCGCTACGCCTTATTATCCGACGGAACGTTGCGGAGGAGAAATATGACCGCCCTAATCATATTTAACGTGTCATTAGAATTGGCATAAAAAATGCTCCATGTCTATTATTCCTACAAACAGATTTCGAAACAATCGACGAGGCGGGCGAGAGCAAGCAACGCAAAGCCCCCGCGACAACGTGTTATTTATTCCCGGTCGGGCGCTGTTTACGAGCACAATATCGCCGCTCGATTTCTATCCGGCCTTGGGGACGAATAAAAGGAGGCATCGCATGTACGCACAAACGATGCCTTCGCCTAATGTGCACCCCGCTGCTCCATTAATAGTCTGGGATTCCACTGCATAAAACCTTATGTCATGAGCTACCGATACCTAACCAATTACATGGGAGGACTACACCCTTAAAAAAAAATTTTTTTTTGTATACATCACAACAACGTCTAGGCCCCAAACTAAGCATTAGCTTGTGTTTTGGGTACCAAGCGAAGACATCACATAAATATAACAACCAAGACCCGGTACCAGTATCAATATTCATCTTATAAATACTGACCCGGCATGGAATTCGAACCCGGGACCTCCAGCTTAGTAGGCAGGGTCACTACCTACTAGACTAAGCAGTCGTCGCTAAACAATATCCACCAACCATCAAGCCTGGAGGGTTCAGAGTTCGGACCAAACGTAAAGTTGTAGTGGGCGCAAAATTACGTCACCACCTAATAGAATGAAACTTTTACATGTCAATAGAGGTCTGTCACAGAAGTAAACTTTGTCTGCCGAATCGGAAGAATGGAAGGTTCCGACTTCAGACCAAACTTAGGATTGTCGTGGGACGTCAAAGTTACCTGAATAAGTTTTTACATGTGAACAGAGATCGAAAAAACACTTTCTGCCGACCATTAGTCTGGAGTTCGGACCAGACATATGTATAGCGAGTCGCACCAAAAGAGATTACGTAAAAATATATCGCCTAAAGTAAAAACTGACAGCTATACTTTGTTTAGAACCATGATTAGTTTTATGTCCGGCACAATCAAGTGCGGGCACAGAAGTCATCACGGTTCCGATCAAAGTATAGAGTCAGTTTTATGTGTTATAAGTTATAAGTTTGACATAAGAGTAGTCAAAGTTGACCAAAATGAAACCGATGTACGTTCGGACGTTTGGTCCGAACTTAAAAGTCTCCAGGTTGATAGAGGGGACACAAAATTTTTTATTCGACATAGTAAAAGTTTTATTCTAGTAGGTGACAACGTAATTTTGCCAACTCTAAGTTGGTCTGAATTCGTAACCCTCTAAGCTGACGGTCGCCATGCAATTTTCTTAACGATGAGATGTAATTGTGATTACTATGACATAAAATTGTTCGGTATAGGTAGCTTATGACGTAACGTTTTCTGCGGGGGGATCTCAGTGTATATTAGGCACTGAGGTACACGCATCTCCTTTAAAACGAAACAAGTACAGTTCTAGAAAGACTTGAATATCGTCTAATTTCAGATATTGGGTTATAAAAAATATAATAGAGCTGTTATATTTTAAAATCTATTTAATCAGTTATTTGCGTAAATTGTAACATTCGGTCGTACATTATACATTCAAATGATTCACAAGCCCAATTATTATAGGTCTGTTAGTTATTTTGAACTTTTACAGTTTTGGGTTTAAAAATTAACATTCTTGTTAAAATGATCGATCCTAAATTGTTGGAAGCAATTTCGTTCGTCGCCAGCGAATTGGATTACGAAAGGCGAAACGGCGAACCGACCGTGAATACAAAGCGACGTGAAAGAAGAAAAAAAAAATGAGAACACGAAACACTCGTATTTCAAAACAAAAGGAAATAAGATTTTTCCCGGGCACTCCGGTCTCAGCTCGAAGGGCGTCCGCAGAAGTTAATATTCATATTTTAAAGTCACGCCTCCTTTTCAAATATTCCCGAGAACAGAGCGGGTAATCAAACAAAATACAACTGAGGAGGCTGACTAAGCGACAGAATAATTTATATGAGCCCCCTCCCCCTCCCCCCGCACCCCGTGCTGAGCCAAGAAATAATTGCAAATTATTTTCAATTAAGTAAAAGCAGGTGGATTATATGAATAATCTTCCTTGGGTAAATTACGACCGGTTAATTGCTAACATTTTGCAACCACGCTGTATTCTTGAATATTCGAGACGAGTACCTATTTGTTTTTGCAAACAGTTATTAATAATAAATTACAATAAATACTTGGGACATCCCACACAGCGCCATCTAGTCTCAAAGTAAGAAAATATTATGGTACTAGACAACTAATATCCATACTTAAATATTCTTTATAATATTATACATACTATGTAATGCACCATAAATTTTTGTCCTGGACGGGAATCGAATCAGCGACCTTTGATTTTACAAGTAGGATCATAACCACTCGGCCAACCGATCAGTCAATTATTAATGAATTCAAAATAACATATATTCAAGAAAATGTTTTTGTAAGTAACCGTAAAACAAAAGTCTAATTAACAACTGTTGACTGTTCAAAGAGCAAAAATGGCGGACTCGATCGAACATTAAGGGAATTAGTATTACGTAATGTCGCCAAATTAATTGCTAGCTAAAAACCCGCATATATTAATGAAATTAATGAGGGCGTTAACAAAATCTCATTTGCTTTAATCCTTAAATTTCATTCGGGTTTAAAACGGTGTGTCCTTCCTTCCTTAGCGAGACGTCAATTTGAGAAAGGTAGCGTAGCGGAGCCACGCACACGCACGCCTCGGTTGACCCGTGTTAACAATGTATAAGCGGTCACTGAATGCTTAAAAAGAAAACAAGGGCTCACCCTGTTTTTTCAACATATAAATATTGCGTTTCTCCTTCTATAAACACGCACAATGTGTCGTCTCTTAAAATCTTATCACGATAAGACAGAATGGAGTTTATTTAAGGACTTCCTTCAAAGACGCGAGATCTTGTCAGTCCGCTGTCGCTATCTCATGCGAAGCCTACGAGGCTGAAATAGCAATAATTTAAAATAATTTCAATGCCTTTTAGAAAAAAAAAACTAAACAAATACTACTTAAAAAAATAATTAATTAACCTGTTTTACACATGCGATGTTTTTTGAAAATTATTATGTCTTGTCTAGTGTATTCATATCACGTGTGGTCAATACACTGCTGCAATTAACTTTGGTAGTGATTTAAACCCAATTTATCCCAAGTAGAGACCGTTCGTGGCCGCCCGTAGATCATAGAATACATGAATGAAAGAAGAAGAAGAAGAATGCGGTGTCACCGTAGGTAGTTTTAGCACATTACTACATGATACGTTAATTTCTGTGACGGGTCACGAGATGCATATTAATCACTGGTCTGACAGTAACCACATAGCAGCTGAATGGTGCATGCGTCATATGAAATTTAGGTAATAAATTGAACTCCGATAATTGAACGAATGCGCCATAGCACTTATTTTTTGTATGGAAAATTGGAACTGACATTTGTGCCACAGAACAATAGCTGTGCATTGTCTGTGATTGATAACAGGGTTCACGTATAATAAACAATAATACTACTCTATGTCCGTTCTGTGGTACTTATAAACGACTTCGTGTGAAAGAGAAAACGTTATACAACAGGATAATGTGAAAAAAGAGATACATAGTTAATAGAGCCGTCTGGTTGAAAATTCCCGAAGACCTGTGCGTGACCGAAGTCTTATAACGCGATCTCTCTCTAACACGCTTATATTTAATACTGCCATCTTTTTTTTGTGCTGTTTGAATAAAGTTTGGTTGATACTAGGGGCTGATATCTAACGATATTGATACGTACTCTAGATTTATATGTACTAATACGTAATCTAAATAAAGAGCATTTTTTTGACTACCGTTTCAGAAGAACAGTTATGTAAGCTTAGGTAACTCGTAAATAGCATATCCTACTTGTGATATTAATTTTGAAATCACGCAGACACACTTTAATTTGATTTATATATTCATACATAGTGTATATAATATATTTTAAAAAATACCTACATACAATAAAAAGAAAGAAGAATCCATCTTGTACATGTTTCCTAGAGATTCAAAAATATAAGCAACTTGAAGTAGTTGAAACACAAACGGAACGAATACACATAATTACTCTTTTTTGCGACCAAGACATCCCATTTTACAAACACGCGCTGCGGTTTTTCTTCCGGGCTTAAAAATATAACGCTGTTTAAACCGATAACACATTAGCATTTTATAGTCCATAAAACAAGAAAGCGAAAATGACTCCAAAACGAATGACAACAAAGTTCAAATTAAATCGACATTAACAGTCGAGACTAGGAAACCCGTGAAAACTTTTACGACAGTATAAAATGATAAGTGATCAAACTTGATCGCAGCGCAGAAGCTTAACGAGCAACCGACTTCCTCTATAAAATAATGAACCGTCGTCCGTCGCATTTCAGTATCCCATAAAATGGCGGCAGCCGAACGACGACGCGACGCGCGACACGGCATTGCCGGCAATTTCATAAATGCGCATCACAAAATATTCTATTGTCGCTGGATAGCGTTCCACAAACGAAACGAACCGGCAAAGATTTAAACGAGCTAGATTACGTTATTTCTGTATACTTAATTCATTCGTATTTTTAATTTAGGGTATAAATCATGTGATAATTCAACAACCATGTCGAAGCATTTTATTAAAATATACACTATCTCATTGTTTACTTATCTGAAATGCAAGATTGTGTTGTGCGTATTTTCAATGGAATACCGTTTACTTTTATCTAATATTTGTACGTCAAAAGATAGGTTTACATTGAATCTAACTCATCCCTTTGATTATTTACATGTCTAGATTTAGCCATATAACCATGCAATACAATTACTACAAAAACAATGCACCTTTTTATATACACTTGTGAGCGTCACTATAATGTTCTACATTACGCCATGACCCACACTAACCTTCACTGTGCCGCGTGAATTACTAGCAAAATGCTCTTCGCGATTCATAATAGATAAGATCTTAAAGCGCACTTTAAAATGCTTTTTCAAGATCAAGAGTAAACTTTTTGTAAAAAGGTCTTTAAAACGTTCATCATCTTGGTCCTCTCGATACAGGCACGCTGTCTAGTGTGAGGACCATAGTAAAGACATATACCGTCAATTGTTACATTAGTTTTTTCTGTTGTTAGCGTACCTACTTGTACTTGCAGTATTTTACTGTTTTTTAAATTATTTCTAGACCGCTAATCTGCTGTAAAAATAGACTTTTGTCATTTTCATTTTTTTTTATAACGAGAAAACTGCCTTTAGGTATACGCTAACCTAAATATTCAAGCATCAATAATGTTCTAATGACTAGCACGGTTAGCAGTAACGCAAAGTTTGTTGGAAATCTTATAAGCGAAGTGCGGTTGACTGTTATGGGAGCATCAACATTAATTCGGATAACAATTAACTATTGATTCAGTTAGAATTCCTGTAGTTATCCAATTTTAGTCATTTACACAATAAATTCGCCAGTTTTTTTTCCAATTTAGAAGATTATCTAACAAAGTTGGTTATTTCATATAATTTACCCATTAAAAATCTGCCAAGTGCATGTCAAACCACGCAAAGTGATTCAGAAGTAGGAATGAACATTCATAGGTAAAATTCAAAGAAAAATAGATTTAAAAATAGATATTTCAAAACCTGTTAATATTTCTTATTGAAACCAATTTTTGCTGAAAATGTTCTTTAATTAATACTACCTTAATTTGTTTCAGAATCTTCCACCCCACACTTGAAACGCTAAAAATGGGGGGGGGACATTTTACAAGACTTAGAAGCGCAATCTCAACAACTAGTGACTTAAATAAAAAAGTCATTCTAAAAAGTTTATATCATTTTTAAAGACTTATTTATTCTATTCCACACGTCGACGTGCGCTGGAATTTTTTTTTCAGTCCCTCAGTCACGTGTACGGCGACCTACCCCAAAAATTCTTTTTCCGTAATTTTGTTACACCACTAGTTTACACCAAATTTTATCGATGCAGTGCCAATAGTTCCGAGTAAAACGGCTGTGACAAGCCGACAGACGGACAGCATTAAAGTACAAAGGTACCGTTTTTTACCATTTGGCTGCACACCAAAAAAAAAAACACACACAGTCATAAATTTAGATTTGCATAAATATTTAGCCGCCAACACAAATGAAACACGCCATTTACTTGGTATTTATTATACACGTAATACACCTTTTGATTCACGAACCAACAAATCGGATATATGCTTCTTGATTCACAAATTGGTTAAGTATAATTTTATTTATAGTTAATGATTTGCAGCATACGATTCGTCTACAAGATAATATCAAGACTAATTTAGGATGTTATATAGCTTTTACACAATTAAAACAGAACTAAAAGTCATGCTCTTTGTACCCAAATCGATGCTTGTAAGACTCTACAAGACTGTTTGGTCAGACTAATAGGTTAACGTATTAAACTTTTGTCAAAAACTGTTTACGGCTTATATAATATTAACCTGGGACATCCCATACAGCGCCATCTACTCCCAAACTAAGCAAAGCTTGTATTATGGGTACCATACATACAACTGATATATCTACATACTTAAATATTCTTTATAATATATACATAACATAGATATTTCACACCCAGACACGGAACAAATAGACATGTTCATGCACACAAATATTTGTCCCGGGCAGGAATCGAACCCAACACCCTTGGCTAGCGTATCTAACCACTCGGCCAATCAATCAGTCAAAACGTCTTATTACTTATTTATCACTTACGTATATAACCGAAAAAATATGATATTTGACCCACGTATTTGACGCCGAATCTCTGTCTAGAAAAGTAAATAATGGACCTTATTCCATCAATTAATGGAAAAATCTGACGGTTCAGACATATCAATATTTAGAATGACATTTTCTGCTCAACTTTTTTGCAAGCAAATGAATCATTGGAAATATTTGTTTGCTCAGTATTTATTGAATAGAAAAATGAAATATTAAAATTAATTTCTTAAAATAACCCTTGGTTCTTGAAATACTTAAAGAATACCTTAACAACAATTCATATATGTACTTAATTTTATTATCTTCAAAATAAATAAATTACTCACAATATTGGAACAAACGACTCAACCTTAGACATAAATAACACGATTACGTCTACTCGTTAATTTATGTCTCACAAAATAAACGTTTCAAACGACTATAACTCGTTCGACGTTTCCATAAAAACGTTGAATGGAAGTTATTAATTTAACGCAAAAAAAAACTTGGCCATAACAAGTAATTATGAGTCCATTTGCGAAGACCTCTTTAAAATTCGCCTCCGCGTACTGATACCCGATATAGGGGGACGAGATCGGGCGGGGTGGAATGGAGGGGCGTGGACCGGGGTCGTCTAAAAGGTAAAATAATTAAAGACGACATTACACGGAAATGCGGGGACGGAGAGATCAAAGGGAGAACTTTTTTTGAAATACGTAGCGATAAGTAAACACGGCTTTACACATTGTCGGAAAGAAGGCGTTCTGACTTGCAGTAGAGTATATAGTTTCTATAGTTATATATTATATTAACATAAATAAATAAAATATGTGTGTGTATTAATCCGTAGTACATGGAACTGAGCTATGGAAATTTAAAAATATAGTAAACGACGAGAAGATACTTAGAATAGAACGTGTCACTAAACAAAAATAGGCTATTATAAACTACGTCCGCTTCATCATAATTTTATATCTCATTGTCTTACGAAGCAAAGTCAACATGTTTTTCAGTGACAGCTTTTTAAAATAATTCTACTTACCATTATTAGTATCCTTCTTTTGTTATTGGCTCAAAGGACAGTAAATGCAAAATGTAGAGAAAGACCGGTTCCTCTTGAGACTTACCTGCGAACAACAAAGACAATAATTAAAAGTGTTTTTGAGAATTCTCGAAAATCAAGAGGATATTAATATTTCAAACGAATACACAAGTTTAAAATATTCAAAGTAAATAATAACTTTCAACGTTCCCAATATAATTCGAAAAGAGACATTTTGCTTTACGAATTAAGAATTCTCTCGTCGGACCTTAAGTCATAACAAAATCACTAAACAGTCTTAAATTGTTAAAAATTAACATTCAAATTGAGGGAGCGCTGTTAGTGGAATTAGTGCGAGTTTCGTCCATAAATCGTCTCGAGTGGGGGGCGGCGAGTTGTAACCGAGGCGGGTGGAAGCGACTTGCTCGGGCAACCCGACTCTGTTTGCCAGTTGCCGGTCGACGCCGATCTAGCTGCTTCTAATAAATGTAGCAGAAAACTTGGAGCCCTCACGCGGGTGGCTGACAGACAAAGTCAGTCGAAAACCACGTCTCGTCGTAACGACTTACAGTCCAATTTTCTGTGTTCGTGTACTACAGGTTTACAACTTCACTTCGCGCTCCTCACTCCCGCGTGTGTGATAGGGACTGAAATATAGCATTATGGGTTATGAAATGTGCACGTCGAGCTTCTCCACCTCATGTTTCCCGGCTCCGAGAAAATGAAATTACGCCGCACAAAGAAAGCGCGCACGACACGTCTCATTCCTCCTTTAAAGCTCGCGCTCCCTCGGCGCACTCACGATATAGTCGCTTTGTTCGGAATAATTTATTTTTAAGCCGTCTTCTAATGGAAAAATGAATGGATGGTACGAAAATTAACAGCTTTTGTACTGAAAGTTGCATTACCTTTAGAAAGTTTTTCAGTATGACATGATTTTACTGTGAATAATAAATACATCAGTAAGTAATTTAAAAAGAGTGAACGAGAAACGACTATACATAATTTATTTAATTAAACTGCTTACTCGCGCGGATTAGATAAGTACATAACATGAAATTACTGTCATCTCCATAATTGACGGCTGGCGTAACACTACCATCATGTTGTCATGTAATTTAGTAAATCGGAGTTGTAGTTATTTGGAGATACCGCTTCGCCGCATACCGAAGTCGATGATGAATTTTTTGGGCCGATGCATTGCTACTAATAGCTGGGTTTGTATTTTTAGTTTTTAATACAAACGGACAGAAAACGAACTCGAAAAGAAATATTCTAATTCACACTAATTTATGCAACAGTTACGTATGATTGTTTTAACACGAGTGCTATTTTTTGATAGCATTTGATAGCAGAATATCAAAGTAAGAGTATGAGTGTTAAAATAACTAAATCAGTGCAGTTGATACAAGATTTTATCTACGACCTAGAAATTAAAACATGTACTTACAAAGATAAATCAAAATTTAAATATTAAAAAAGCAAATTGCATATATCCATAAAAGCCGCAGTACAATGAATGGGTTTTATTCTGATGGATAAGTAAACAGTTATTAAAATTAGGAAACATCGAGGGACGGGTGGACGAATGTGGTTTTATTTTTTTAAACATTTCTCAAAAGTAATCAATCAAACATTCTCTGACAATGATGTTTTTGACAGATCGTTAACTACCCCTCGATAAACACATTTTTTACTTTGTGCATACAATTAAATAAAATTTGAACAATGCGCAAAAATCTGTGATAACAAAACTAAGTGTCACTGCAACACATACTCTATGTTAAGATACCGCGCATAGTTGTGCGGCGCAATTTTCATGTAATGTGTCTTAATTGTATGCGTGCACCATAAACGTTCGTTTCTTTTTTTTGAGAAAATTTTCTGTTATAGGCATTTATAGTTGATACAGTTATAGTTATAGAATTGCCGTTACTTCGATTTTATTATGAAGATTGGCGCCTTGATACTGCTGGCTTAACTGGCAGTGTCGAAATCACAAACGATGCATCATAGATTATGACGCTGCTGTCAATGTCATGATTCGCACACATGACAAGTAGAGTAGACAAATATGTCTATTGATTCAACAGAATAGATATTACAAACATAATGCGACGTTCGTAGGCACAAAACTGTCATAATATTTCCCACGGGCCGAGGTGCGCCACCAGGCCACCACACGCAAATAGAGTCGTCCGCTCGCCGGTAATTGAAAACGATTAACAACAAAATAACTTATGCACTTTACATAATAATTAATTTGTTACAAATACTACTTTATACTTCCTGAGAATTACATTTAATAGATATTTATTTGTACGGTATTTTATGCAAGGTACAGAATAAGTTTATGCTAGTTTTTATGTTATATAAGTATATAATTATCGTAAATGGCACGTTCAATAGAGTTATGTCGATATTTCAATCAGTAAATGCTGTTCAGATGAAGCAAAACTGCTTTGCGAGATAAATCTTGTTATAAAATGGAAATTTTAACCACTTCTGATAATAAGAACTATTATTGTCACAGTTTATCGATTGATTTGCCTTATAAACATTAATGATAACGGATCGCCAGTAAGTATAATCTTTTTTACGCTGAAACTTTTGGAATCACATTTGTAACTCATTTTTTTTACAGGGAAATTATAAATTTAGGAAACATTAAATTTCGGATTTGCAATAAACAAAATGAATAACATGAATCTATTAATCAACAACAACATGATTAAACACCGATATAATAGAACTTACATGCGGCGAATATTATCGTTCGTAATTGTGTCAGTGTGTGTATTCAGCTGTTGGTTTATTGACTATAAAATCAACAACGCGGTCAAATGTTCATTAAAGTCATTTGTATGTATGTATAAATACATACTCTTAGACTCGATATTATTTCTTGAAAAATAATTCCTTATTGAACTACATACTTAATTCATACCGTTCATTTTGTTTTGTACCACATAAATTCAGTCCAATTTTATTAACTTTGGACGTATTCATATCCTACATAGGCGGTTCGAGTTGTTTCGTACCGTGTAAAGTGCGACAGAGATATAAGATGGACACGATGGCGAGTTAAAAGGTGACGTAATATGACAAAAATCCGACTGCGTGGATCTCGACATGTGGCGTTTAGTCGTGTAAAGTTAATAGCGCTATTTGTTACCCGTACGCGATCTTTATCGTGGGGATTGTAGCGCATTGTGTGCATTGCTGATATCTCTAGTTTACTTGGTACTTAGGGCAGTAATAACGCATGGGTTTGAGTTGAATTAATTTTAAATTAATGAGGCAAAAATATTTTTATGGAATTTTAGAGCCCCTTGTTCTGAATTGTAATAAAACAAACCTCAATATGATATAAAGTCACGTACATAATTGAAATTGTCGCTTAACAAGTCTAAAAATAGTATTAAATTATACCTATTAAAGACAGCTACGAGTATGAAGGGTTTTTATGTTCCAATCTACAAATTGGCGTACTTTGTATCACGTATTGTTTGACGTCATATGCTATAAAAAAATGCTCGTAAAGACAAATCTAATGAGTCCAAACTCGGTGGGTTTACTAGAAGCCATAGAAGAATTCTGTTATCCACCTTCCAGCAGCATCATCAGACCTTCGTCACTATGTGTAATGTAACACGAGCCCAAACTGCCATCGAAGAATTCTGTCATCCACTTTCGGCTCCATCGTGAGATCAGTTCGATGGTATCATACCTAATACAATTTATCAATTGTCCTATAAATGATACATACATGTTAAAAATTTCAATTTCGTAGGTAAACGGAATCAAAGAAATAGTACTTACTAAATTCGTTTGCAAAATTTAACTCAACACGAACAGGTGAAGTTAAATAAAAGCTTGTACAAAATTACTATTATTATTATATATATAAAAAACCGAATATGTCGGTCGATATACAACCAAATACGTGGCGGAAACGAAATGCAGAAACAAAGGCCACGGGTTCGATTCCCCCCGAGACAAATATTTGTATGCGTGAACATGTCTATTTGTTCCGTGTCTGGGTATAAAATACTATGTAAATGTACTATAAAAAAATCTATGTATCAATTACCTAGTACCCATGATACATACTCTGCATAGTTTGGCACAAGATGGCCGTGTGTGAGATGCCTTATTATTATAATATATAAATAAATAAATAAATAAACAGAGATTTCAGTTCCGTTTCATCGATATTAAATTATGACCGCATCGCAGACAACCGGTAATTGATTACGCCGCGGAAACTTAATAAACGGGCGCCAGACCATTACATAAATCTCAAGTAATAACTAGTAATTATCTGTTCACGTGATGTTTATGTGTCGTACGGCCTACCAAATAAGATACATGTAAAGCGATGTAAACGAGCCGTTGCGAGAACCTTGTCTCATCGACGGGAATAAACATTAAATTAATTAAAACTTTAAGTAGCCGATATATGTGCTGTGTATTAATAAATGCATTTTATCGAAATGCGGCCCGCTTGTTCGTCTTGCATATATTTGAATCAAATATTCGGGTATGGACAATCAAGGTGCGATGGGTACAATGACCTTCTAAATATCTATAGCCAACATGGCCACGATTCGCGTTCTGAGGGTTCAATACAGTTAGAAACGTATATTGATGACGTGTTTATTGCTATTCAACGCTAGAACGCCACGTAAACGCCTATTTTTTAAAAACATTAAAGAAATTTTTAGCAGCGTGGTGGATTAAGCTTCAAATCCCCCTCACCCTAGGGGGAGGGCTAAGCGCCTGCAGTGGGGCACAATGGACTGGTGGAAAGGAAAGATTTTTTTGTTAATGCGATACAACTATAAATTAACGATTTTCAGATTTATTCCATTATTCGTGCTGTTAGCTTACTGTAAACTTACTTCTGCGAATTTTCATGATTCTATAAAAAAAGCATTTGTAACGTTTATTTTAAAAACTATATTTCGTTAAAAGCTTTTAAGTTCGTGAGGTAGGTAGATACGTTGTGTGTGTTAGCAGCAGAGTGAATCATATTTCTGTATTAAATACGATACATTAGTATCATTACTTAATTTTAAAAAATAACTGTAACGTTAAGAAAATTAATCAAAACTTAATATTTTTGTCCATGGTAATTTCATACTTTTTAGCTACATAGGCCGTTACACAAAAGCTAACCTGAGCATTTGTAAAAGTGTTGATTGCTTCCAAACATTGCATTTATATATTAAAAGAAAATGCAATTTTTTGTGCCATATATTAATATTTATTCAATGATGTATCTACGCGTTAAAAATAAAAAATACATAAAATTTATAAGCTTTTTAAGCGTTTTATATAGCCTGCTAATTTTTTTAAGCTACCTGCTTAAAGTCGTTGTCAATTTTAAGCTATCTCTAGGCAAAACCGTAGCTGCGGCTGCATTCTGGTATATTAATGCAACGAATTAGCGCTGATTTCGCGCTGTTTCATAAATCTGTACTCTCGTTGAAAACTTAATTTAGTGACCATATTTTTGAAACGGCCGCTGAATATTTTGCCTCAATACGTATATGCAAGGCGACCATGAATAAACTACCTATAGTACTCTAACTTTTAATTAATTCAATGTTTATTTATGTCACTAAAACGAGCTTCTCGTATTGGCTACCTACAAAATAATTTATTTATCGCTTTGTGGTGGCGACACTTCTTTGAAGTCGGTTTTATTTTAATAAAAACTCTTTATAGTTGCGTTTTATTTGCAAAATGTCTTACTACCTGTACACATTATGTTTTTATCATTATAACGGCCTCAAAGACTTCAAACTCAGTTCGATACTCGATCAAAGGCATATAAATTATAATTAAATAAATTATATACTAACCTAAAGAAACTGGTCTTGTCTGCTTTGTCGTAAGAAAATAGCAATCAGCAGTAACAGTTTAATTTGTATTACACCATTTCATTGTATTTAGTTTATCAGTGTGATGTCAGGCGTTCATTTTTGTTAGAGACACTTTTATTTATATATTTTTATATAACCTATTTTATGTAGTAAGTAAGATATGAAACTCCAGGTCTATGAGAAATAATATGATTGTATATAAGCTAATTAACAGATTGTTTGTCTCTAATAAATAATAATTAAGTAAAAAAATAATAAATAAATATTATATCAAAATACCCTAACAAAGTGCTATTCCAATACAATGAACGCAAGAATAAAGAATTTCCGAATTAAAATGTCATAATTTACATAATGATATATTAACATCAACAAATATTAGCGAGAATATCTTAGAGAATATTACGCTAACATCTAATGGTAAAAAAAAAATTAAAAAAGTTAATTTATTCATGACCATATCTGATACCTTATTATAATAATTCATTGTGACTTTTGGAATGTTATGTTAATCGGATTAATATAGCCGCGGGTGTCGATAAATTAATATGAAGGTGAATGATTCAGAATATGCAAAGCGTACTCACCGATCCACGACCACGTATTATAATGAACACGTCGTCGGTAGCTTAAAAAGAAAGTCATAAACAATATTATTATATACCTACCTACCTGCACCAAGAAAACGGGATTTTTATAGACGAGTAAAAGAAATATTTTAAAAATAACAAAATTCTTATAATTTAGAAAATATTTAATACGAGTATCAACGCGAATTTTTCAAAATATATGACACATAAAACAACTTGGGAGCACATACCTATATAAATTTTCGCATTATTTACAGACAAGTCACGAATAGTTTGTAAGTCGCCACGCCGTTAGAATTAGAAAAACTATCGAAAAGTGGTTGTGCAGTTAAAATGGACCACTCTGTAAACTTATAAAATTTACTCAGATGACAGATCGAATGTTATGGCATAAATTGACGATCGTATTATAGTTAATTTATGTCTTCGTAATCTCGTATAGGATCTATTTGGAAGTGTAAAATGTATTGAACAAACAAAGTATCTCATAATATAAACAGTAACATTTCTTAAATACCCACGGCATTTAAAGTACCCGAGTATATTTTCAAAGTAAATTTAGATACAATATTGAATAACATAAATAATAATAATAATGACGTACATAACACAACAACGTCTAGGCCCCAAACTAAGCATTAGCTTGTATTTTGGGTACCAAGCGAAGACGCCACATACATATAACAACCAAGACCCGGTATCAGTATCAATATTCATCATGTAAATACTGACCCGACCTGGGATTCGAACCCGGGACCTCCAGCTTCGTAGGCAGGGTCGCTACCCACTAGACTAAGCGGTCGTCGCGTCAAGAATACACTAAAACTTTATCAATTTTAATAAGAGTGGTAGATATATAATTACTGTATATACGAAAAGACATACCAAACATTTTTAACGCTTCCCAAAATAAGTTCGATGTGCGTCGAGTAGCGGACTTTATCGTCGTGTTAGAGCGTCGATCGAAAAAGTTCTGGATACACATGCCTAAATTAATGGTATACACAAAGTGGTACCAACAATTCGTAGCGTTTTTAGTATCATTGGGGGCGCGATGTCATATAGCCTATTCCATATCAGTTTAGTCATATATCCATATATCCATTTACGTGTTTAGATCAATGCGTGTCGTCGCTTGCATAATTGCATCGCTGAATCGCCGGCCCACCGCCGCATACAAGAATGCGCACGCCCGCCACACGACGCCCTACCTGTTGCATTAAATAAGCGTTAGCCTTCACAAAAGATATACCTAAATTCGAAACTATCTTTAAGAAACACTGACTAATTTTTGTTACTTTCGGCTTCGAAGTACGCGCCGTACAGTCGGCCCCGGCCGGATCAACCGAAGCGACGTGTTCAGAACTTCAGATTCGCCTGACAGGATGGACCGACCGCACCGTGTGTGGCGACGTGGCGTATATGAAAACCCTTCCAGTATCCTCCCGCAGCTCAGAAAAACTGGGATTCTGAACACTGGAAGCGTTTCCATATACGCGATGAAGACGTGTGTGTGCGACGTTAAACCGATTACTTCAACGCGAATCTTGCGTTATTAGGAAGGTGTTATAGTACAAGGCAACGTTTGCCTTAGAAAACGATTTCAGTTTTGTCTGACCAGCAGGTCTAACACGCCACTTTATCCGAACCTTATCCGCGCTGTTATTTCACGGAAACACTAAATGCGTAACACGAAACCACTTTATCTGCCGCGGATAGCTCTGGCGGTGAAGTCGCGAATCCGCTAACTGTCAACGCTTTCTTGGTCTAATTTAGTATGAAAATCGGTAACACGCCACTTTTATACGCCGAGGTCGAACGGATATTTGACGATATTTGAGGTCGTAAATAAATGTGTCAATCTGAAAAACCATACAAACATTTTTTTAACTTGTCACATTTCGTTATCCGCTTCAGCTGTTTCAATCTGCTACCTATCCTTTGGCTGTCATGAAAGGATAAAAGTGTGCATTTTACCGATTTGACAGAAGTTGCCGAATCCGCTATAGCTCAACGCCGATAGAAAGGTTACGGATAAAAAGTTGCGTGTTAGACCAGCTGATGACCTTCTCGTTTAAGAGGGGTGTTTAATTCCTATTTTGCCTGTTACCTGTGCATGCAGTAGATATATGATCGAAGTGTTCGAGAGTAAGATACGTCGAAATCGCGCTCGACGCTTATCCGTATTTATGAAGGGATATTTCTACGCCATAAAAGATCCGAGTGTCATTACACAGGTTATTTTATACCGTTACTGCTGAGGCATTATATTTTACTGTTGTATTAAGTCGAGCCTCGTTTTCAGCTTGTGTTCTTTATATTCGGTTCGGGAGTCACATCTTTATTTAGTGTAATACAGGCAAATAATCGGACGAATGTGGAGCTATAAGTCAGATAATAGCTTCAGAGGTTTTTTTATACTTCTTTAGTGTTTAGTACGGTTCCAATCAAACTTTATGGCGGATGGGAACATAGGCACAAGTCGCGTCGCAGTAACCAGTTTTAGGTGTAGCGGGACGCTGTGGAGAGAGGGGTATATGACTGTTTTTGCGCAAGCACGCTTATAGCGTTGTATTCCGATCCGCCATAAAGTTTGAGGCGAACTATACTCTCAACTAAATAGATTTTTACGAATTCACTCGGTGTCATTTAAACTCATTAAATGTAAAAATATATATAAAGATGATCGCGTGATAGAATCCCAAACAAAATTATTTAAGTCTTAAAAAAAACGGTTAATGCAATATATTTTTAGGCCTACCTATTAAATAGTGTATAATTTGGGAATTCTCTTGCTTATACAACAAGATTTTGTCCTTTTAAAGTCAATACCATATTTTAACCATAAAACAATAATGCATAGTTCGCAATCGGTAAATCGCTTCGGAAGTATCAAACCGACTATCTCCTTACACCACGACCTTACTGTCCTAAGCTAGAGCAAGTTAAAAAAAATACTAACTCTTATATTTTTTTTTTTAAATCATTAGGAATAATATTGTATATGAGGAAATTTAATTTAAAGAAAACATCTTTTAGGAATGGATGCTACAGTCGTAATATCAATTGTATCATATTTAGATACGCGACATCCGCCCATTAACATTTCTAACGACCCAAGCGATAATTTTATATTTTCGTATTGGATAATATTTGAGTTATCAAGGTGGTTTCTACAAAACATGTTTTATCTAGGACAAAAAAACAAAACGGTTATTAAAACACCCACAGCGGTCCGCTTAGTTTCTTAGAGGCCGTGTAAGTATCATTAAGGCGTTTGTAATAAAGCGAGTATTTGCATGGGAACGACCCCGCTATTTGCATATGCAAATTACTTTCCGTCTTTATTCGGCCCGCGGACGTTAACTCGTCGTCCTTATGTAAATGCTGCACCCCTTGTCTCTCTGTCTGCCGCCTCGATTACCAAATATTCTGGTGCTCGACGACCGATAAAACTCCAAAACGATCGCGCTGCTCGTCTTTCATGGAATACAATCGGCGTGCGCCTAATTAGAAAATTCTCATTAACAATGAACAATGGATAGGAAAGTACTTAAAAACGAATTTTCACGACGATTCTATTACCTACCGACTGGAATTCACTCAGAAATTCCTCGTAACCTCCGCATACAATTTGTAACATAACAACCGCACATGAAGAGCTACAAAATATGAAAGTTTATGGCACTAAAATATAACTTGATTTAAACCCTAAAAATAGGAATCGTCCTGACAATTGTATATAGTTAAATAACTCGTCAAGAAAGCCTATTCCGATACCTTTAAATTTACAGGTGCGGAGAAAAATATAAAATAATTTGATAAAGGTTTTGATAACGTTTTTATTTTGTTCTTAATTTAGCGTTTGACATGTCATTTGACATAATCGGTGTAGCTATTTTGTGTTCAAAAAGAAATATTGTACAAAAAAAAATCAACAAAATCTACACTAACCACTATACCTGACAAAACAATTATTTTGACTTCGTGTTTTACATGGTAAGTAAAATATCGATGTAATTCTGACATTGTACTCAAAAAGTAAACAATTGGACAAATTAATTTGCTTTAAATAAACATTCAAATACATTGATTAATTACTCTTTAATACAAGAACAAATACTTTTTTTTAAAATAGAAACCAGCGATGGAAAGCAAAAATAAAGTTATCCAGTCCCACAATAACAATAGGGCCGCGGCATGCGAGCAAATGCAATATTACACTGTAATGCTGGCTTGACATACGCACCGACAACGACTACATGAATATTCGATTCGGCATGACTTAGTGGTGTATAGTTGATACTAAATTTAATAATATTAGTACATTAATGTCACGGATACGTTGAATATTTACATACTAAACCGCAGAGATGGCGTGTATTTATTTGTCCAAGGTGTGATGGTGGTGAAGACCTCAACTATTAGTAGGTAAATTTATTTAGTATTTAACTAATAATATTGTGAGTTATGAAGCGACAACAGAAAGACAGACACCACGAACTATGTAAATGGATTCCAGTACGCTATTTTTGGACGAAAAACTAAGCGAGTGAGGGTCACGCACATGGAACTTATCACGCGTGGGGTATACCAACCACGGGGGGAGGGGGGCAACAGAACAGCCGTACAATGCGAGCGTGTGTAATTGATTAACAGTTGGAGAACCTGTTGTCTGGAACGGGAGCGGCCACACTCCAGCGGCGTTGATTATAAGGAGGTAGAAAAGTTAGCGGAGGACGTATAGTCGTAGTTCTTTCTACCTTCATGGGGCACTCTTTATTTATGTTACCATAATAGTTCCCACCTGCTGATATAAATTTGCGGCAAATTTTTCACTTTCGTCGAGGCCCCCGTTCACGGATATACCAAGGATCACGGATATACGAACTTGTCGCCTTGGTGCATAGCGAACTTTCCTCAACTGGTGATGGAAGTTCTTAGTACAGTCTTATGCCTCCCGACAAACAAATTAAAAAAAAAATTAAAGTTAGTAAAAGGTTCTTATGCCACATTGCATGCTGTTAGAGAGAGAATAGACCAGAGATGTTTTTGAAAATTCGGAAAGCATGATCGCTTATTTTATTTTTATTATTTTATGTATATTATATATATCTTATATTTTATTTTTTTAAATTTAATAAGTAAATTTATAATTTATTTTTACATCTTCCAGAAACTTTGCGAGCTAATAAAACATAAACAAGACACTGTTCGTGAGTAATTTTGTTTTTGATAGAACGATACAACATTACACATGGATATATAAAACAGATATACATGTTGTGCTGATAATTTTTTTATTTGTTCCAGTTTAAATGCTGATTTTTGGATTTTTTCCGATAAATAATAAAAAAATTACATAAAAAACCCAGTGACGCTAAGATTTTTTAGGAAGCTGAGAAGATACCAAACGACACCTTCTATCGATCAATTTAATTTGGCAAACGATGCGTCAAACACCTTGTACATTGTTTCCGAGCGCATTATTGATGTATTGAAAAATCCAAAACTCAAGTTGTCTTCATAAAGTTAGTATCCTTTCTTGTCCATAGTAAATGTTGTGAATCATCGTGAAAACATGACAGATAAGCGAATGACATTTTTGAAATCTACGCTACGGGATTTATGGCAGATTTTCGAAGCCCGATCAATGGTCGCACAGTCCGTTAAAGCACTACACTAGTATTCTTCTATTTAATTACACCAGTGTAAGAAGAATAAATCGAATTGTGCTTATTTTCGCTTGAAATAGTAGGAAACAGTAGAAATTGTAACCTAACGCAAGAAATGCCAGAAAATGGTAGGATATCGTAAAAAATCGGCAGAAAAAATAAAGTAAAATGTGCGTTAAAAAAAGGCCAATAATTGTAGGAAATGCTAGAAATTGTCTGTTGAAAAACGGGGGATTCCCTATGAGGTTACACTTCTGTTGAGGTTATTACGACCCACCCATTTTTTAATAATCTTTCACGTAACGTAAACCTCATTGAAGTAAACCATTTTAATTTTAAACTGTGCATTTATATGTTATATATGATGTACGACTTTGATTTTTCGCAGCCACTTTGATCAGAAGTACATTGTCAAATAACATTGTCCCGAAATGAGCTGCGGGTTGTTCGTTCGTGGAAACGGATTCTGAGGATCCAGAGAACTCGGGATTAATTCGTATAATTTAAACTCCTACACTAGGAGAACACGATGCGCGGGCAGGTATTCAGCTCGTCACCTTGGGGGTGGCGAGGGTGTGGGAAACGCCGACGCTCGACGGGTGCGAGTACGAGGGGTTGGGGAGATACTTCATCGACTCCGCTCGAGCTCGTACAAGATGGCAGCCGTTTGCGGTTGATAGTTTATAGTTATTAAGTGAGTGCGGCGTGTCCGAGGCGTCCGTGCGGCTTTATCACATTGTTAGAGATGTTATCCGCCTACGACGGATTTAGCGTGAACCGCACCGACCGCTTGCGGTTACGTCCACACAACTAGAATTGAAAATCGTAATTAATATCTAGCTAAACAACTAGACAACATTTGTCCTTAGATAAGTAGGCACACCAAATATCGAGTTGCTAACCTTTTCGTTTTGTCAAACACTTGGCGGCCGTTATCATTATTTATTCTGGGACGCCGTGATAAAGTGATAAAGCGTGTCTAATGAGTGTGTCTCCTTCGACTGAATTATGTATCATACACCAGATTGCACGTTAGATTAAACAAACTGATTAAGACGCTGACAAGCGTAAAAATCATATCAATTTAACTTACCGAGGAAAATAAAAAAACTTACTTATATTGATTGTATTTTTAAAAACTTAGCTGAATGCAAAACACGTTTAACCAAGATTTTTTTGATCGAAAAATTATTACAATGTCACTACGTAATATACACGTTTAACAAATATATCTTTGTTAAATGAAACTGTACCTTACGAAGTTAAAAACAATTAGTTATGTGTTTATACATTATTAAAAAACGTCGCTGTTTTATATTTTTAATTACGTAGCTATATTTGACCCTATTATTTCTTTTTCGTACTTTCTCGAAGTTAATTCAACGGCGCGCGTAAACGTGAATATTTGCGTCTTATTCATTCGTACCCAAATCTACTGTGGTCGGTGAGGCGACCTGCTCAATCGCTCGTCAATCGCTCAAGGACGTTGGGTATTGTCAGCGTCTTAAATTACAATTTTTTTAATTTTAGATAAACAGCGATTATTATTACTATGGATACAACAAATCGTTTGTGTAATTACGGCCTGTTCTTGTGGTACTGGCTACATAGTAATGAGCAATGTTCCTCGCTTGACCATAGTATCTAAGTAATGCGCGCGGATGGATGCCGAATGACGTCATCTTTAAGCATGTGCATTTTGCCATTTTTGAGGATATTAATAAAATTCTTACTTACAAATTAATTAATTTTTGTTGATAAATAGAAGGGCCGAAACCGATATTATTTTGGTTACAACTAGGGATTAAACGATACTGAAGCCACAGATAGTTGCCGCAGCGATGAATCGTAAACCGCCAATTTATCATGCTATTTTAATCGGTATAACGTTACATGTTAATCGTCAATCATTTGTTATCGTTACGATCAAACGTTAACGGTATCGTTATTGTAAAAGCCGAACCGTTTAATCATTAGTTACAACTTTTATTAGTTTTAGGGATACCTAAATATAAATACAGCCGTATAAATATCGGTAACCAAAATACAAATAACCTTTATCTTTGTGTAGTCGGGTCAAACCAAAATTGGCAAAGTGTAAAGTCGCAGCGCAAAATACCGATTTACAGCGGTAACCGAAAAAACTTCGATAACTCTTTTTTTCGGTTATCACTAAAACGATAACCTTAAATGTAACGGTAACCGCGACAGGTGGCAATAGTGGTAACCTTAACTGTAGTGGTAACCTACCAATCTTCGGCACCGGTTACCGACATAAATAAAGGTTTTCAGTGTCTGATAAATATAACATATTACTATCATCATCATCATCATCATCAGCCCATTTTTACCCCACTGCAGGGGCTTAGGCCTCCCCCAGGGTAAGGAGGGGGGCTTGGAGCTTAAGTCCACCACGCTGCTCCACTGCGGGTTGGGAACTGTAACGACCGCCATCTATTGACAGCGTCCGGGACCGACTGCTTAACGTGCCCTGCGAAGCACCGTGTCAGTGATATTGTGTACTTAAGTCAGAAAAACTCATTGGTACACGCCCGGATTCGAACCATGGCCCGATGGGGCCAAATTCGAGACAGGCTCGTTGCGCTCTGGGCTATCACGATACATATTACTATAAAAAGCAAAAATTGGGAAACTGTTGTATCGTGTCTTTGTAACTCAGCTATGAGAAATTGAAATGCCTATTCCAGTATAAAAACCCTAAAAATTTACAAGCAGAAATTAAAGTAGAATAATTAATTTGCGAGGTTATTACACTAAACATCAATAATTGTACATAATAAACTTGTAAATGTTTAGTTGAGAAATCAATTTCGAAAATAAATACAAGCATCAACACGGCTGAGCGCTAGCCATGAAATATAAATTTTAATTAATAACGAACCGGACTGCGGCAACAATTTATATTCCGAGAGGGATATTCGAGCAACTTCAAAGGGCAACGGCGACAGGCGCACTTATAAATCTTCTGTGGGGATAAAAGTAGGAAAAGCAAAGGAATTTGTGTGGGCTCCGGCAGACAAACTGGGGCCTCTCTACCCAATGTATGTGTGTACCATACCGTGTTAGTACCGCCATAACCATGGGTAATTTATTTTATTACTTTAGTATGACCCTTCACACAGAGGTAGGTCTAGCAATATTATTAAAAATGTTTATTGATGGATTATAAAAACGAAATCACACGGCAGCTTTGTTTTTTGTTTTATGTTTTTGTCCAGTAAAGCCGCGTATAGATGCGAGATAACTACCAGGGACGTAAAGCGCTCAGGAGGTGTCGGCTTCTCGCCCATAAATCGCTCGGGCAGAGAACGCGCTAACGCTGATTTACAGATTCCCCACACGCGGCCGCCGCGACGACTCGCTACTGGCAATTTATTCTAATACCCGAGATCGACTAGAAAGATACTCGATAAATAAATTTGAACAATCTTTAAATTTTCTACGATTCTCGTGCCTGACAATCTTCGGAAAACAAAAGACAACTTTCTCTTTTGATAACTTGCCAAATTAAATTTCCTTGAAGGGAACTTTATTCATTTTGTAAAACAAAAGTTTGTCTATCACTAGAACTTCGTAAATCGCCAAAGAAACATGAAAGAGAATAAAATAATTGCTACACAAAGTTGTTCAATAAACGTGATCCAGTTTTAACTGACGTCAAAAACAGTATTAAGAATTAATCCATTGAAATATATGTCTGCGCTATACTCGTAACAAAGTTTATCCACTAATGGACTTATTTTTGACTTATGTGCTTACAATGTAAGAAGATATTAATTGATTTCTTGACGAACGGGGCGAAATTGTATATTTCCGTCGAGGGAAAAATATTGAATCCAATGCCACCAGGAGGCAATAATTTTACACTCGAGACCCCAAATAAACCCTCTATTGTACATTACCCCTACGAGGGAAATATATTGACAATGACCTATAATATAAATATGTATTGTAGTGTTATGAGCTCAATTACATTTTACATTTACTTGATATATATTACATACATGGATGCGGTATCACGATATAGTTAGTTGCACAAGGGGTTTATGTAACGGATTCCTTTCATTGACCCTTTCTTTGTTTTTGTTTGAATTTTTGGCCCATACCTACCTATGCTGATAACGTAATCTATGTATCTATCAATGTTTATTAGGTACTTTAAAAAATATGAGATTTAAAAAATATCAATAAGTATTATTCCGAAGAATATTATATTATTATACCCTTCATTTCTGTCGTCAGAGGTGGTCAGAGCACTAATTTAATTTTTATATCCAAAATCTGTCAAACGTTTGCCAGTCAAAGTTATTACCATAAAGGTGTTATTACATTTTAATTCAAATGAATCTTATCAGCCAGTACCTATTACTTTATATAAAACCAAACAAATATTATTAATAGTATACAGTTATTTGGCTAAAAAAATATTATATTATTGACTTGAATTTACTTGAAATCGAATATTTATAAGGTTTATTTATATTAATTTATACTCTTTTAATTTTAATTATGATTTTATCATTAAAAATTTATTTATCAAATATATGTAGAATAAACCCTTTTTTCGAATTAGTGACCTGATAAATGTTTATAACTAGTGTTATTGTAGTTAATTTACGCATGCAACCTATTTATTTGGTCTCACAGTGTGTTTCATACGATTATTTCTATTCCAAATCATTTTTCTTTCCTATAGGGAGCGAAAATGTATTTTGCTCCTGATATGCACAGGTCCGTAATATTTTCTCGAATAAGTAGAATTAAATTCCACAATGAATAGGTTCGAAAACGAAAGTTCATTAGTATTTTTACTATATTACTTAGATGAAAATTTAGCTCTATAAGCTCATTTCGTTGCTTTGTCACGACACATGAAGAAAGAAGAGACAAACAAACATTATGAATTATTATAATAAAACCCAAGATACAAAGTAATCCAAAAATTTATCCACAAACAACGTTTCACAGACATTCTGTTGCCACCAGGCAGTTATTAGTTAAAAGGAGGGCGATGTAATTATTATAAACCACGTTCTGTCGGAAGCCGCGGGCGACGCGCCACGTTTCGGTCTCACTCTACATTAATTAAATTATCATACAAATAAATACAATGTACTAAAATGAATACTTCCTTTCGTTGAAATAAAGTACAAACTCCTTTACAAATTTTGACGTTAGACGTTTAAATTGAGCACCGAAAATAGATTTGATAAAAGCAAGATTAAAGCGTTTTATTCAAAATTAAAATTCTCACAAAAGATGAAAATGGAAAGTAATAAGAAATAATTATCCCTACAGAAATTTATTTTACAAGCAAACGCTCGCGGCATTGTTGGCTCAAAATCGCTGATTGGTTTTTTTTATTCGAGTTGACGTCGCGTCGACATCGCAATAAAACCTTCAAAATGACGGGCTATTGGAAGAGCTCGGCTATATTTTATTTATTCATTACTAGGGTCCCGCCCCGGCTTCGCATGGGTAGCAGAGCAATATATGTCGTAGTGTTTTTTCTGTCGTAGTGCCGTATCAGTTTGTTGCGGCGAATATGTGAATTAGATTTAAATGTTACGTAATTATGTTCATCCTACTTGGAGTATGTTTACTGTATTTTATTTCCAATTCCGTAAATATATGACAAAATGAAGAATATATACATTAAAGAAAAAAAAAACAACTTGTTAAGCAGCCAGTAGTCTGACTTTTGGGCAGTCAAGTGTGTTTAAAGTATTTTACATTAAATTACATTATGTAATTTGTATTTCATCGAACTTACTAACCGAAGAGAAAATGAATGTAACAATATTTAATGACTGATATTGAGTGTCCCTGAAGGTTTCACATTGTTAAATTTATATTAAGGCTTTTACGAGCGGTGTCAGTCGACGAGCGACAAGACCAAGAACGCTAGGCAACTCGTAAATAGCTGCATTAAAATCTTAAAGCCCGCCGCGTCACCAACGCCTCGCGCCCTCATACATTGTAAGTTCAGTGTCACGATTTTCGCATCAGCACTAAAACATTCAATTTTCTCCGCACTTCCTTTTATCCGAACGGCTATAATATGCATGAAAATTCAAGTAAATTGACCTTAATGCCGCTTAATGAAACACGTTCGGTCTAACGTTCCATTCAGTCTCATGAATAAGCTCATGCTAACTAGATTCATTTAATGTTGTCAATCTAGGAATACCCGAACATAGTAAGTCACCCCTAGTAAGTCAAATACTTATACGGCCTCCATTGTATTGCTTCATTGTTCAGTGACCAGAGAGCCTAGAGTTTTTATTACGTCTATGAATGCAGAAGAAAAAAACAACGAAAAAAAATATGCAAGGTTTTTTAGTAAACGCAGTCAAATAACGACAGCATAAAGTCAGTCTGTCGCTTGAGAAAAAACAAATAGAATATTAAAGTAACGGGTTTCCGTAATTCAAAAATTAACGATACAAAATCGTAATATTCTGATGTATTTAATCTATCTTTATTTTCCGTCGGGAGGAATGTAATTGGTATACAGTTGTGCCTCGTTATTTTACTTTTAATACACTGTAACATCATATCCTTCTAATAGCAGCACGGGAAAATTCACGTCCTCATTCTATTAAGCAGCAGGAAGACGGGAATATCGATATTTATGTCTCCTTTATTTACTACAAAAATCCTAATTAAATACGTCAACAAGAGGTGTAATAAATAATCTTCAAAATAAAATTGCAGTTTCACTTATGTATGTAGGTACAAACAGAGTATATTGTACACTGACGACGCATCGATGCGATGATGCCTAGACCGACAACGACAGACGGGGAATACGTTTTCATAATCACCATACACAGTCGTGGTCCACTAATTAGAGACACATATTCTTTTAGTACTAGTAACCCTAACTAGTTAACCGTGACTGTATATGGTGATTATAAAAAAGACCAAAAAAAAAAAACAACCACAAGTCACAATTTCTAAGAAAAAGCCCTTTAAAACTTCCGTATGCATAAAGGGAAAGTATATTTGGACCAGAATTAAATATTAGCGTTTCAGCAAAGACCGTTTGTTAACGACTAGTAGGGGTAATGGTGTTTGGAAGAGTTGCTCGAAAGGTTTTTTTGCTTAGAAGGGTACATGGCACGGTTAGTCTTTGCTAGAAAATAAGGACATTGGACATATTTTCAGTGGAAAAATGTCTTGTTTTCTGACGACATCAAAGAATATTTAATTCATCTGATGGCGGACAATACTTACGGCACCCTAAGAAAGCAGAAATGAACCCAAGTACTAGAAATCAAGTAAAACATGGAGGTATAGCAATATAAAAGTTTGGGATTGTTTTTCGGCATTTCGTGGGGGTGTCCGAAGTTACAACGAAGTTTAATTTAAACACTCTAATCCTAAACAGTTAATTTGTAATAAATTTATTCAATTATATTAACAATTTCATATACAGACGTGTTTATTATCTCCATATTAGATACTAGCCATATTGAAATGGCACCTCCCACTGCGCGCGTCAATTTGTGGTGTGTTACAAAGCGAGGCGAACTCACGCGAACTTAAATTTGCATTAGAAATTGGCTTCAACTCGAAAAACGTGCAATTTAAACCTTCACAATCATCAAATAGATAGAAACGAAAATTATTACGATATTAATTTCAGGCATTTCAGGAAAGTATTCGTTTTCAACTTTAACTTGTTTGCGATTCGGTCTGGTCGAGGCTGGATGTTATAAATTAATTACAAAGTAAGACCGTTGGGTTATATTACTGACATTAACTGGACGCCCATCCCTTCGCAGCGAAGCCTTAGCTCAGATTCAAGAACAAACGGATTACAGTACGCTACAAAGAAACGTGAGGCTCGCGAACGCCCATGTGGGTGGACGTTGTACCCTGAGAAAAATGTCAAGCTATGGATGAGCCGCATAATAAAAAATGTGGAATATGAAAAGGAAAAAAATATGCATCAGCGGAAATTATGGTTCCTGTTACGTAATTATTTTGACGTGTACTTTTTCCTTTTCAGTTTCTTCGTATTTATGATGATCTCGATCATCAATTGCTCTTAAGGTAGAGAAACTATCATAATAAAATCTGCATTCACCGTAGTATTTTTTCAGTGTAAGAACACGTGCTTTATTAGTAGGCGGTAAGGTGGGCGGTAATTTTCAAAATAAATACTATATAATGTTGTTTTTACCAAAGCATCTGATGGTACGTGTGCATAATAATAATACGTGGGACATCCCACACAGCACCATCGAGCCCCAAAATAAGCAAGTATTACGCTTGTGTTATGGCCTGGAATCGAACTCGCAACCTTTAGTTTTGCAGTCAGGGTCTCTAACCACGCGGTCAATCAGTAAGTCAATTTTATTATTAATGCATTCCAAATAATATACTCGTATAATAAAGAAAATAAGAATTTGGTTTTTCAGTTTTTGTCAGTAATCGTAAAACAAAAGTGCCTATTACAATTACAAAAGTATAAATTACATATTTTAATGTTTAATTTTATTAAATTGAATTAAATTAAATACATTTAATTGTATTAAATGGAATTAGTGAAAAACATTCCAAAATACAAAAAAAAAACTTGACTACGAGACACTAATTGCACCAAAACAATTTGCATTTGGCCGGTTTTATAGTAAAAATACATATATCTGATAAAAATACATAGCAGTACGTATACGCTCGGTCGGATTTACGCTGCCTGCTGTCAAATTTACTTACTCTATGACTAAATACAATAAACTATATGTTTATAATCTTTTGTACCTAAATTACTAAAAACAAAATTGTGTTATCAAACTTCAGTATAATGCGTATGCACCTAGTCATAGAAACTAAGTTTTATTTGCTTATACCTACGTCATTTGAAAAACATCGATGCTCGAAAATAAGATTATATGGGTATTGCAAATGATAATCTTCAGTATTCAATACAGTCTGGGTTACATACAGACGTTAAGGAGACATGTGCATCAAACAAATGGATAAGTGATCTTGATTACTCAGTATTACTCGAAGGCGACCATTAACATACCGACGGCACGGTGGCGGCACAATCCACACTGCGTCCTTACCGATAGCAATTTCCTGGACTCGTTCCGACCGCCCGCCTCTCGACGGCACCGCCTGCGTTTTTATTATGCTCTCCTTGTGCTTGAAGCTCGTTCAGACTTTATTGGCCGGATAAATAACCCGGGCCCATGAGACGAACGTATCGTCCTTTCCCGCTATTTTTCCACACGGATATTTATTAGTTCAACGACGCGACGGCTCGTTTACGCGTCAAAAGAAATAAAATCGAAAAAATCCAAGAAAATCAATATTTAACTCAGAATTCGTAGAATACACATACACACGCACACAAATTTAATATATTTTATACGCGTTGAACGTAGGCGATTTCATAGTTAATTTTATTTGGAACACCATCAGCCAGTACAATAACTAAATTATAGTTGCGAGCACCTGACTTTTGTTTATACATAGTTTGTGTAATTCTGCTGTCCTACGAAAAAACCAAGAAATGAAATTTTTCCTGAAATATGTTTTTCGTCTTATTGCTCTTATTTCCTAGAGCTTACTCGTTCCTCTCTAAATAACGTAATTCCTGGATTTTTAAACGACTTCAAAAAAGAAGGAGGTTACTCAATTCGACCGTACATATGTTTTTTTGTTATATACAAAACCAAGTAACTGCAAATATGTAACCAAATAGTCTGTGTTTTGTTTACGTTTATATTGTCAATGCCAAACATAAGTCTGTCATTTGTTCCAATTTGAATTGACTTACTCGCGCCTATTTATATTAGTGGTTTAAAATAGTATACGGTCGAATTATATATGGGCGACCGCTAGTAATATAAAATACGACAAATATAAATTTTGTGTATTCATTCATAGAAATTGTGTAGTCCGGTAGTCGTAATAGAGGAGTGTCAAAACTCAGCCATAAACCTGAACCAGAATAGTTCTGGGAAGACATAAAAGAACTTCCGAAGGCGGGCAGCTTATGACCGTCATCAATAAAACTATTGGGCGTTGTTCTAGACACATTAGAGGCACAGTCATTGCGCTATGAAAGGAACGTAGAGCGACAACGAATGGCGCCGTTGACGCGCGTCGTTTAACCTGTCCCAACAATAAAGCTGAAGGCAATAAAGCCTGCAATGCCCGCATACTATAAAACGCATACGTACACACGTACATGCTTAGTCGAAAGGTAGGTATGCCAGCGCAATTCGAGATCACAAGAAAAACAAGAGCGCCACCTGAATGCGAAGCCAGTTCGGTCATGTGTTTTGGCTTTGACTTGGCAGCTCCACATATTCCAACTGATTACTGTCAAATTAGTGCACTTCGTGGATCCGTGATTTTTTATATAGAACGCTAACGCTGTAGATAATCTTAAATTAATGTTTTTTTTTTCAGATATTGCTGCGCATATTATATATATTTGTTCCGTTTCTGGGTATAAAATATCTACATATGTGATAAAAAAAAAATTTAAGTATGTATATCAGTTGTCTGGTACCCATAATACAAGCTTTAGTTTGAGACTTGATGGCGCTGTGTTGGATGTCCCAGGTATTATATTATATATTATTGTTATCTATACTAATATTATAAAGCTGAAGAGTTTGTTTGTTTGTTTGAACGCGCAAATCTCAGGAACTAATGGTTCGCATTGAAAAATTCTTTTTGTGTTGGATAGTCTATTTATTGAGGAAGGCTATAGGCTATATGTATAAAATAATACTATCTGTCTGTCTGTCCATTTGAGCAAATCTCCAAAACGGCTAAACTGATTTTGATGAAACTTCACGGATATGGAAAGGAAGTGGTCAAAAGTGACATACACTACTTTTGTATGTCTGTATGTACGTCCATCTGTCTATTCGAGCTAATCTCCAAAACGGTTAAACCGACTGTAATGAAATTTCACAGGTATGAAAAGGAGGTGGTCAAAAGTGACATACGCTACTTTTTGTCTGTCTATTTGTCTGTACGTCTATGTGTCTATTCAAGCTAATCTTCAAAACGGCTCAACAGATTTTAATGAAACTTTGCAAACGTGAAAGAAGGTTGTCAAGAGTGACATCAGCTACTTTTTGTGTCTGTCTGTCGTTTGTCTTCACTGATCTATCAACGTAGATCATCATCATCATCATCAGCCCATTTTAACCCCACTGCAGGGGCTTAGGCCTCCCCCAAGGTGAGGAGGGGGGCTCGGTCGTTATAGCTATGTCGTATATGTCCTGATAGCCCAGAGCGCAACGAACCTGTCTCAAATTTATCAACGTAGATAAAGCCGAATCTACTAATTCTAGGAAGCCGAAATTTGGAACAGTGGTTTATTTTATAACGTATCAATTTTTTATGAAAGGAATATTTGGAAATTTCAAATTTAAGGAGGGAGGGACGGAAGGGCTTTTTATGAGTCTTTGTTCTTTAAAGTTAGAAACATAAAAATTTTGACATAAATAAATAATGATGTCTTTCAGGGTTTTTGGATTTCCACATTTTAAGGGTGGGAAACGGGAGGTGAAAAGTGTGGGAGTATCGGTTTTCCTAAAGGAGTGGGGAGAATGAAGATTGAAAGTTTGAATGGGTGTACCAATATTAGTTTCAGCAAAAAGTATGTATAAACCATTTCGAAAGTTAATACTACCTAAAACAGGAATGTGTAGTCTACGCAAGCGAAGCTGCGGGCGGTCGTTAGTTGTATTATATAAAAATACTTGAGTAAATACCTAAAATATATTTTTTTAAATCTATAAATATAAAGTCTATATACACAATCTTAAAAGCTAAAAATAACCAGTCCCTGGCGAACCTGATACTTGAGTTACAAAATAACAAAATCTATTGACAGAAAACAGATTTGAATTACTACTGTGCAACAATAGACATAACGCTTCGTCTTGTAACATTGCTTAGATATTAATGCAGCCGTCTACATGGTGCAATAATGTGGTATATCGTAAAGCGTGGCGAGTTATGTGTTTTTGCAAACAATAAAACAGTCTTCCCAATATCAAATTTATTGTAAATATTTCAAAAGGCTTCGGAGCCACAATACAATAATCTCGGGTGGCTAAAAATAATAAAGTCGATGAAAATCTTCGGTGCCGGTTGGAAACAAAGACCCAACACTGTACTAGGGGAACTTGGGAGGGTGAGCGGCGGCGGGAGAGTTTCGATCCGAAGCGAAGGAAGGGTGTCGACATTTGCATGGCGTCCAGGATATTGCGAGCCGAGCCTCGCGCCGCTCCCGGCATAAAGCCGAGCGGTGAAACGGGGAGTTTGTGCGCTCTTTTTACCGCGAGTTAACGTGAAGCAAGCGTTTTATAAAGAACTCTCGTTAAAACCAAGCCTGTTTTGGTTTTTCATTTATTTTCCTTCATTAACAATAAAAATATATTGATTTTTTTTTGGGGCTAAATAACGGAGATTTAAATAAAATATGAATCATTCACGTGACGTCAATCACTGTGGCGACAACAAGTGCATGCAATACGTCCGATGTTCCTTGAAAACTCATTTATTAAATTAAAAATCGGTTGACCCTGCAGGCCATCCCTGAAACTTTCGCTATTTTCGAGATCAGAGCGCTCGAAAATATCCCTATTAGAAAGCTATTACTCAAGCTCAAAATATCGATGTTCATGGTTTTTTGAGCTCTTCGAGCTCACAATATTTATTTTCTTAGCTCTCCAAGCTCAAAAATAGAATTTCTATAAATTTAGAGTTCTTCGAGCACAAAAACCAGGACATATTCAAAGAAAACGTTATGTTGGAAATTCTTGAACTGCGATATCGTTTTAACGCTTCGTTTGATTTTAATGCAATTTACGGCATTCTATGCAATTTTGTAAGCATACATTTTTTGAATAAAATCAAAAATCGATTGGTCGTAAAATCTCAAATTTATGTTAAAAAAACACTTTTTCGGAAATTTATAAACTGCGATATTTTTTGAACGCGTCTTTCGATTTTCATTTTTTTTTTTGACAACATTCAACGAAGTTTTTTATGCACAAAAAACGTATAGAAAATTTCAAGTAGATCGGTTGGAAAATCTAACTTATCTAAAAAAACGTTAAATTTTAATTTTTATTCTTTGAATATTTTTGAAACAGCTCGACCGATTGACTTCAAAATCTAATTAGATCTAAGTCTCGATAAACCCTTTCGAAGGCCGTATCGTGGGTCTTAATTGGTTGATCCGTTCTCAAGATATACGACAAAAAAAAATACCTACACACACACACAAACACATACGGACGTCCAGTCAGAAATAATCAGAATTGCTTCGCAGGACCTCAAAACGTGGAGATCTGTTGATAACTCGATTTTCGAAAATCGGACCCAAACTACAACTTCCCTTGGATAGCGGGAAGTTAGAAAAATACTGAATCATATTTGTCTAACTAAAGGTAATGGCAAAATTTTTGTACCGTGCCCATTAACAAAACAACCAGCCAAACAAGTGTTCGAAAGACGAAGGGCACAAAAGAGAACGTTCCTAATTCTGTCTCAAATAGCTCGCGCTAAACTGACCGCGAGTGAGTGGGTGCGTTTTATATAAGTTAAAAATTCGTCAACTTGAAAGATCCTCCTGGTTAGAATACAACTAATCAATTAGTCGCGCTGCCAGGGTTCCATCAAGAACCAACAGCGCTCGCGGTGGACAAATTACTAGAACGGTCTATCCACAGCCTCTATAGTTTCAAGCTCGGACCAATTATCACAATGGACAAAGTCTTTTTAAGCATGTCCATTTTTTGTAAGTGTTTGTATTATATGATTTAATTTTACATTATTTAACGGTATTACATTTGATTTTTTAATCAAATCATTATCTCATACGAATAATATATTTTAGAACTGAAAAACATTTTTTCTGGACAAGGAATTGAAATGATGCCAAATGCTTAAGTATGAAATGACAAATCCGGGTCTTTTAATTCTTCTGAAATTCAAATACGTTTAGCTAAAATAAAGAAATTTCGTTATAAAATTCAATAAAATGCTACACTTCACTGCAATGTTTTGACCGACTAGTCGGTCAAGAATTTACACGATTCACAGTGACAGTCCAAAGTTGCTAAACGTACATCAACTATTTCTTTTACTCGTAGCTAGACTCCGTGGGATGAACAAAGATACACGATTACGCATTGATACACTGATAAAAAAGCGGCAACGTATTATGACACTGCCCATTATGATAATTGATCCTAGGTTACAAGCCATGCTATTAGATTTGGCAACGTGCCATTATCTGTCACATGTAGTTCGATTTACTTCGCCAGCTGATAAGATGTCATGATTTTATAATTGAAATATGGGATTTGAATAAATATGAATTTATAAATAGTATTTAGTAGAAAATAGAAACAAGAGTACCTATTATATTTATAGCACCTGCCCGCGACTCCGTTCGTGTGTTATAAATGGATTTTATGAATATAATTGAATAGAACATCATAGAATGAATGTTTATTATATCTCATTGCGGTTAGTGTTATTATGGTTTTGTGCATTTATCACAGGCTATCTATATCTTAGAAGCTAGTTTTATTTTATAATGTTCTATGGAGATGTACTGTTCCCTTGCAATTTCTTCCTCTCCCTGGGTTCTACGTATTCAATCTCGCCGGACCAGCTGGTGGCTAGCATGCGGTTAAAGTAACCATAAGTATAGTTCCCCGGGTTCTCCAAACTCTATATCCTCGAACCTACTAGAAAAATAATAAAAAATTACTGTGAATTCCACCCAAACATGTCAAGATAGTGACGTGAAACGAGAAACTATTATGGTGAAAATATCAAATTACCTTGCTAATTTCGAATAAACACGATGCAACAAGTAATTTTTAATTAAAACTGACTTATTATTTTCAATGAATATCTCTGTTTACATAACGTTTAAATGGAAGAAAACGCCAACTAATACTAAGGCTCGGTCTACACGCAACGTTGCCAAATTTCAATAGCACGGCTGGTAACTATAGAAGGTAGTGGTCTATCTCACTCAACGTCGATTTACAATCAAAGATTTTACAATATAATGACAATAAAACAGTACGCCCACATTGTTCAAATATTAACGATGTCCTAAATAGACGTACATAACTACTATTATGTCATAGGTTCACGTTGTCGAGTCAATAAAATAAACAGTGAACATGAGCATCTAATCAGAAAGTGCAAATGACAAAAGTATCCCGGTGTTCGGCTGAACGTAGCCTGAACTTATAAAGCGAGTAAACTAAACTAAATGCGAACTAAATAAAAAGTCAAAAAAATGGTCAAAATAAGAAAAAAATGATACTTTAAACATGTTTTTTTCGGTGACCGTTAGTTTGCGCCATCTGCTCACTTGAAATTTTTTGTTTAGTTCGGTAAGCTCTACATGCTCTATAAATTTGGGCTTCGTTCAGACGAACAGTCGGTATAGTTACAAAGTCATCAGGTGCTAAATTGACCTATTATGTGTGAGGTTTGTGTGATTCTAGGTGAAAAAGTGTGTGTACTGGGTGAGAGTGTGTGTATAGCGCGTACCCTATAAATTGACTTCCAATTAGTTATTTTATCCGATTGACAGCTGAGATTAATAAATCATTGGAGCAATAAAATTATTTTATTTGGAGCTCCGCTCCGCACAATGTGTGCACGCCTGGTGGTCGATAGATATTGCGAGGCGATGATATGGCAAGCCAGCAATCGATCGATCGACAAGAAAATGAGTGGGCAGCTGTTTAATGGACCAGTGTGATCGCTAACAATGTCCGAAAACGCTTTCAACTAAAATGAGTTCAGCCAATGATCAAAAATTATTCGTGATTGCGTATACGATTTGAAGAATAAGTTTCAATAGTTAATTAATTCCGAATTAACACAAAAGTTATTTGATTCGCGGCACTGTCTGATGACATAAAGGCCAGTAAAAATACGACATAAAACGGTTAATAAAATTAGAAACGATCGGGTGTAAAAGAGCATCCGGTGGTAATTAAGTGTTCAAACCATAAATTTGCCGGGGGCGAGCCGGTTTTATTACGAGTATGGAAAGAAAAAATTGACTCGAGCATACTGCTATTAATTACGGCGCAGCACGGCCGCCATTTATTTTATAACCACCTTTCCCACCTATACAAGAAAAGCATTAAATTTTCATGATCGTGTCGAATTATTTAGTAATTGGTTTAAAAACTAATTATACGAAATTTCTACGTTCATTTCTAACGTAGTTTATGACAAATTTCAATAGTTAATAATAAAAATATATTACTTTTGTGTCGACATAGAAAAACATTCGAAAGATGTCGATTTCGAAATCATACCTCATCACATCTACTGTCCAATGGGTACATGAGCGAGCCGCATACAATGCAGAAGAAACCGGTATCTGGCATAATCCATGTATGATAGAACGGGCTTAGCAGCTGAGACTTAATTGAACATCTTTTTATATGTACGTACGTGTCGACATTCATACGCAAAATATTTTTCTTATTGCATTATATTCAAATATATTCTCGTTTAGGATCAGATAATGGTCGCATTCAAAACAGACACCACATTGTTCTGACACATACATGAATTTATTAAAACTTGATAATGTTACGTACACACATTTTGCACCGTACCGCGGCTGCCGCGTCGTTTGAAACTACCGAAAGCTCGAAATGCTCGAAAACTAGCATAAAACAACAATTCGGGCGCAATTGTTTCCGCTTGCTGCTCTTTTGGTAATCGTCGGTGACAAAACGTGGTACAACTTTTTAATGGTTCTGCAAGCGAACCGTGAAAAATGCTATCTTTTTGTTAAATTACTGAAAGTTAAAAGGGAAAAGAATCGTACGTTAATATATTTTAACTTTTGATGTTAACAGACAAAATATCATATAATTCTTATTTACCGTTGTACCAAAATCGCTTTCAATGGCATGGTGATCCATACTTAATTTTTTTTTTAATCTTGTCGCCATTTTCTCACTTCAAAATTATTGGCATTTAGTTGTACGGGTTTTTGTGATTCTGGGCAATCGAGATTATACGTTCGGCGATACAAGGGCTCGGGTTTCGATACACATGGCCGTCGTCGTGTCGTTTTATTTTCGGCGTACCTCCAAAAACTTCATGCGATGTGACGTGACGAAACTCAATCCCGCATAGGCGAGATGAATTTATTCACGCGAGCCGATTAATCGTCTATCCTATCCGAGTAATAGGAGATTTTGGCGAGACATTCATCAAGACGTGATCGAGACAGTCGAGGTCAGCATTAGACAAAAGTGGTTCGCTCAAAATGGACTCTTTGTCGTGTCTTCGTTTACATTGTTTACAGAAATACTCGCATCTATACATCGGCCGTAAAGAGTTTGCGTTCCTGACAGGTCGTAATCGGCATAGTAATCAGATGGTTGATGTGAATCTGTACCGTCGGACGATTCCCGTTTTCAAATATTACCATCGTTTACATGCACGAATGACACAAAATTAATTTAAAAATTAAATTATTATGTTAACTCACAACAAACATGATGTTATAGCTATAAATCTCATGTGTCAGGAACGCAAACTCTCGACGGCCGCGATGTTATAATACAGTGATGACCGACCTCAGAAAAATCAATTTTCAGGGTTAATTTCCAACGTGGTTTTACTCCAAAACATTTTATGGACACTAGCACGTGACCACGGCTCCGCCTGTGTAATATGTATTATCCACATATAACTAACTTCTGCAGTTCTATCACTTCGTAAGTGTCATATTTAGAATTATAATAATAATAACGTATAGATCACAACAACGTCTAGGCCCAAAACTAAGCATTAGCTTGTGTTTGGGGTACCAAGCGAAGACAACACATACATATAACAACCAAGATCCGGTACCAGTATCGATATTTATCATATAAATACTGACTCGACCTGGGATTCGAACAGGGACCTCCAGCTTCGTAGGCAGAGTCGCTCGCTACCCTGTAGGAAAAGCGGTCATCAAAGGATATCAAAGGAAATTCTTTGATTTTCAAGTATTTTCTTTACATACTTAGTTTAAATGTATGATTAAATATTTATAATTCATATTTTTTCATTCCCTAGAATGAAAACTTTAATAAGTACTTTTTACTTGTCTACTTCTAAAGATTGCAATATACGTACATACCCTTGTATTGAAACCGTTGCGTTATGTATTTAAAAGTAAAATGCAATCACAATCGGTGCAATAGTTCTGAATTTTGGACAAACGAACAAAAAAACAAGAAAATCAAATACGATATTTTGAAACCTCTTCCATGTGCTACAAACACTACTCCGTTATACAGTGTTATCATAGTATAGATTTCAAAGGAATAAATATTTTAAAAAAAAATGTCCCTTAGAATTTGTTTTCTTTGATCATATTCCATCAAAGAATAAAAAAATATATTTTTACGTTTACTTTGTAAACGAATAACAGAAGGTAAGAATAATCCTTAAACCCGCACTCGAGTCACCCGCGCCGAGGAAATGAAACATTTGTGAAGTGAGCCCAGCCGTCTGTCTCGCTGGTAGCAATTAGCGCACGCGCACTCTCGCGGGGCGTTATATCCGACGGCAATATCGTTTCATCTGTGACAAAAAGGCTTTTTTGGAATACCTTCGCTATACAGTAAACTAACGTCGACGTTACGTTGAACCGAACATCATGCTTCATGAAAGACATAGGGAATCGACATTAAAAATCGCGTTCTCGTGACGTTATATATATGAAAGTTTGAAGAGATAAACTGAAAGCGTTCTGTAAATAATTGTAGCGGTTGATTTTTTCATCACCATGTCTTTTCTTCTAGCATCATTCAGTATTAAAATATTGGTATATGGCATCCGCAGTCGCACCGCACCATCATCCTGAGCAGCATTTATGGTTGACTTGGTAACCACGCTGCTGTATCGACAATTATTACGGCGAAAACATTTTAAATACAAAATATTTTACCTTTTTATTTTTTTTAATTGCGTCGTATGATCATACCTAATGCCTATGAAAAACTTGGCGAATTATGAAAGAATCGCCCGACAAAGTTACGAATCGTTTCTCCGTTACGATAAAATAAAAAAACATCAGATAAAATAAACAAACACGGGCGTATTTTAGTATTCGCTAAGAGCGTCTTATAAACTAAAATACGTTTGACTGATTAGTCAGCACAGGCGGCGGCGTGTTTTAACGCCGCGGCGGAGAAACTCGAAATAAACGCGCCCGTCCAAACGGACCGTTTATAATTTATTTCGAAAACGTTTACAAACCAGGAATAGTCGGCGAGCGTTGCGTGGGCGTCGCGCTCACTAATCGAAATAGCCGCCAACAAAATATTATAAGGAATTCTATCAACGTCCCACGTTTTCGCTAGCGGCATGTACAATTTTATTTTTTTATATATAGATACGTGTCTAGAATATTTACGAGGTACTTACATATTACAGATTATTTACTCAACGGACTCGATATTTTTTTCTGCGTGTTTTATACGTTTAAAACGTTTCTAAGCGTTCATATTTATAATGTCCATGTGCAATAAACCGAAAAACGCGGCAAAGTAAACATCGAAATCATAAATTGTAACGAAAGCACGAACGCGAAAAGCTTTAAATGCCAAAACGATAGTAATTCGATTAGATAAAATTCATCGAAGCTTTCCTACGAAACGCAAACACGCCGACACAAAATTGATATGCTCAAATATTTACTCGCGCGTGAAGTTCGAATAACACACGCCGCTGCCTACGACTAATATCGCTACAGTGTCTGCAGGGACGCCCTCTATTGTTAACGTTTGTTAAACTTACGCGATTACTGGCTTTCAATTAATAATACACATTTCTACGTGATCCAAAAGCGATCCCATATGCGCTTAACTTCTTTAAAATTAACGAATTTAATCTACTTGTAATATATCGATATTATTCCTAATTTTCCTCAATCGGATAAGACGATTGTTAATACCGATTAGCAATTTACATAGTTAATATTATTGTGGGTTTGATGAGTTAGCGGAAAATTAGAAAGAGCGAAGAGAAAGATATAATAGAATAAATGTTATACGCCGCCATGGCTAACCAAAGACGCAAAGACAAGACAAAGATAACACAGACCATAGATTATATTCGCAATACACTAGGGTTGCAACGTTATACTAGTGATGTAACATTGGTTCTATACAACGAATATCTAGAGACCTTGTAAAATGGACGTAATACGTAAACTAAACGATGGTCTAAGAAAGTTTTGAGAAGCGCGGCAACCCTAGCTCCATAGCATGTCAAGTTTGATAGCGGTGGGGCTTTGTGGCACGCCGACGAAACGAGCTGAGAATCCCTGCGAGCTCACTAATACCAGGGGAGCATAACACATTCGAAAGTGGCGAATCGCAGTGTCAGTGCGCTCTGTGCCGCACACACGGCCGTCGCGCCGCGCCCGGTCGATACACGGTGGCGTCCCGGTCGGCGGTCACATCCCGCACCACGGTATGGCACCCCTACCCGAGTCTCCCGAAACACAGAAATAAATTTAAATCATACGCGGCCGCTATGGTTGCGTGCCATCTTTAAACGACAAATTACGTATGCACCTAATAACGCGATACATGTCTCCGCTTCTGAGCCGACGAGCTTTCAATTATAACTTGGAAGGATAAGCGACGCGGGTCGGATCCGTAATTAACCTCCACCGGCGCGCGGTGGCCGCTCCCTCGGATTCCCTAATTAGAGAAACTTTAAGCGTTAATTACGTGCTCAAAACGGACCCAGATGAAAGCTTGCTCTCCGCGCAGCGCGACGCCACCGACGATATTATCACGGCCATAAAACTCTAACGAAAATAGCTCTACCCCAGATGACTTATTTAGATTTAACTCATCAAAGTACACAGACCGTCTATAAAATGGTAAAATTTCTCTTTCGTCACATACACGTGGTGTCGTGTGTCGGGCGTCCCGTTTGGTGAGCATCGATCACGATTTAAACGGCTCCACAATACCGTGCTAGAAAAATTATATGGCAAACGTTGTCGCACAAAGCCGGAGGGCGCGGCGGCGGCATCCGTGTAAAACGTCAAAGAGATTGAATATCGATTCGAGACTCGGCTCCGCGGCAATCTTGGAAGGCGAGAAGGGCGGCAAGAGGACTAGAGAGGGACGAGACGTGGGAGGACTCCACCGAAGGGCCCGCAATACCGACCGACGCAGCGAAGGACGATTCCGGCTGCCGTGACAATTTATGTTATTGGCACGGGATTCGAATGAGCCGCAATGGGCGCCCACCGCCCGTAATTGGTAGACCCACCCAGTGGACACGGGGCAGTTAAACGCGAACCCCGTTACATTAAATAATAATAACAATCACGGCTGCTCCCCCTGTATGTTTAATAAATGATTTCCGTGCAGGAAACGTTAATCGAAGTAATAAATACCCATCGATCGATATAAAAACGAAAATCCAAACTGACTCTTACTATTTTAATGGAGAAATTTTTTTTTTATAACCGTCATATTAAGCCGAACAACAAATATACATATCCAGAAGAGCCGACAGCATTCTCGCATTTCCGGCGGCAAAAAGTCGAGTTCAACACATGGTTCGGAAAAAACTCCGGAGTTATAATATCCTAAGTCGAACCCAACAGAACCCATTAGTAAACAACAAGGGCACAAAAGAACGCAAAACAGCGGCTTATAAAAAAAATACAACAAAAAATGCCCCTTTTAATCCCTCGCTCCCTTATTTTCGTAACTAAAGAATATTGTCTGTAAACCGATCGGATGACTTGTCTGTTAGTTGCGAGTAAAATTATTTTAACCTATTATTATTATTAGCTTGTCACCATAACTTGTTACGTATTGGCGAAAAATAAAAACAATCGATTTTCACCGAGATGAATAACAGCAATACTTTTTCCGATAGATGCTTTTTATATATTTTTTTAACTAAAACAATATTGCACGAGTCCGTTTTCTATGTGCCGAGCTAAATAGTTATTCGTTTCCCACGTCCGGCCGTTGTTGCTACAAAATCTGTTTCGCGCTCGACTCGTTTGGAAACTCAACTTCCAGGTACACGACAGCTGCTTTGAACCCCGACTAGTCGGCCGACCGATCCGAATTCTATTCACGATAAGTAAATCGGATGATCGGTCGCACGACGAGGTCGTGTGCGAGGAGCTCACAGGTTTCGTTCCGCTTAATACTTGAAAGGTATTTCGTGGTTAGGGTTTCATCCGTTGATCATAGGTGTTTTTCGAGCTTAAATGTAATATATTTATTGGGGAAGCAGATTTATCTGAAGCTCTACTATAATACTTTTTTATGTGTAGGATAAGAATAAAACATGTTTATCTTGGCATTTCGAATCTGAACATTTTACGGGAATTGAATGTCCAACAATTGCATTAGTTAACCGCTGCTTTAATTTTGCTGTCGTACCTTCATAGATGTACATAAAGATCGAGTTGTGACTACAAAAATGCGAGCACAAAAATATACGCCACAGACTAAAATTACGCCACTTTATATTTTGACAGCACTGTAAAGTAGAATTTAGTCTTAGTGTGACGTGTATGTAAAAATCGTATACACTGCAAAAACAAATAAAAATTTTGAAATTAAATTTCAAGTGTAATTTAACAAAATGTTTGCAACGAAAATTATAATATATGGTCTGTCTAGTCTCTGAGTCTGTCATTTTGCTCTTGTTTTCGATAGTTTCGAAGTATTTTGATGATTATGCTATGTAAGCATACGCTATAGTTGGTATTGGCTGGACATTAAATGATTTATTTCTAAAAGTTGTCAATTTATAGTAGCCTATACCATCGTCAATTATAACTTTTGGTGTAAAGTTAAAAATAACAGACGTCATATTATGATGTAGTTTGATAGTATGATATGGACGCAGTTACGATTTTTTTAATATTTATTTTCAAAATTATGAAAACAAACATTTTATTATTATTAAATATTATAAAAATATATACTTAATCAGTACATTCAATCTTAGTAATAACTGTTTTGTGGTAACTAAATAGATAGATAGATTCTGCTGGAACATTGCTAATTATTAAATTGAATTCGTCCAAAAAGAAATTGTAACAATTTTTACTGAATAACTTTCACAATTCATTCTCTGTTAATAATAATAACAATAAGAGTTTAAAAATAAGAGATTATGAGTGTTATGACGTACACGGCTTTGCTAAATACATACGCATATACGAATGCCACACATCTGTACTATACTACAATACCTATACATAGAGATACCCTTGTAAACACATAAACACACATATAACGAATACAACTGCACTGCACCAGCTGCATCGCTGTAACGTACTAAAGCTAAAGTGTCGTGATGTTCGATGTCTTACCCTTTTTTCGGCCTAACCCTCATTTGCCATTCTGAAGTGTAACGTGCGATAAGGGACTTCGTTCCAAAAAACATTGATCAGTGAAATTACGCCTAAAAAGTGTGAGATAATGTCCACTCCAAGATAAAACACAAGGAGTGATGCATGGGCATGACGAAACTATACGGATTTTTATTCTAATGGAATCCTAAAAAAACATGTTACATAGAAACAAACACTACACCTCGTTTAGTTTTACTAGGGCAATTAATATTTTTTTTTAAAACCCGAATGCAAAGCCACGTAAAAGGTAAAAACAAGTTATATTTGTAAGCAATATATATTTTGCTTGTTTTCTTTGTAATACGTTCTTTTTAGTATTATTAATTGACACGCATTTATTTTAGATTTGGTTACTTACAGCCCAACAACACATGTAACGTTTTTTCACATTGTTTTTGTAGTTTATGTCAAAATAGTAGCATAAAAGTGTTATAATATATGTATATTTAGAGTGTTCTCTTTGCTAGCTTTCGTTTGATATAACAAAGAAAAAAATTTTACTCCTCTCTTTTTTGATTCGCAGACGCCATATTGAAATATGATATACCCCCCTACGTTATTACGATAATTAAAGCTAATCTAACAACGCATCATACGTTCAAATCCATCAAGTCTTTTAGGCTACAGGGCGTGTCAAAGAAATATCTAGAATACATACTGTTACGAACACACAAAGTAACGACCGCCAACTAGCGTCAACCAGTAAAACCACTTTGTAGAACAAAGACAACACGAAACCCCTACTCAATACTAGATGGCGTTAGAGGAAAGGAACAGTCTCGAAAAACAGTACCTGCGTGAGACTTTTTAGAATCGTCCACACGGTCGATCACGTTCGCGCTAGTCCGGTACGATCTAGAATGATCTGGCGCTTGTCCCGGCCCATATAAATAGCCGCAGGAAGGCGAGCGAGTGCAGTTCAGTTTTTGGGCTACTTTCGAGGCGACTTCGAAGTGAAAACTAGTGATCAAGAGTGATACAAGTGAAATCTACGACTTGGCTACGACCTAGGACATCGTGAGTGCTTAGTGTTTGGACCTAGTGCTTTGTGTTGGACCTAGTGTTAGTGAATAAAGTCTTCAAAGAGTCAGCAGGTCTTTCTCTCCAAATTCTTCGAACCCTAACACGTAACAATACTCTCCAAAAACATTAGTCTCCGCAGTAAAAACCCAAAAACACAGAATCGCTTAAAGCTATCGTAAAGAGCTTTATATGAGTACTCTAAGTAGTTTCTATCATAACGTTAGTAACAAACATAAAGACAGGCGGAAATAATGATGGCGTCGTTGTACGGAAGCCAAACGCTGCGCGCTGTCCTCGTCGGTTGCCAGCTCGGACTAATTGTGGTCATAATTATTACAAGGTAACCTGGATGGCTCAGTGGGATGACACAGAATGTACCGGTTCACAAATTATGCTAATTGACAGATTAATGCGTCCGTTTGTATTTTACTTTAATTTATTTTTTCGTATTTATCGGTTAGGTAAGCAGGTGACTATTATTTTTGTGCGTACCCACCTACCTATAAAGAAAAAAGTCTAAATAAAATACTAAGTTCAACAAATAAAATGCTGATGGTAGAAACTATAATATTACCCTGAATTAATGCCTAAAACAAATTTCAAATAATTGTTTCTGAATTGAAATTGATAAATAAGCGATTTTGCGTCACACGAGTACAAACCAATTATTCTACCTCTTTACGCATCTGCCTCTAAAATGAGAATACAATTAGCAAAAAAAAACATGGCATTAATTTCAACGACCCAAAATCACTGTCGTAAAACAAAGATTAATTTTACTAGTGAAAACGCGGCTGTCCGCGTTTGGGCAGTTTATTAATTCGCCCACGTGAATTAGACCGAGCAACGAACAAATTACTAATATAAATCATACGATGCGCTACGTCTACGGTAGTGTGGGAGCCCATTCGAGACTTTTATCTACCGACAAATCTACAGCAGACAACATCCACGGCACGTATCAAAACTTGTAAAACTCGAAGCGGAACTGACTACAATTTCACATCGGTGGGACTGAAATTGAATCGCTCGGGTCGACAATTGTGTCAATATGGCGTCTGTTCTCAGACGGGGTGGCGCAAAAACGGCAATCAGATATAGCGACGCGACGTACCGTACGCGTTCGAGCGCTTTTTCACATCTAGATTATCGCACGCTTTTGCTGTATGTCTGGAACAGAATGTCAAAAAACATATATAGACCGTACTAGGCGTATGTATAAAATCCCGTCTATTTTCAAAGGGGTGGACACTGGACAGAGGCAGAGCGATTACAGTATATTTGATACGGTTCTTTTTATCGACGTTTTTATCGATCGATCGATTCAATAATCGATCCAGGTTTTTAAAATTTCGCTCTTCTGTACGATGTCTCCAATCGTATAGGGCGCCCCTTACCGACTCGTTCAATCCAGGTATTCATTCAAGGACAATTTCATTTATATATTTTGAATATAATGGCTAATCATACATTATATAGCGAAGCTCTCCGCCCGCCTCCCCACTATAGACACGGTAAGACATTTACTGTACCATTTAAAAGGAGTGAGAGTCGCGTTTGCGCGGGGAAGCGTCCACACAATTTCATACTTACACATGAAAAGTTACACTATTCAACGTTGTTTTATGGACGTGTTTTTACAACATTTCACTGCATAATTCAGCGTTTACGTGACGAAATACTTGCTAACGGGCATTTGCCGACTAACGACCGATGGTGGCATACACTACTAGCGGTGCGGCGGCGTGTCGTATATGAACGGTCGCCATGTTGTCAATAGCGCGCTGTCGTTCTATTGTGGAGATCATGGCATGCGGTACATCTATGTGGCTAATCATTCATTTCATCTACATGTAGGATATTCTGCCGTTTGCATTATAAAACGCAACTATGATGGATCCCAACTGAATGGTATTTAACCTATCGGAAAACGTAATTGTAATCGCTTGCATTGAAAACGTCACTATTTCGTCACTGTGCGATCTTTTTACATAAAATTTTAATTACCTTCAGACACAGACAACATCAGCCGAGGTCGCTTTTCAAATTTATCGCGTTGCGCCTGATGATAATACAGCAGATTCGAAAAGCTCTCATTTGGTTAAATGTACCCGACCCGTCTTACTATCCTTTTGTAAAGAATTTGAAAGTTATCCCACATGCCAATTTCAAAAATGCTGTCTGAATTAAAAAAAAAAATAAATCGCATCGTGTTACCATTTGTGGTTGTCAGTAGCCATTATGAGACTAGTGAAATAATATATTCGGTTTGGAGGAAGCTGTGATTAGAGCAGACATGTTAACCTCAGTTTTAGAGAAAATACATTATCTTGATGAGAAATACGGAAAAATCTAATTTTCGAGTTTTGATACGTGAAATAGTTAGTTATTCAAGAAATTATAAAATAAACTTCTTTCGAAGATTCTTTTTCAACTGCAAAAGACACTTTTTATATTGCATAACTTCTTAAATGTTCCTAAACGAAGGAAAAGACAGGCACATTTGATGACAAATGTGTTTTTCAATATTGTCATTAAACGCAACGCGATAATCTGAAAAACGATCTCTACTGACGGTCTACTATTCTTATATATTCTCATCAAAAGACTCAAATGGAAAAACTTAATGGCCAGAAATTTCCACATATTTATTTATGAGAAGGGACGGTATTACGGGCATATTATCGCGTCGCTAAAGCGCAAATGTGCATTAACGGGCGCGCTTTTTTCGAGCGCCGTCGACGCGTCCGATCACGAGGTAAAATAATTATCGTTGGGCATTCATTGCAATAATTATTGCGATTCGCTCCGGCGCAGCTCCGAGGGGTTATTAAGGTGCCCGAGAGGCGATTTATTTTATCGTCGTGCGCACGAACACATCTTCGCCGCCTTCACGTTCACGAGATTTTACTATGCCTCATAACGAAACGAATAAGGCCCCCCCAAAAAAAAAAACATCGTATCAAATTATAGTTAATTAACTACGGTTGCTCAATATTAAGATGAATTATTATTCGTAATCGAAGAACATAAACTATATAGTTGCTTAATTTTATCTATGATTCAACAATATTTGTATACGGCGTTACCATTCACTATATTGAAAAAACAAAAATCACGATGAATTGAAATGTTTTCTTTAAATAGAAAACTAATTACCCGAGTAGGGGCGCCTATCGAACTGACACGTAATTGACTCGGGCTCAAGCGCCCGCAGCGTGGTCAGCCATTTATTTTATCGCATCAATCAATTATTGCTAGTGCGCGGTATTAAAATTTTAATTCGCTTTATATCGAAAGGTCGGGACCATTCTGTTGGGCAACAATTTTTGGGTAGTACAAGGGCCGCGACACTCGAGTCTGTGTTATACCTAATCGTTCTATGTAAAAGCTTTAAAGTGATCTTTCGGATAAACAAGCCACCCACACGTAATCGGATGTATAGCGTGTTGTCTTAGACGGTGCGATTATGACACTGCTGGCGATTTCGCGTCGACCGACTAGATGGGAAGTACGTAAAATAAAATTTTCGGAACTTGACAGCCAAAAACGCCGTTATTTGTCACTCCACCGAATTCGTTCTAGCATGCTTCTAGTCACAAAGCATTAGAGTAGGTTAGAGTGGACATGCAGGTGGATACGTTGTCCCCTTCAAGTAGGTATGCAGTGTGTTGCATATTTAAGACAGTATTCATAACCTAAACTCTAAAATGCGACATCAAATCATACCAAACATGTGAGTGAAAGAGATGAACGATTTTACTGCTTTTTCGAAAATGATAAATCTGAGACAAAACTAATTACGTAATATTTTTACTTCTATTCGCTGTGTAATTATTTTTGGGACACGTGCATTTGAACAAATGCCGTCATATGGAACCTATTTTATTCGATTCTCTGTGGTTCTAGTATAGAACATTTTCTTTTTTACGAAAGCCGTTTTCGAATAGATACAATAAATAGACCGCGAACAGTTTTATGGAAGAGCGTTTCTTTTTTTTATGTTAGAACGACAGATATAAAAATGTTTAATAAATTATTCTAATACATTAAAGAAGAAAGATCTAATAAATTATTTACAACGAGCAAATAACCCGACCGCCAAACCACTTAAAGAAAAAAGTACAAAAACTACAAAATGTCAATAACTACAAAAAGATATTTGATGTGAAAATCTGTATTTTCACATAGAGATCACCACCAAACATATTTTGGTTATTGGTTAGCTTGTCATTCACTGTTATACCATAATTATATCAATCAAATCATATTTATATGTTAGTGATATCTGCTTAATTAGGTATTGGACAAAAAATCATTGTATGGTGCGTTCTACGTTATTCGAACCAAATTCTATAGAATATAGTTCGTTTTTTTTTTCAATTAATAGGTTTTGCAGTCGGGTTATTTGAATTTTTTAAATCATTTAGTTTGTTTCAGACTTGTCAGTTTTATTAATTGGCTTTACTTTACTTTAGTTTTTTTTACAGCCCAATAAAGATATAACGTAATGTCTGTGCGTTAAACACACTGTTTTTTAGTTTATATCGAAATGGTAGCATAAAAGTGTTATAATATATATGTATTTGGAATTGGCCATTTACTGGCTGTCATTTGATACCCATATTGCTGGAACATAATGCAATAAAAAAAAAATTTTATACTCTCTTTTTTGATTCGCAGACCTCATATTGGTATATCAATATGATATACCCTATGTCACTCCGGCAATTAAGACGAATCTTTTCAAATCCATCAAACCATTTAGGCTACAAGACGAGCCAAAGAAATATCTAGAATTCATACATACATGTCTATCAGGCAAGATATGGGCATCCATTATAAAAGTTTTTCCGAAATTCGACCCCTAAGACAAATGAACAATTACATAGAAGAAAATATATGTATTTAACTGCCGAAAGTAAGAAAACACAGCGCGATTTGTTCTATATATCTCACCTATGAAGTACAACCAAATTAATTATAAAAAGAAAAACTGACTCATATATGGAAGCTATTCAATAAATAAAAATAAATTTTAATGAAAGTAAATTAGAAGCCTTTTTTTCGCGCATATGACATCCAGTATACGCGGACGGACAAATATTTTTGTCGTATGCCATATTGTCATGAAGGTACTTTTAATTTTTTATGACTATATATCGTTTTCGTAATGTACTTAGGAAACACAGACAAGTCAATCTTATAGACCACGATTTGACAGGGAGTAGCATTCGCCAAGGCTATGTAGTGACACTACATAACTACGTCACTAGTGAGCGGTCAGTTGGAAGCATGTCGGAAGCCATTAAATTGTCAATTTTGAACGAGCCAATGAAAACTAGCCGACCTCTCCCCGCACCCCGCCACTTTTTGGCGATTTCGTTTTCGTACTGACGTTTATTAAAGCGTGGTCTATACGTTGACTGGTCTGTGTTAGGAAACTATGTTTATCGATTTTTTATCGATTAAAATTGATTTTCCCCAAAATGAGTTCTAAAGCAGATTATCGATGAGTACACGGGCAGCATGTTTATTCAGTAGACTCAGTGTTGCCAAATTAATCAGACGGTAATCAAAATGTAAATTTATTCGCGGCGATCGCTTCAATAGTGTGGTACGCAGCCATTAACCTCATTCCGAGCACTGTACATGTTAACATAATGTTTCCCTGATCGACTCGAATTGTAAATTGATTAATTGGTTTGTGTCTCTAATTAGAACTTTAACGACTGAGTTGTAATCAGTTTAGACATTGAGGAAAAATTTTAACAACCGCCTGTGTTTTATTTCCGTCCCAAAAATTTAATTTTCTATTAGTTTCAAATTTATTTTATAACAAGTGTTTTTTTTTTACGGATATACTAATTTATGACTGCAACCATATGCAACAAATGCTTTAGTATCTTCTAAAATATTAAGTGAAATGAACACAGTTTAGAACATCACTTGACATGCGACTACTACGGTCTATCTACGCATAGGAAATGTTTTATAAATAAATAAAAACGTTTTAATTATTGTTCAAATGCTCTTTGTATTTTGATTGTTCATACAATAAACGGCACGAGTTAAGGCTGCTGGCCTTAGCCACAAGCAAAGTGGGTATGTTAGACAATAAGAATTTAAGTGAAGTGAAATAATAGTTCCTCCGCCCGTAATATACCTCACTTTCTACCTACCGCGCCGAACAGAAACTAAACAATTCAGTAAACCCTACGAACACGTTAACATGCATAAAAAGTTTTAACAATCAAATTGAAAGAGCTTTTCAACGACTCGTACGAATTCCCATAATCGATTTGTAATAATAGTAAAAGTTTGTGTAGTTTTGGGGCAGACAACGGTCCCAATGTTTATGAGCAGAGACGCAGCGACGCGTGAACTGTAGGGACACATTGTGAAACCTATACCGTTTGGCGGTTGAACGCCTTTATCCAACAAGCCATTCAACCAACTTTGAATAGTTTATTGGTACCGGATGTCAACCTCGACACTCTCACGCGATAAAACCAATCTAAAAGATGACTAGGCAGAATACATATATATATATATTTTTAAATAACTTACTTTAGTAATACAGTCACTCCAATATACGTACTTAAGAATTTATCCACTGCTCGAGTATGTCTAAAATATTAAGCAGTGTTAAATACCGTCGAGGGTGAACGTAGCAATTGAAACTTGCTCTTTAATTATCGCACTTGACACCCAATAAGGTTTCGAATTAGGGAGTGAGCGTTAAATTGATTTTACAAGCGCTTTCGAAATTTTTAGAGCCCTCGACAGTGATTAATGGAAGGAACCACAGAGAGAGCGACGCGACGTGTCCCCTGCGCCCCCATTCCCCGCCAGTCACGCTCGACGCAAACAATGCGCGCCATCCGAGGGCGGGCACCCCAGCCTCTTTGCAAATTGTTGTGGTTTTCTGCCTATTTTGTCTACACAAGCGCGTATGACGTCCTAGTACATTTACTAAATATTTTTTCCATATTTTTTCATCGCTTCTAACATTTCACCAGCTTAATTCCTCACGAGAACACAATAATTATAGTTCATGTACAATTAATTAACTTGATCCTCAGTTATTTAGCAAATCCCATTAAGAGCGAGTATACTCGGTTAACAAGACCTAAGTGGACCGTGTCGTCGTCGAGGCGTTGGCTGTGAACACGTACGACGACCGGCTAATTGCCGCTATCCACAATCGTATTATACTGCGGCGTGTGTCCAGTGCCATAGCGCCGCCCGCCCAAGCCGATGGTTTGGGCGTCGAGGGTGGAAGGGGTCTTCGAAGGGGTGAATTAATGAACCGGAGCGCAGCCGCCGGGGCATAGGCAGAGACAGCGATAGCAGCGGCGGCGGCGAGGATTACGCGCTCCCCGATAGCTCGCACTCAATCACGCTTGCAAACAGCGATACACCCGCCCGCAGCCCTCACCCGTCGCAATTAAACACATCGCAGCCGACCGTGACCGGTTCCTTACCAACACTATGTCGACTACTAGTAAGTAAATGATATTTTCAGATTTAATATGGCAATATCCCTTAAACTAAAATGTTAAGTCCAGTGGTCCAGACTTAATATGTCACATGTGATAGGTGCATGTTATTTTACTAATTAACCACAAATAAATATGGCTTGGTAAAATGATTTTGCAAAGTATATAGAACTTAGACAACAGAATAATTTGTAATAATCAAAAAAATACCAATAAAAATATACTAGGTGATTAATTTATATTAAACAAATGATATGCGAAATTCTCCATATTATCGTAATAAAGTTCATTTAGTTAAAATGACATCATAATATACAGTAGAGAAAAGTATCTCAAAATGATTTATTTTTTACATTTTTCATATTCGAAATTCGAATTGCAATTGCATTCGATTTGTAAATCTTTAAAATTACTTTCTAGGTGTTTTTGTAAATAAATATTATAGGTAAATAAAATAATGAAAAATAATCGCGTAGTACAGTGCAGCCTATATTATTGCACCGAAAGCAAAACAAACATGAACTGCGTTATAGATTTTATGTCAATCATGCCCCAAATTCAAATTCAATATCAAATATTCAATTAAAAAAAGTTGATTTATGAACTACAAAAAATATATAGTTTTTACTTTACTAACTCTTATTCAATTTATATAAGCTAAATAAATTAAATGACGACGTCTTAAAAAGTCACATTAATTTTCTTTCGATACTTTTCTTCGATTAGTTTGTCGGCAACGACTTTACATAAAGAAAAAAATACGTAACAATCACACCTAATCCTAATACATTTTTTTAAACAGCTTCGATTGTAGATAAGGTATATTTCGAGCACTTCCCCGCAGTCCCATTAAGTTGACCCATTAACAGATCCACGGGGAATTTTTTCCCCGTGGTCCCGTTGGCTAGTGATGTAATTAAAATCATATTTTTATCGAAAGTAATTACATTGTATTGATTTCGCCGTCATGAACAACAGGAAGAATAGGGTCAGCGGAATTCATATTATAAAGATTTAAGCTTGAATATGGAGGTCTCCGTATTATAATATTGTTGCCAAGTAAAACAAAGTTAATAATTTCACACTTGTTTAATCCAAGAACTTATGAAAAATACATAATGACGTCTGTATAGTTCGGTGGCCAGTACCTCAACGACACGGCCCGAACGTGTACGACGGATACCGACCGACGTTTACGCTAACAATATTTTTAGATTATTACCTACTACTAGATTGGATTAATTTTATGATAGCATGCAGTATAACTCTTACTTACATTTTACAGATGCCACTGATAACGACATTTAATAGGTCTACAAGCCAATATGTTTTAATTGTCGCACTTCCAAAAACAATGTGTATGGGTCGCTCTTGCGTAATCGTTGCGATTGGGATATACCCATGATTCGTTTTATTCAATAGTTCCCTCAATCGCTACCCTCTCGCTATCAAATGATCAGCCGTCACTGTGCGTCTGATCTGACACGAAATAGGCTTTACTTTATTTGAGTTGACTAATCGACGGATCCACAGGGAACCTTTTTCCCGTGGTCTTTATAACATAGGAACGGAATTAAAATATTTTTATATCGAAACTAATATGCACATCATTCTCTCGTTATAATTTCATCGTCATGATCAACAAGGGCAATTAAGTATTTAACAATTAACATTTAATTAAATTAACAATAAAGTATTATATCGACAAATGTATTTAAATTTACAAATAATAAAACATATTCTGAATAAATTTTATTATTAAACTTTCTAATTTACGCAACTTAAATAAATAAATATACGATATTATAGAGGTATATAGTAGTCACAACTCCATATTCTAGCTGAATTCTTATACGAAGTCCCTTGACTGTATTGTTTCTATTGTTCATAACAATGAAATTCATACAACGTTATAATTACTTTCGATAAAAATATGATTTTAATTACATCACTGGGTAAATACGACTACGGGGGAAAAATCCCCGTGGACCCGTTAATGGGTCAACTCACCTTGTCAACTCAATGCAATGGGACCATATAAAAGTGCTCGAAATTTCAAAGATTTCTTTTCAAGTTGGAAATTTATTTGACTAAAATAGAAGAAAATACACGTTTTTATATTTATTTTACTATCTTATTAAGTAAAGTATATCTTAAAATTGTCGTTTTTATAAAATATGTTCTTTCTAACCAAAATTTTGTATGGAAATCAGCGGTGTCATTAAACCTTAAAGACGTAAGTTTATTAGTATATAGCGGTGTTACTTGTGCGCTTGCGTAAATTGGCTGGCCCGAGAGATCATCGTTTACTAGCATTGAGTACGATTGTAACATATAGTGTATATCTCGTGATATAGTAAATACTTGGAGGGACTCACCTTAGATTCAATTTTCTGTTTCTTTGCGGGCGGTGGTGTCGCGGCGGAGATTTCTTGCCGTGAATCGTCAGGTTCGGGTTTTCCGGGTGTCGCCGGCGCGGCGGGCACCGACGGAAGCGTAAGTACCACGGGTGGCGCGGACGGCACGTTTGCAGGGGTCGAAACGGGCGCGGGTGACGTGGACGCTGGCTTGGGGTCAAGGCGTGGCGCGGGCTGCGTCGCGGGAATCCCCGTAGCAGGCGGCGCAGGCGGGCCGGGTGCGTTGGGCGCGCGCACGCCGTTTAGCTCATGCGCGGGATGCGGATGCGGGTGCGGATGATGGGGGTGATGATGGGGGTGTTTGTCACGCGCCTTGTCGCGGCGATGCGAGCCGGAGCCTCGCTTGGGCTGCGGCGGCTGCGCGGGCGGCGCTGGCGCGGGCGGCGCGGCGTGCGTCTTGGACTCGCCGTTCATCTCGTTGGACTTGACGATCTCGTGCTTGGCCTCGGAGCTCTTGGTGCCTGGCTTAGTGCGCTTGATCTTCATCTTGAGCGCGGTGCGCTGTGCGTCGGGCTCGGCGCGCGCCGCCATGCCGCCCGCCTCGTCGGTCTTCTCTATGTCGGCATCGAGGTCTATTATGAGGTCGCCGATGCCGATATCCCACTCATTGTCATCGTACTCGAAGTTGGCGTGGTGGTGCTGGTGCGGCTGGTGCGCTAGGGACGCGGGCCGAGCTCCGCCGGGCGGCGCGCCCGAGCTCATTGGCGCCGCCATCCGCGCCGTCTGCCCGCCGCGCCGCGCGACACACTCCGCGCCAACACCATTGTAGCCCTGCAACCACACCCATAATGAAGTTAGCGACACAAAAAACGTTTTCAAATTATATAGCTGACATACATAGGTATACAACGTAATATTTGTTCGACTAAAGATCTGTTAAGATCCAGAAAGCCCCAGATTTGACCTCACTCCGCCGCACATATTCATAACGACCAAAAAGCGCGTGTCCAAAGCGAGATGATTAGTAATTGACTCACGCGAAACAAAAATGATCTAAGCCACAATTCTAATATCTTTATTTATTTAATTTTAGGAACAGTCATATATAAAAAAAGATAAGGGGAACAAATGCTGAAACTAACTAGTGGCACCTAGTGGTTCTAACGCCGCGCCAGCGCCGCGCCGGCGCCGTGGACCTTATACTCACCATATACTCACACTGGCCGCGCGCCCTCAGGGGCAACGAAGGCAGCTTTAAATTAAACCGTCACCGCGTGATCACAGACATATTGGACCTCTGTTCTTAATTTATATGAAGGAAATTATTATTTTTTAATAATTTAAATGTGCCTAATAATTAATTAATTAGTTTTACGGTTTCAAAATATAATACAGAGTCACTTTCTGAGAAATCTTCAGTCGAACAACTATTATGTTATATTTTATACATGTATGCATACTAGGGTGGGCCGATAGTGTATGGGATTTTTTTTAGAATTTTATAACACAATAGGCGTCAAAAATTGCGAATTTGTACGTAGATGCTGAATATCTAATTAGTTTTAAAATTAATTATTATTTTGAGCCGTCTACTAGCTATCACATTTTTAGCATTTGAAGCCATTTTCCATGACTTTTCGGTTATTAATATCTGATGTTCTATGCATACTACATATGTCTTTTTTACGTTATGGTATAAAAAAAACAATATATTATTATTATCATCACAAGGTTTATAAAGAAATTCACATCATTGCTGGTAAACATAGAATTATTGTAAAGAAAATAATTTAAACTAGGGAGTTTGTTGTTAAACTCAGGCATTTCTGATCGTGAGTTAAAAGTATTTCTGATAAAGCCAACCCTTGAACTCTCGCCAATGACATGCAGAGAAACTTCGGTTACGGTAAGTTTTATACCATCTTACTACAGTCTGCGTGTGGCAAGGATAGTTGAACCGTGACAAGTTGTTCGATAATGCCATGTCATGTAACTTTTTGTAGTTTTGATAGGACTAATGGCGGTGAGATTACTTAATGAGATTGCCATTGAATTAGATCAATGTAGTCTCTAGCATGAAAGTAAATTTTTAGCGGTTTAAAAGCCCGAATATCAGTGGTAACACCTATAGACTATGTTGCAGAAACCAGTTGTATGTGTTTTCTTGTGTCATACAACATTGCAGTACGTTTTCTGGACGCATGAAAATTTTCATTAGTTTCATTCTATCCCTTGACAACTAAACCAGTTTATATCAAATAATATAAGCAAACAACGTTCCTTCTCCCGACACAAATGCTTTATTGTCTCAATTTCTGTCGGTCGTAACTCATTCCCGTTAATTAAAATTAATTAAATAAATTGCACTTTCGCGACGTACATATTTATATAATATAGCTGACCCGGCGAACTTCGTACCGCCTCAGAACAGTTTAAAATAACTGTAGGTTCTCCATAATATAAATAAAAAAATGTATATAACTATAGTATTCTGTGTGAAACGGTTTATAAATTAGTCTTATAATGAGCCGTAGGTACATTTTAAAACCTGTACCATAAAATTTACATAATTACAAAAAAAAAATGTATCACAGAATAAATATTAGGGTCGATTAAGGGAGTTACATCGCATCGCCTCGAGCAGTTCACAGCGTCGGCAGCGCCACCCGGTTTACTGTACCCTTCTGATAACTCCCTCATAACTATTTTACGACACGCGCTCCTAGCTTAGCGAATGCTGAGGATTTCATCTCGACAATGGCAACCCTTATTAAACTCACTGTAACGTCCATCTATTAGATACGTATGATCTCTATAACTCGGTACGAGCCTTTTCTTCTAACTAAAATGCAATCTATACTAATATTATAATACTCAAGAGTTTGTATGTTGGATGCGCTAACAACGCGCTAACATATATGAGTCAGTATTCCTTCTCATAGACCAATAAATTTTTCTTGAAGTTTTAGTATTTCGGTAGGTTATACACAAAAGGTAGAAATCGATCTAGGTATAGCCCCGGAGGAAAAATATTTAAAGGATAGAAAACAAAAAAAACGGCTTCGGATTTAATTTACTTCAAGCATAGCTTGAAACAAAAAAGTATGAAATTAGGTCGTAAGAATATGCACATAGCGGATGGTTCAGTTTTTTTTTTAATACGTATCTAACAAAAAATAAATTATTAATTAAATCGATACCAATGGATAAAAATAGCATAAAATTATTCCTCACATTATTGCAACATATGGTCACCTTATGCCATTGAGAAATCATAAAGAATGCTAAATGTTCCACATGGCTGTGTCATATATAATAATAATAATAACGTATACATCACAACAACGTCTAGGCCCCAAACTAAGCATCAGCTTGTATTGTGGGAACCAAGCGAAGGCACCACATACACGGAACAGCCAAGACCCGGTACCAGTATCAATATTCATCATATAAATACTGATCCGACCTGGGATTCGAGCCCGGGACCTCCAGCTTCGTAGGCAGGGTCGCTACCCACTAGGCTAAGCAGTCGTCAATAAAATATATATAAATTATATGATCATGTCTTATTTTATCAATTTCACTGAATAAGAGCGTATAAGGTATAGGGCTTTCTCACAATCATATCTAATTTAAGATGAATGAACGTCACAGGCAATAATTTGTCATTAATATGTTAATGATAGAACTGTTATTATTCAAAGTGTTATAATCATTAGTACTGTATGGAACAAACTATAATTAACAGCCATTAATCTTTATTTGAAACTTTTGAGCTGTTGTGGCCGAGTAGCTAAGCAGGCTCTGATAAAAAGGTCTTAGTTTCAAACCTCACTATCGACGTATTAACTAATGCGTTTTTTAATGTATAAAAACTTGTTAAGTGCGAGTCTGACTCGCGCACCGAGGGTTCTGTAACACCGTACAATGTGCTTGTGCATTGAGAATGAATGGGACTCACACTTGGAAGATTTTATTATAAGTTTCCTTACATCGAGTTTATTAAATTTATACAAAATTAAAATTCCTGAAGGCAATTTGTTACAAATGCTTAGGCGATATGAGGTCGCCCCTAGCCTACGAGTATGTCTATTTCGGGTATTAACATTGTGAAAGTCACTAGGTTTAACAAAGTTATTTATACTTTAATGCATAAATATTATATACTTAACTATACATATATATCTATAGTATGTATGTATATATTATAAAGTATATTTAAGCGTGTATATCAGTTGCTTGTGACCCATAATACAAGCTTTGCTTAGTTCGGGACTAGATAGCTCTGTGTAGGATGTGCCAAATATTAATATTATTATATACTGATTTGCCAGTCATAATACCAAAGTGCCGAAATCGTTGAAGGGAAACCGAAGGAAAACTCAAAGGAAGCCCGGGCTTCCAAGTTGTAAAATGGTGAAAGTGTTCTCCTTTGTCCGAATTCTTTGATTATAAACATCTCTAAGAGTTTAGCGCCAATAAAAGTGATAAAAATAACACCTAACTGTACAATTTATTATGTATGTATAGGTTATAAGAGTGTGTGGTGTGTGGTCTGTTTAGTCACACACACAAGCATATAAAAGTTACCTTTTTTTTGTTGCCATTGTATGGTGGTTTCATCTAAACATGTAACCAAAGACCGACACCTAATTTTCTGATTTATCCTATTATTTAGCGATTTCAATCCAACGTAAGTTTTGAGCCTTTAAGAATCAAACGTTTTCTCAAATCTTTATAGCTGAATCACTTGATAATTTTTAGTATTTTCAAATTCATTATACATCTAAGTAGGTTCAGTTTAACGACAAAATTGTAATTCTTTTTAACTTTTTAACGAAATATTTGTTAAAGCCAATTCAATGAATACGTATATGTTTTAAGTGTAATTAATTTTAAATGGCATCGTTAACGACACCCTACAAAACTGCACGACGTTTACAGTCCGCTATCGCTATCTCATGCTACCTGACGGAAACCCATAAAGGTTGACATAGCAAAAGTTTGAGAGGATTACGTGGGAGTTCCGTCATAACAGCTTTTTGAAAGAAGACTCCATCAAAAAGCTGTTTTGACAAAATTGACATGTTTAAAAAATAACAATATAAGTCAATACCTCGGCGGCTTTACGCATAAGATATTTCTTGGAAATCAATATGTTCCGTATATTCATACTTTATGACAAATTCCAATTAATCACAAAATATCAAGAACATATTGTATAAATATACTAGACAATTGATTAAGAGTGCCCTTCAAGAATTCACCTCTACATAAATTCACGTGTACGCTCTAGAGTGTTTATAAATGACGGTATATTAAATATAAATATGAAATTTCATTATATATATCGGTAATAACATAAGAAGTATATTATTTATGCGACTGGAAAATAAAAATTCGAATATTTCAAGTTACTAGCTACAAAATTTTACCCATTTCAGCTAACTTTGGGGTCAGCGTTAAAAACGTACATAAAAAAAATTAATTATCGATTCGGTTATGATTTACGCACACAGCGACGGCATGTACACGGTTATTATGGCGTAGCGGGAGTGTATGGTCTATTTAGTTACAAACACAAGCACATAAAAATTGGCCCTTTTTTTGTTGTCATATGCAGGGCATGGTTCTATCTAATAATCAAAGGGATAAAGTATGCAATGATGAAGTCACTTAAGATAACCTGAGATTGACATTTAACTCGGTCATTTTTTCAAAGAAAACAATTTTAGTTAATTTTACATAGTTTTATTTTGTATTCGTATAATGTGACGATTTGGCGCATAAGTCCATAAGTTCCAGTAGGCTTTTTCATTGTGTTTCTTTGTTTTTGTTTGGATGAAATTCGGCCCATACAAAGACAAAAAACCGATCTATATTTCTGAATTGCCTAGGTACAGATATTTCATGGAATCTCTAGCCATCGAAAATACTCGAGGTTCTTCGGAAAACAAAATCTGGTATCGAATACCGCATATTTTCCGAAATTTATAATTGTAATCGGAACGTGGTAAAATGATCGACATTCAACACATGAATACGATAAGATATTAAATATTCAACCATGCACTTTGTACTAGTCATTATTAACAAGATCTAGCTAATTCTTAATAACTGTACTATAGTTTGACCGAAACTGCTGTACCGCGCCATAGGTGTGCATGCGGCGAGGAGGGAAGGCAGCTCCTAAGCGTTGACGACGGACTGACAGAGCGGATCTGCCTACCTAAGAAGCGGTAGAGTTTCGGTCAAACTATAAATCAGCAGACCCCAATATACTTGGGCAACAATATTGATGCTAATTCATATTTATAAATAATGTTTATGTTAATGTATAGATAATATTTAGTTCTATCAGAATATTTTTATCCGATCGTATATTGTTCATGAATAAATTATTGTGATCTAAATAAACCATAACTCGTGTAAGGTCACACATAGCTCTTTGGTTTTAATAGTCAATAATGTTACGTCACAGTATCGAAACTATCGGGAGTGAATACCGGCGCGCGGGGACCTCGCGAACTGAAACTCGCCATCTAGCCGAACGGGTATACCTACCAGCTAACTAGGGTAGGAGTGGTTAGACGGTAAGCGCAGAAGAGGGCTTTTAGTCAATTCATACTTTCATGTCATATCAATAATTCATTTGAACGCGCATTCCGGAAGTTTGATGCGAGGTGTTTGTGAGCTATAAAATTGGCTTGCTATGAATATCTAAACGATGGGCATGAACTGAAAATTATATTTCTTACTAGCGGCCGCCCGCGCCTTCGATCGCGTGAAAGGCGCATGCATGCATTCGATACAGTGCAGACGGATCTTTAATCTTTTTTTTATCTATTCCATCGTGTATTCCATTTTCCAATTTCATTTTTTTTCCAGTTACTAAGCGCCGTTGAATAGACCATCATAAAATCAAATTAAAAGTACTTTTTTTTAACAAAATTTCTTATATTAATTTTCTTAAGAACACAACGCAGGCGGATCTTTGATCCTTTTTTTATCTATTCCATTGTGTATTCCATCGCAATTTCATTTTTGTTCCGGTGTTTATCAAACGCTGTTGAAAACTAAACACTGGAACAAATATTAAGTTGCGATGCAATTGTGATTGCAAACTGCGATCAAGCGCTGCTCAAAAATCATAAAATCGCAATTATAGGCACTTTTGCTTAAATAAATTTTTTAAATAAATTTTCATAAAACATAGTCTTTTTATTTTAAACTAGTAAATCAATAGTGTGGGTTTCTTTGTGACAATGCGTCCACTATTAACGGATTTTTACAACAGGTAAAACGAGTTTATAAGGAAATCCGTCATTTTTTATGTTATAGCTGCAAGAAAATATTTCGTTTTTTTAACCAAAGGCCGTTTGGCCCACGGCTTATGGAAACGAAGCATGTCGTGTTTCAAGGTTTTTGAAATGTACCCTTAAGGGGATAAAATAGGGGATGAAAATTTGTCTGGGAAATTATTGAAATTGGTATCTAACATTTTGATTGGAAATGAAAAATGACACATTCTAGTGTTTTTGTAAAATCAACCCTTAAACAAGTTTTACACTAAGTCTTATACTGTCTTATGTTGCCTCAAAAAACTATTCAAAATTGGAATGTATCCCCCTTTAACCTTTTAACTATGGGGTGAAAAATTCTGAAATAAATGAAGTTGATACTAATTAAAAAACACTTTCCACAGAAATTGGTTTCAATAAAATATGTTAAATAGTTTATGAGATATTTGTTTTTAAACTTATTATTCGAATTTTAACCATGAACGTTTATCCTGACTACGGAACCCTTCACTGTGCATGATCAGACGTGCACTTGGCCGGTTTTTGTAGTTTCCTCGTATTATATAAGGTGGTTTTTCGTTGCTCTATTGATAGTAAAATTATCACAATACAATTTTAAGCCACTGTTTTATTTAAGTAAAGAACATTTTTTTCAATACAGATGAAGTCATAGTCTTTGATTAGATAATGTCTGAATAAGAGAGCCGGCGTCAAAAAAGTAGATAAAAATATCACCTAACTATTCAGTTATAATACGTATACAGAGACGATTTGTTCGGTAGTGTGGCATAGCGAGAATATGTGTTCTGTTGAGTCACACACACAAGTATGTAAAAGTTGGCCTGTCCCAAATTCGTAAATGTTTCAGTTACTCTTAACATTTTTTATTTTCTTTTGCTGAATGCCGTGATTTCAAATTCGAATGGGAAAGTTATTTTAAAAGAGGATTATTTCAAAAAGGCTTAACTTAAGTCACAAATCTTTGTCCATCTTAACGAGCTTCGAAAGCGACAACAGGAAGAAAAGCAGTTGGAAGTATGCCAAGAATAATTTCTTTATGAAAACGGTGGAAACAAACAAATTCGATTAACTGGAAACTCTGATTTGGCTACAATAATTTATTGTGCTTTCAGAAAGATACTGCCATTTAGATTTGTTCTAGATTTTCTTCAATTTGTCATTCTATACGACAATTTCAAGTAAATATTTGCTGGAATGTAATATGAAAATTATAAATTAATGGATTTTTACTACATAGTATAACTGACTCAGGTAAAACATGGACACATGGACTTTACCGGACACATGGTAAAGTTCGGGGTTCTATTACTGAACTATATTTTTTTTTCACATTTTATTATCTGGATGCTTTAAAACTGCTCCCAATCGTACGTACTTCTGCTATCTCGTTATTTCTTACTTGTAGCACAATACATAAATGTTAATTCAATATTGTTATATTTAATTAACATTTATGTATTATGTAACCCCAAAGATCACAGGTTCGACTTCCGCCATAGGTGTACCTACTGACCATTGAGATTTTAATTGTGAAAACTTAAGCTAAAAACGTACAAATACAGCTGACATCGTCTCATCAACCCGCGCTGGGTCAGCATGGTGAGCTAATGTCCCAAACTCTATAATTCAATGTTGAGGTGGGACTGAATCCAGCAGTGAAGGCGTAAAAAAATTATTAGTCTGATAAATAATAATAATAACACACACAATCACAACAACGTCTAGGTCCCAAACTAAGTATTAGCTTGTATTTTGGGTACCAAGCGAAGACACCACATACATATAACAACCAAGACCCGGTGCCAGTATTAATATTCATCATATAAATAAATACTGACCCGACCTGGGATTCGAACCCGGGACCTCCAGCTTCGCAGGCAGGGTCGCTGCCCACTAGGCTAAGCGGTCGTCAATTAATCAAATAATCATATGTTTATGGTTAACCTGTGACCTTTGGGGTACCTACTTAAAGAGTCAGCCACAACAGCTCTTGGTAAAATTATAGTAAATTAAATAAAAATATTTAGATATATCCGTACGTATATTATCTTTGATTATATAATATCTGGATGGAGCCTCGCAATATAATGTCAACAAAAATGACAGACCAACTTTTACATACTTGTGTGTGTGTAGCAACTGACCACATACTTTCGCTACTAACAATGTACAACAAACTATCTCTGTGTGCGTGCATTATAACCGAACAGATAGGTGATATTTTATCTACGTACGACGCCGATAGGTACTCTACCCAAACATTATATAATCAAAGCATTTTATGCTTAATCCAGAGCGTTGAACTGAGTCTTGATAAGTCTTCGTTTTGGAAATTTTTTGTTGATGTGCTATTTATAGGTATATTAAAATGCAAAGTAATGCCAATCTGTTTTGAAAATAAAAATGTGATGGACATAAAAATATGTGAATCGAATCGAACGAGCAGATGATGTAATATAATAACTATCTGTATTTCCAATTATTCGTGGCTATAAAATCAAGTTCAGAAATAAAAATCGAACGAATAGGATCGTTTAATCATCGATTTGACCGTTGGATTTAGAGTGAATCGTGATGAATACATTATCATCGTAAAACAATAAAATAATAAATGACCGGTTGGCTTAGTTGAGGAGCTGTTCACCTCTTGTTAGAGGAGAGCGGGTTCAGATGCCGAATCGAATCGACGAGTTTATTAAAAATTTTATGAAAGAGCCAGGGTTGGCATACACACCGAATACCTTAATTTATATCCCAATTTTTATACCAAAGTCTCGTGGGGACAACCATTATTCTGAATTCAGAAAAGCTGAATCGACTATTTAGGGGGGAAAAAAATTATCCACCACGCTTGCATCCGGGGGGGAGGCCTAAACTCCTGCAGTGGGGCATCTATGGGCTGATTGTATGGTAATAATATATTGCATAGCCATATCTACATTGTACACAACTTGATAAATAAATTAAAATCTTCGAAACACACAAAGTGTGATTACAATTTATTTAGATCATTGATAGACTTACTAGCGAAAAATTTTTATTTTTGATTATTCCAAAAACCTTTTCTCGAAATCAAAAGTTTGCCAACTCTAGCATGATTACTTAATCGTTCAAAAACCAATGATTTGCAGTTTGTACCTTCACATGACCCGTGGTCGAAATGGCGAATGTACCTAAATCAAATTCAAATTGTGAGATACATGAATTGTTCGTGAAAGCCGCTCTAGTTTTACCCTGCTCCCACATATGTGGACAAACATGCCAAAGATCATGTATGGGAGGCCATTCGTATTCGGTAATGCCGTGTGAGGCAAACGTTTGTTATCCGTGATAGCGTGTCAGTTTTCTTGCGCACTTAAAAGAGGCCGTAAGGAAAACAAACATTTGCGAAGTAGTGTAAGTACAATTTGGACAAATATTTGTCAATTATTTTCACGGAAAACATTTGCCGATTTTAAGGCCAAATGTTTTGCCACATGTGTAGTACCGCCTTTGAGCTATCGTATTGTTGTGAAGTATGTTTATGGTATCATTGGTGAAAGAGGATGAGACTAAAACACAATGACATATTGGTGTATAAAGATGACACCAAATATGTTATTGTATTTTAGTAGTAACATAAAGGCTTCCATGAACAATTCACGTATCATAAAGTTCCAATCCAGTTCCAATAAGTGTCGTGATAGCCCAGAGCGCAACGAACCTGTCTCAAATTTATAAGGCCATAGGGCCATAGTTCGAATCCGGGCGTGTACCAATGAGTTTTTTTGACTTAAGTACATTAACTAGCACTGACTCCATGCCTCGGAGAGCACGTTAAGCAGTCGGTCCCGGACGCTGTCAATAGATGGCGGTCGTTACAATCCCCAACCCGCAGTGGAGCAGCGTGGTGGATTTAAGCTCTGGACCCCCTTCACACCCTGGGAGAGGCCTAAGCCCTAAGCCCATTTTACCCCACTGCAAAGTGGGGTAAAATGGGCTGACGATGATGATGAAAGTTCCAATCAAACTTTATGGCGGATCCGAACATAGGCACAAGTCGCGTCGCAATAATCAGTTTTAGGTGTAGCGGGACGCACTGGAGCGACGGGCATATGACTGTACCTGCGCAAGTACGCTTATAGCGTTGTATATTCCGATCCGTCATAAAGTTTGAGGCGAACTTTACTCTTATACTAGGAACACAAAAGAGTAACACAGCATAAAACCATAAAACGATGGAAAGGTTTGTCGCAGGCGGACAACAAAATTTACATGATTTGCACATTTTATGCATCCTCGGGTACATTGGAAATACATTCTTATTGAATTCTAATCGACGTTTCGTATTTTGGGCATTTTGTTGATGTTCTCGTTATTTTACGTGAAGCACTTTTTGTTTTTGTTTTTCTCACTAGCGAAGCGAACGTCCTATTAAATATTTCCATTGTGTATATGTGTGTGCATATAAAAGTGGCATCCAAGAGCGAGCGGATGCAGTTTATTGGAACTAAAAGCACGATACTGTACGTGAACGGTCAGTAAACCAGATTGACTACTGGACTGAAATATACGAACCTTTTAAACGAGTTTGCGTGTTCAGGATTCCTTTTACGTTTCCCATAATATATCGATACCGATATCGATACTATAATCGTCGAAGCGATATCGCATTCGACGTTCAAAACGAAACCCGCAGATTAGAAAAAACGCGGTCGCGAAAAATACATCGAATATTTCGAATACACAATTGATGTCGTGAAGAATTAGAACCCCTGACGGGGTCGTCTGGCGTTTTGCCCGCGAGCCTGCGCACCGTGTTTATGGGAAAAACTGTTCGTGACTCGGTAATAACTTTAAGTAAATTGCACTCCTCCTTTCCTATACGGAAATTCAAGTTTCTTCTTTTTATTGGAAGTTTATTACACAGCTCTTTTATACTTTAAGTTGAGAAAATTACGTAATTTAGAATTTAAGGTTATTTTGTTTTGGAATTGAATTTATGTTTAATTCGGTGTACGCTCAGAACGACAGCGTTCGTTTGGCCAGATTCTAGAGAGCCAAGGAAATAACATCGCATGTCTCTTTTTCAATAGAATCTATACTAATACATGCAAAAGTATGTTGGTTTGCTTGTACTTTCATCACGTGTCGCATCTGTAACTCATAACGGACGAATACTCAAAGGGATGAAAAGTAACATTTATAGGCACAGAGAAGTGTATTTTTCATGCCAAATACGAAAACTTACTCGTACCTACAGTGCATCCGTTCAAATGGTTTGCAGTACACCCGCAGGGTATTTTGGATAATAGGTATGTAAAAATAAATGCATCATTTAATTTTTTTCTTATTTATTAATAATAGTAATGATATTCATTTATTGAAAAAAAAAACAATAAAGTATACAACATTTTTATCAAGTACTTAAATTAAAAAAAAACATATTTGAATATCAGTCATCCGAATCCTTTGAATCACTTTGTGTGTTTATAATAAAAGCTCGACGCACCAACATACACTATAAGTGTACAGTGCCGGCCGATTCTTTGAATTACCCGCCACCGCCCCCGCCTTTCAGCGCAAATCGGCGGCGGCGGTTCTATAATAAAGCGTGCAAACCATTTAGTTTTGACGCGCAAAGACGCGAGCAAAAGCTATTAGTCCGTCATAATTCTTTAATTCCTATAGAGCATAGTCCATCCATCCAATACGTGAAAGACACTTATTTACTTATGCGTGTTTACAAAGGTTTATGAAAGTATCGAGGTCTGTTTTCTTTTTGTGTCGCTATTTACATTCTTGTTGACAGGTATTTTCTGAAAGCAATTAAACGTCAATCTATCTAAAGGATTTATTTAATTTTTAAACAGTGTACAAGTATACAGCATTGTTTAAGCATATATTTTAGAATGAAATCTAAAAGGTAACACCTCACGCTAACACCTCTGTCGTAAGATACAAATTAGCGTAACTAGATTATCACTAACTAAACCTGGGGGGCCACTAAACGCGCGGCACGGTATACCAACGTTTCGGTGTATTCGAGGTTATACATACTCACAGAAATCTGCCAAGTTCACAGATCTCACCACCGAGGTTGAGAGTCTCAGGAATTCAGGTAGATCAGACCTTCAGTCTGACATAGGGGAGCAGTACCTAGCACCCGATATCACCTAGTTAACGTAGTAAATCTGTTCGAATGGCATCTGAGCCTTGTTTGTTCACAGTCGGGCCGTCCAGCCCGAACTGCCCTCCATTGCCGAGGGACCGAAACGCGCCGGCCCTCATCCCTATTTTTTAATCATAAGCCTACGAGACGGCGCCCTTAAGGCGCCGCCCACCAATAGGCACTAACACACCGAAGCATCCTCAATGCGTCCGGTCGTTGTTCATGCCAAACCCTATACGCTCTCCGGAGTATAGGTTGAGGAGTCGTTTAGCCGGTCGGGCTGCACCTTCTGTGTAGAAATCCCAACCCGGCACTACCTGCGCGGTAGGTCGGGCGCGCAGGTGTCTGTATACAGATTCGGCCCTCACTAAACAAAAAAAAAAAGCCAAGTTCACAAATTACAGTCAATGGGTCCTTGCGTTACATAACGCGTTACCGGAGCACATCAGGAACGCCCCAACCTTATTTAGTTTACAAAAAGGTAAAAATTGTTCCTGATTGACAACGCCTATTACCTACTCCGTAAAGGAAGTTCTTTGATCGAAATTGACTCGATAATGGTCTCCGAAAACCGGCCAAGTGGGAATCGGACTCGCACACGAAGGGTTCCGTACACCTTACAATATAAAAAAACGAGCGCGACGTTAATCGAACTTAACCATTAATCGTTATTATTATGTAATTTAATAATTATTCTATAAATATATCTAATTCATTTTTATTTCGTTAGTTATAGAAGAGCGTAGAAGGCCCTCGATCTTCTCTGGCTAATCCGAAAAGTCATGAAATTATGAGTAACATGAGTGCACTGATAGCTAGAGACAATTTTTATTACTTATTTTACTACAGTGAACCTTTGACTTTTAGTATCGACTGTGAAGTGAATAAGCTCAGCAAAGGAATGCCAATAACAGGCTATCTGTCATTTTCTAGGGATGTTTTACAAAATTTTTACTTGTAAAAGTACATTTTATAAGTTAATCTATTACTCGTTAAATAATACAGTCTAGATAGCTGTGATAGTTTTCCTTTTAACTACGTTATATATACTCCTGTCATAAATTTTTCCACATATCCAAAAACAACGGTTTATAGCTGGTAGAGGGGGGGGGGACACATGACTCTAACAAACATTAGGACTTTAGGAGTGCACATATCTCAACAACTGTTGACTTTAATAAAAAAATTGTTTGAAACCTTTATATAATTTTTTAAGACCTATCGTTTGGTACCTTTTGCGTTAATACGATGAATTTTTTTTGGTACTTCAGTTACATGTTTGGCGACCTATCTATTCGCTATGTCGTTGTGTAGCGGTTCATAGATTACACCTACCTTCCAAATTTCATCTATATATTGCCAATAGTTTCCGAGAAAAACCCCAGGTAGACAGACAGACGGACGGACGGATATGGCGAAACTATAAGGGTTCCTTTTTTGCCATTTGGCTACGGAACCCTAAAAGAGTGGATAATAAAACTAGTTGTGTTACTATGAAAATAGCAATCTTTGATATTTTTAAAAAAAGTTAAAATGCAAGCTACTGCTAGGTAAGCCGGTACAACTAAGTCTGATTACTTATAGCATTAGTTATGTTGTCACTATTTTTAGGTACCTATCATAGTAATCAAATTTTTGTTACTTATACCCAAAAACTTTTTTATGTGTATAATAACAATAATAATAATAATAACGTATACATCACAACAACGTCTAGGCCCCAAACTAAGTATTAGCTTGTATTTTGGGTACCAAGCGAAGACACCACATACATATAACAACCAAGACCCGGTACCAGTATCAATATTCATCATATAAATACTGACCCGACCTGGGATTCGAATCCGGGACCTCCACTTTCGTAAGCAGGGTCGCTACGCACTAGGTTAAGCAGTCGTCAGAACCTACTGATGTACCTACTGACGTGTTCATAACGGCCTAAAAAAATTTCAATTGCATGTTACAAATATCATGAATGTTGTTAATAAGATCTATGTTATTATTCTTTCTATGAACATAAACATACATATTATTTATTCAACGAATCCTTCATGGCCACAAAAAAATTCCATCAGTCAAGCTTGTACGACATAATGAAATAACACTTTATTCCTGTCATTGCCAGGTTATCGTAGTTATCTAGAGCACGAAGAGCGTTCGATAAAGTGTCATTAATCTGATTATACAAGCGACGCACTATGCAAGCGACACTGTGGGAAAAATAACCAGCCGTGAGCAAACACACAAACTGTCGATACTTCGTTGTGCACCATCCGTTTTCACTCCAAAATGTAAATACTACAATTGATTGACTAACTAACCGCACACGTGCATACATAACAGGATCGTATATATAGTGCCCATGGATGTATATAGAGATAGCGCGTCGTGACCACATAAACGCGAGCAATAAAATATACGCCGCAGAGTATACGTCATTTGATGTTTATAAATATTCACTATGAAATAGAATTTAGTGTGTGAACATGTACATGTCAAATTCGTACTAGAAAAGTAAAAACAAATTCTAAAATTACATATGATGTATTATTTAACAAAATATTTAAAACAACCAAAAAAATAACGCATGATCTGAGGTATCTCTGAGTCTAATAATAATATCTAGGATATCCCATACAGCGCCAGCTAGTCCCAAAGTAAGCAAGTATTATGCTTGTATTATGGGGTACTTGACAACTGATATGCATACTTAAATATTCTTTATAATATATGCATAAATAGATACTTTTACACCCAGACACGGAACAAAATAGATATATTAATGCAAACAAATATTTGTACCGGGCGGGAATCGAACCCGCGATCCTCGGCTCCGCAGTTAGAGTCTATGATCACTCGACCAACTGGACAGTATTATTATTATTATCTCTGAGTCTGTTGTTTTACTCGGGTTTTCGATTGTTTCGGAGTATGAGATATTGACGATTCTGCTATATAGTGCAATCAATATGCGATTTCCTTTTTCTGATTGTATGCTTAAGTAATTGGCTGTCGACAGTGTCGATGCAGCCGTTGTTTGGTCTTGTTACCGACCAAAGAATACAGAGTAAATGTGTCATAAGAAATTAAAAGAATTTTATCAACATTATATAGTTTTTTTTTTTTTTTTTAATAATAATATATAATAATAATACATGGGACTTCCCACACAGCGCCGTCTAGTCCCAAAGTAAGCAAATATTATGCTTGTGTTATGGGTTACTAGACAACTGATATACATATTTAAATATTCTTTATAATATATACATATATAATTTTGCTAAGACGCGACATATACATAACAACCAAGACCCGGTACCGGTATCAATATTTATCATATTATCTAATACTGACCCGACCTGGGATTCGAACCCGGGACCTCCAGCTTCATAGGCAGGGTCGCTACCCACTAGGCTAAGCGGTCGTCAGATATGTGTTATATGGCCAAAAGTCTACGATTTTTATAGTGTGGCACTCTATGGGCACTCTTAGCACACGTGTTGTGAGTATAGTATCACACTGTGTCAACGTTATGGTTTCCACCAATATGTGAACCCGCCTTAAAAAGTAACACAAAAACAATTTCCTAAAAAATATATCCGACATAGTAGGTAGGTACTTAGACAAAAAAAAATTGTAAGACTTTAATACCAAAACCACGAAATTATATCATCATTTATATACGACCTGATTCTTACGTCTGCAAAGTCTATAATATTTTGTAGTATAACCCTCATAACCTTAACGCATGAAAAAAAAATGCGAGATGGCATGGCTGCGTATACACCACATCCACGATCACACCAACACATATGATAGACTCAAAGAGTAGATAGACCATATGTCATTATCACTGGTGGTTTTTAATAATTCGTTAAATTACATGTGAAATGTAATTCCATTATTGGTAGTTTTTTTCAAAATGGCGCATGTAGAATGTCGTAGTTCCATGTGGCATTTTGAAAAAACTCCATATTAACCGTACTACGTTGCCTGTTTTTATTATTTTTCAATAAAAATAGTATAACTCTCATACACTAGACATTGGCAGAATTAACATATGTTAGAACGCCATTAACCAAAAGAAGAAGAATTCCATTATTTATTTGTTTTTCTAGTGGGAATTTCACACGCGCGTCACATAAGTTCTACTTCAAAGTGCTATGTCAAAACATCATGTTGTATAAACAATAATTCAAATTCAATTTGTATTTCCGAATTACCTTTAAAAGTCAGTTTCAAATGTAGGAATACAAATGGCCATAACGTGACAAAATTTTATACAGTGACTAAGCAAAATTTCAGGCATACGAATGCTTTTATATTTTCAAATCTAAAAATGTAATATAACAAACAATAATATATATATATATATATACAATGTCTTTTGTTCGTGTATCGTCAAACGTTAAGGCTAGAAACTAGGGCTAATATTATCGGTAAAAACAATTAAAAAGCGAGGTCTAGTACACCGTTTTTTTTTCGACCTTTTCCTTTGCGTATCTATCCAAACAATGAGAGCGTTTGAGGAGCTAACAAAGAAGTTTTTTTTGTTGCCTTTTTTAGCAAGTAATTACGAATACTTAAAGTCGTGGACTATTTCATGAATTGTAGCTATTATACCTAAATTGAAAAATAAAATAGAACAACATAAGTGTGACGACCTAGTTTTCGAGAAATGGGACAAAAATTAAAAATGAAGAGCATTTTTTGAGATTTTAATAACTATTTGTTTTTATAATTAATAAAAGTTACATGTTCGTAATATCTTCTTATTTTTATTAGAACATGTCATTAACAGAACAGAACATTACAAGTCCCATGTATTATTATTATATTATTATTAGAAAAGCTAGTAAACTATAGTTTATAAAAATATTTTTTTAAAGTATGTCAGGTCGTTGATTCAATTATAATACGGGACCAAATCAGAATGGAGATAATGTACAAAATAAAATTTCGAAACCCCAAAAAAAAAACCGGTGTATTAGACCTCGCTTTTTAATTATTTTTACCGATAATATTAGCCATAGTTTCTAGCCTTAACGTTTGACGATACACGAACAAAAGACATTGTATATGACCACGGATGTATCCGTGCGTGACAACAAGTCTATAAGATCTATGTAACGGTATATAACCTAACCGTAAAGTTTATTTAGTTTTCGTCGATTTGTTCCACAAGAAATGTAGTTGTCGATTAGTTTGATTCTAGAAAAAGCCAAAGAAAAACTTCATGTGCAATTATGAGTACAATACACGCTAGGGTACACTTGTATATAAATAAAGAAATGTCAGAACGTCTGGACGGACGTGCTTATCTCGAGAACCGCTGGCACCGAAATGCTGTCACCACTGTAAATGATTAATCGAAAAGATATATATGACAAATGTGATAGATACCATCCATTACCGGTCGCCTTCGGCAAAGAGTCTTGAGTGTATGTCGTGTATTTCAGAAAATTCCAGTATTATTTCACTGAAATTATTTAAGCCATATATCTATGTAAATATTTAAAAAAAAGATTCCGGCAAAAGAGACATGGAGGGATAGAAAAAGGGTTTTATGTTTTTCATTTCGTAGTTTTGAATCGTTGGACCTTCACCTTATTTAGTCTGAAAAGAATATCAATCAGTGACACAGTTATATTTTCGTTAATTCTTTTTTGCCCTAGTCAGATTAGTCGATTTCAGTCACAATATTGAATCGGCACGCGGATAATGCACATAGAATTTGAACTAACGTAGCAAATAGGCCCAAGAATTTGCCACGGTAAGCCTAAAATGAACGTTATTGCATACGTATCAAAGTTGCAAATTAACCACAATAAAAAATGAGACGTGGGGTGCGGATCCCCAAACCGAGTTTTAAAAACCAACTTTATAGCTTACGAAATAAGATTGCGAATTAAACAAATAAGGAAAACGCGGTGATTTATTCGATTCACTAGTTTTAAAAACAACTTATTAAAGCAATGTGCTCTATGCATATTTCCGTTCGCGAAATCAGGCCGAATCGACTCAAGAAAAAGCGTAAGATGCCCTTTTGGACTGTGCCTGTATCTTCATATTTATTCAGACTTTTTGCATTGTTTTTTTCAACTAATGCTTTTTCCCTACTTTTTGCATGATCACTCACTCAATAAAAACTTTAGATTTTGACTCAATATGAATAACAGGAGAAAAATAGGAAACGTTAAGTACAGTCAATGTGGGTAACTTTGCCCCACTTTTGTTGAATATCGTTAAGGAAAAGAGAGAGTTAAAACTTGTAATAAACGTTGCCTATGTTTTTGGTGGCATCTAAACGCCTAGATTGTATTGCATCATTCGAAAATAGCATCACCCTTATAAAAAATTTAAAAAAAACGATTAAAACTTGTGGGCCAAAGTTATATGGAGACTTGAGGTATAATTGGCCCACCTTTACCCATGTTCAATTATTACGTATTATTTTGAATTCTGAGCTTCTCATTATAACTTTGGCCTCTTGTTTATGCTTAAAAACGTACTCAGTGCCCATAGACAACCTATAACCGTCAAAATATTTTTTTTTGTGGAAATTATAGGCTGAATAAAAATGTTGCCATGACATAGGTACTACATTTGTTCTCAATCAAGATTTTTTAAATTACACTTGTAATATTACAATCCTTGACACAAAATACAATTAAAAATGAGTCTTACAAAGTATTATAACATGCAAATTTAATACACTGTTCCAAGATCCAGATCATATGATAGCAATATATAAGCTCTTTAATCGCCCCACTCCATAGACAGAAAGTCGTCTTTTATCAGAGTAGCTTTGGTTCATATCTATAGCGTTCTTTTCACGCACTTTCATGATGTTCTTCTTGGTACATTTCCACACATCAACAATGGGTATGGCCAAAACGGCCATACCCATGCTTATTCAGCCTTTTGCTTATGTAATATTTCGTAGTTTGGAGCTTGAATACATCTGACTTGCCCAGGAAACAAGCTTCCCTCGCAAGTGCTTTGGTAAGCAACCGGCAATCTTTCCTCTCCTAGTTTGTTTTCAGCAATTGGCAGCAATTCATAAACGATACTGGTAATTTTTGCCCGGGCCAATGTTAGCCGTATTTCACCGGCGGCAAAACGATTTTGAACAAATCATACAATTTCGCTGTAACTTTGTAGATATTTTAAATTATACTTGCATATGTGTCAACACTAATAAACAATAAATACAATTTAAGCGCCATATACCTGTTAAAATTATCCAGACACTGCGTAAAAAATAACTTTGTTGCTTAATCTTTTCGACGACACAATCACGCAGCGGACAAAATAGTCTGTGATTTTAAATCTATTGCCAGTATCAATGTCACTGAGTTATGGATGCGTTAAGGATATACTAAAGTACAAAATAACTTAAGAAACATTTTGTTTATTTTTAAATGAATCGTAAAGTAAAATAAAATAATGCAATAGTGAAGAGTGGGTCAATGTTATATTGAAAGCTTAAGTTACCCGCATTGACTTTACTTATTTTCATTACACTGTAGGCGTTTAGGTATGAACATTTCAAAAAGTTATCGTTAGTGTGGAATTTGTTCGAAAAATTCCATCGGTATAATTTTTATATTCTTTGAAGCTAAAGCATTAAACTTGTGTTAGTAAATGTTATTTTCGATTGCAAAATAAAATGAAATTATTTATTAAATCATTTTAATTCGTTTGTTCTCCGACACGAGAAAAAGAAGAAAAAATTGAACGGCAAAACACGAGTCATTCTCACCAACAAACGAACAACTAGAGGTCATCGACCGGAACGCGAACTATCACTTTAAATTGTATCGTGGTTTATCGTGGCGTCGCTCGTTAACTTAGACAACAATTATTTGATTGTTATTTGTGTGTTATTTGTACTGCGTTATTGTGCCATAACTCTAAGTTATAACTGTACAACTGTACCGGTAGGTCGACTTTTATCAATATCGAGAAATACGTAGACCGAGTAACTAAGCACTTGTTGGGAAGTTTGAACAGTTGGAATATTGTTAACATTTTAACGTTCCCTCGCTTCACATGGACTAAAGAAATAGAAATAAATAGGTAGTAGAAACATTATTATTAGAAACACTAGCCTGTAAACGATTATACTGTAAACGTATATAAATTTTTATCACAGAAATCTAAATAAGTAAGTAAGTACCTACTTAGAAATTACACGCTTGCAGTGTTTAACTGTGTATTTTTTATATTTGATTAATTCGTTTTTATTTCTATTAATATCACAGAATATACAGCACAACAAAAAGTCGAAAAGGAGGTAAAGTAGTTTCTAATTTATATACCTATTTGATTAAATATAATAATCTAAAGACCACTCACTGACTCATTCATTAACGCCAAGCCGAAACCTTTGAAGCAACTCTGAAGCGAATCCACACAACGTTTGGACATTAAGGTTTCTTTTATGACGTAGGCATCCACTGACAAAGGTTTTTTCGAAATTCTAGTTTAATTCTTTTTTCGAAAATAAGGTATACAAGTTTGGATGAAAATCCGTCATATTTGAAGTTAAATGGATGAAAATTGTTACTTATTTGGCCTTTGGCTCAGAAACTAAATATGTCGTGTTTCAGAATTCATGGTAAAAACCCTTAAGGGAGTTAACCACGAGATGAAAGTTCCTACGAGACTACACGTGTAATCCACACCAGCGAACCACCGTGCCGCTGCGCTGGTTATCAATACGGGAGAATACTTTCGTTGTACGACAGCAGGTATATATCGGTATGAGCGACATCCAATCTCGAAACGTAAAACAATATGTATACCTACATGTAGAGGTCTAGATTCGACCATTGATTTCTGTTCACCTGAACCTTCTAGCTTTTAAGTTAAAAAAATATTTTAAACAAAAAATCCGATTGCAAAGCTATATTTAATAGAATTTGGTTCGAACAACATAGAATGCACCATGAAATGTTGAAATGAAATTTTGTCCGATACCTACTTAAGCAGATATAAAATACTACCATATACATATGACTAGGATGGTATAAGAAAACCCACAAAACATATGTATTTGTAGTGAAAATCTTTATTTTCATATGAAGACCACCTCACAACATATTTTGGTTATTGGTTTATTTGTCCCCGAGTGCAATACCTTATACTAATCAAGTCATACGTATTCGTCTGGTAATATGTAAGTAGGTAGGTATCGGACAAAAAAACATTGCATGTAAAATTACATTGTGCAAATCAAATTTTATAGAATAGAATATAGCTTGTTTTTCTATTTTCAGTTAATACTAGCGACCGCCCGCAGCTTCGCTTGCGTAGACTACACATTTCTGTTTTAGGTAGTATTAACATTCGAAACGGTTTATACGTACTTTTTGCTGAAACTAATATTGGGTACACCCATTCAAACTTTCAATCTTCATTCTCCCCACTCCTTTAAGAAAACCGATACTCCCATACTTTTCACCTCCCGTTTCCCACCCTTAAAATGTGGAAATCCAAAAACCCTGAAACACGTCATTATTTATTTATTTAAAATTTTTATGTTTCTAAGTTTAAAGAACAAAGACTGTCATACAAAGCCCTTCCATCTCTCCCTCCTTAAATTTGAAATTTCCAAATATTCCTTTCTTAAAAAATTAATACGTTATAAAACAAACCTCTGTTTTAAATTTCAGCTTCCTAAACGTAGTAGTTTCGGCTTATCTACGTTGATAGATCAGTGAGGACAAACGACAGACAGACACAAAAAGTAGCTGATATCACTCTTGACAACTTTTTTTCACATCTGCAAAGTTTCATTAAAATCTGTTCAGCCATTTTGGAAATTAGCTCGAATAGACACATAGACGTACAGATAGACAGACGGACAAAAAGTAGCGTATGTCACTTTTGACTACCTCCTTTTCATACCCGTAAAATTTCATCAAAATCGGTTTATCCGTTTTGGATATTAGCTCGAATAGACAGATACAAACAGTACATACAGACATATAAAAAGTAGTGTATGTCACTTATGACTACTTCTTTTCCATATCTGTGAAGTTTCATCAAAATCAGTTTAGCTGTTTTGGACATTTGCTCGAATAGACAGACAGACAGATAGTAATTTTTTATACATATAGCCTATAGCCTTCCTCAATAAATAGACTATCCAACACAAAAAGAATTTTTCAATTTGAACCAGTAGTTTCTGAGATTTGCGCGTTCAAACAAACAAACAAACAAACAAACTCTTCAGCTTTATAATATAAGTATTAGATTTTTTTTTTTCAGTTAAGTGATTTTGCAGTCCTTCGAGTAATTTGTTTTAAATAATTTAGTTTATTTTAAACTCTTAGTTTTATAAAAAAGCACGCGTTTACTTTAGTTTTGGTTACAGCCCAACAAAGATATAAAGTATCTACTGTCTTTGCGTTGAACACGCAGTTTTTTTTAGTTTATGTCAAAATGGCAGCATAAAAGTGTATTGAAACAAATACATATGTTTTGAATAGGCTATTTACTATCATTTATTCGATACCCATATTTGTCATAATAAAAAAAATTGGCCCTCTTTTTTGATCAAACCGTTTAAGCTAAACGAGCACTCGAAAAACATTACCCTCCGCAGTCAGGGAATGAAAACTAAATATTTACATGTTGCGTGTTTCATTATAAACTAACCTTATAAAGACGTATATGTTTTTGAAAAGATTTCCGTTAAAACGATAATTGCATGCCGCTGAACTCCAAGAGCGTGGCTGAAGTGCATGCTCTTTCATCTGACACAAATTTTCTTAATATATCTAGTGCGACACATAACGGCACAAAAAAAAAGATTAACAGAACAGAAATAAAATGTATCGAGAGGGCTTATGATGACGCGAAGCGAAATCAATGTCGTCAAACCGGCAAACCAGTTTTCGACTCCTGTAAAATTGTAAAAAGAGTACTCAGAAAAGCATCATCGAACGTTTTTTTATCTACATAAATTAACTTGAAAAAAAGGGGGGCGGATGAGGAAGTCAGAAAATGGTGGCAATCTGGAATAGGAAAACAAGTATTAGATCGTAGACGAGGACAATAAATGCAAAATATGGGGGCGAGATTCAGAGCACTTGATGAGCATGTTGGGTTGGAGGGAAAAACGGGATTAGGAGAACCACTGGGGGAAAATCGGAAAAGAGGAGCAGTAGAATAAGTACGGAGGATAGATAAATTAAAAGAGAAAAAAGAAGGTGGGAGGAGATAGATGGGCATAGGAAATCAGAGGGGGTATAGAAGCGTAGAGAAAAATAAATGGATCGAAAATGTTTGAAGATTATGAGACCTTGGTCAGTGGGCTGTTTGTACAAAATTAAAAAAAATACGTAAATTATACTTAAGTATGTGTTTAGCTTAAAATAGAATAGGCTAGTTGACTATTTTTTCTAAATTATTTTATAAGAAAGGGTTATGGTTATTAATATTTAAACTGTCCTGTTAGACAGAGAGGGCAATACCGCATGGCGTACTTGGCTGTGACGTCAGGTCATTTAAAATAATGTTAAATATCGTTTTGCAACGATGTTTTGCAAGAAAGAGACAGACATAAAATTTTGGTAACTTATAGTTTCCATATTCTTCAACAGAATATAATTTTGTTTCTCAATTTTGTTACCTATTGTATAAAGTCTATTCTATTATTGTTATTATTTAATATTTCTATTATTATTTTATTTATTATTTCTATTATTATTTTATTTCTATTTTCTTGATAAATATATTATACTTAATAGTAATAAAATACCCTACAATGAATACTGTAAGCTATTTGTAAGATTCTGACATCTCGAAAACAAAATCGTATCGTCGTATCATATAAAATCGACTAGTTTCTAAAACCAATAACTTTAAATAAAACTTATTTCTTTAAAAAATAAGTCTAATATAAAACAGAAAATAGTAATTAAAAGTGTAATGGTACGACAAATAGAGTTATTTTCCATTTATGATTGTATGGGAGTTTGCACGACTAGCGAGGCCTTAAGCTTCCATCGCTTCACCAAGGGTTGATCCTCATAAGAAATATCGTATACGGTCTTGAGTGTTTTGATTATTTTGTGAAAAAACAGTTATCACACAGAAACCCTTCTTTTTTCCAAGATAAAAAGTACCCTATATATTATTTTGATGTATATACTATTATTAGTGTAAAAACTTCTCCAAATCCGTTCAACGGTTTTTGCGTGATTGCATAACAAACATTCAAACTTTGACATTTATAATATTAGTAGGGCACAGTTCCAATCAAACTTTATAGCGGATCCGAACATAGGCACAAGTCGCGTCGCAGTAACCAGTTTCATGTGTAGCTGGACGCAGTGTAACGAGGGGTATTTGACCGTACCTGTGCAAGCACGCTTATAGCGTTGCATTCCGATCCGCCATAAAGTTTGCGGCGAACTATATAATACCACAAGTCGCATATGCTTTTCGAGTATCATTGGGAATCAAAAATTCAACAATTTTGGTAATATACTAGTCGTTATTAACTTTAACCAGTAGGTACTCGAACACCAAATATTTATTTAAAAATAATTACAATATACGACACGCAGTAATTAGTTATACACTGTAATGAATAAGAAACGCCTAAATACATGAATAGACTTTTATGAAAAATATTGGTGTGTATTTGTAAGCTATTAACACCGCCATTACACGCAACACCGTGATAATCTCTACTCGATTATCGCGTCGAGATGTCTCGTGATTGCGTTACGTCGCGCTTAACGATAATTTAACGACTTTGTGATCGTATTAAAAAGACCGAACTAAACACGCGACACTCAGTGAATCAGTTTCGTCTACACTCCTGGCAGTGAGTGTACACTGCCATACGATGCGAACAGTTTTGATGTAAAACATTTTTAATAAAAACATACCAAAACAAACGGGTATCATATACAGAAATGCATCACTACGTATATAGATAGGTAGGTTGTCACCATAGCTAGGTATTAAAAAAAATCATTAAAACAAAAACAAAAAATCCGACCAAATGCGAGTCGACCGCGCACACGAAAGGTTCCATACCACCGTACAATATAAAAGAAAAACACGTTTCTAGTATGGGAACCCCCTTTAATTTTTAACTTTATTTAATTTTTATTATTTGTTGCTTTAACAGCTATTGTAATACACACTCTGTGAAAATTTCAAGTGTCTAACTATTACGGTTCAGACGATATAACACTCTGGTAAACGAACGGACGGATGTAAGGACAGACAACGGAGAATAGGTTTTTTGTTGATAGCCTTTGGGTACGGAACCCTAAAAAGGCTATAAAAAAATAAATTTAGAATTTAAAAAAACCCTGACACCAAAAAAAACTAACCTTTAAAAAGTGTGCAATAATTCAAGTTTGTTCATTGTCTAATGATTTTTGATCCTTAAAGGCGTCTGGGACCGCTAATTATTAGGTATTTTAAGTTTACTTAGCGGTCCCAGACGCCTATAAGTATCCAAAATCATTAGACAATAAACAAACTTTTTATTATTTTGTTATTTAATACTTTTTAAAAATAAGTTTTTTTTGGTGTCGGGGGTTTTTAAAATTCTAAATTTAATTTTAATTTAATAATTTTTAAACTTAGTTATTTAGTTAAACTAATTCATACATGATCAGACAAAAAAATAATTTTCAAGTTTTTAGTTTTCATTTCGTTAGTTAATATTCCTCATGCCTTTTCAATATAGTGTACATTTTTCTATTAGTCAAGCCTTTTCATTTGATACCTATATTCACGGAGTAGTGAAAAAATATGATATCCGCCATTTTGTGGCGGCGGCCATCTTGGACTGATTTTCATCAGCCATAGCTAATAACACTCCCGACTAATTCACCTTTCATATAAAAAAATCCGTATCCAAATCGGTTCATCCGTTTGGGAGCTGCGATGCCACGGACAGATACACAGATAAACACACAGGTCAAACTTATAACACCCCTCTTTTTGCGTCGGGGGTTAAAAAGACTGGTAGGACTATGGAGTTATGTGACGATTTGTCTCAAAAATTAGCGAACCATATACAACTATGGTGAAGCCACATCCCTGTATGGTCACATAGATGTGACATGTAACCATAGCAACGAAAAGATCTGGACATGGTCTCGCTTTAGTATAGCTGTAACTATTAACTGTATGAAACTGAATGTAACTACACCGATCATAAAAAACCGGTCAAGCGCGATTCAGACTCGCGTGGAGTAGGTTCCGTGTTAATAACCACACGTCACCTAATATGTTTTTTTTTTAATCTAGTTTAGAAGTTGAACCCGACTTCGTATAAGTACCATACTAACCACTAGATGAATTGAACTTTTTCAATAAAATTAAGCTGTACATTTTAAACCGATGCATTTTCTCTCATTTTTCTCATATACCTATATGCATTTTCTCTTCAGGGATACCTGCGAGAATTCACAGATTTTCGTTTAGATTTTTCTGTAAACTATGAAAATAAAATATATTTGTATTTTTTATAAAAATCATTTAATATGTCACACGAAGTCCTTAAAAAAAGTTTTTTTTTTATTTTCTACTTTGGCCCCAAAATTAACCTTCAAAATGGCAATCCGTTTATTTACACTATCCGTGGTTTATTCACCAAACTCTGTATGTGTAACGAATTTCAACTTTTTTCGTCCAGTAGATTCGGAGACAACGGGCTGTGACAGACGGACCGACAGACAGATTAGATTAGACACACAAGAGTGATCCTATTAGGGATCCTTTTTTTCATTATGAATGTACAGAACCCTAAATTACTCGCGATTACGGTACTAACAGTTTTTGCGTTGCAAATATTATAAAAAGAACATCTACATAATTGAAAACAGAAAAAAAAATGTCAAAACAAAGATGGAAAACAAAGTAATGTAAACAAAATATAAGCGGCCTGTTGTTTTACAAGGCCAATAAATCTTATACGCGGCGTGATTTATTATCTAATTATGTACAGGACGTAACAAGGTCAAGAATATCATTCAAGAAATTAATTCATTATTAGAAATCATCTGAAACGGTTTTATGTATACTAATTAATAATTATCTACATTCAATTTATACATCTTATATGATCGATGATAATATTAATTTTGAACGTAAAAACCTAATTAGTAACTACGGATTTTTTTATTGAATTTATACGTTTAGATGGTTATATTTCTAAAAATAATAAAATTATTTTTAGAAATATTGTGAAATTTGTGTGACCTTGTGGAAAATTCTTACCATGTTTTTTTTTAATCATGGAGTAATAAAATGAAGAGGAACCATGTAAATATATCACTTTAATCAAAATTACGTTTAAAAGATTAATGAATAAATAATTTCAATTAAATAATTATAATAAATAAATTAGATTTCGAAATGAAAAGGGTGAGGGAGAAAATACATAATTTTGAATAAATATAGGTATATATGCATGAATAACAAAACGAAAATAAAAACCGTTTGTGTTATTGTTAAGGACTTTCCAACAATAAAGTCTTTGTTTAAATATAGTTATATTAAAAAAAAATTGTTTTTAGTCACCCTCTTAAACGGAATGCAGTTATAAAAAAAACATATTACTAAATAGACAATATAAAGAGATGGGAACCTACACTTCTATCATCATATAGATATCTATATATTATAGTTACGACATATGAGAATTTTTCATCACTTCTCTTTTCTCAACGTGTACAACTTTCTTTCTAAAACACAAAGACGTGATTAACTAAGAATTGAGATAAATTTCTAAACTTTTTATAAGATTTAGTTTTTATCTTTTGATAATAATTTTACCTAAGTGTCTTCAATTACTTATTACAGAACTGAATAATTGAGGATCGAATAACTCAATAGCTCGACCAAAACTACAAAGATTTCATTATGTAACAGTAGAATTCAAAATACCTACCCAATAGTTAATAAGTAATCATAGCAAGACTGAATTATAGCATCACTGAACAATTCAAACTATCTAATCAGTATTCGGGGGCAATAATCCTCGCCTACGCCGAACAATTTCGTCGATGGTAATGACATTATTAAAACGGCATTATCACGGGTACAAGTATCAGATCGTAGTCGAGTCGCTTATCACTGGCGATCAAGATGTTAATTCTAGTTTTCATTGAAATGTCTTCTTCAATAGAACGTGTAACATTAACAAAAACCTCATATACGCTAGGATTCAGAGGACGGTAGTCTTATGAGGAGCCCTTTTACAGTTTCTCCATGTCCGTTTATCTGTTTGTTTGATGTCAGAGCCATTTTATACGCAAAAAATACTTATAGTATATTCGGGTTACATAGGTTTCATTTAAGAGCAGGTTATTAGATAAGTTTTAAGGTCACAAAACTCCAGGGGGCGCTGCAAGGGATCTGATGAAGCCGATTTCCATATCACCTAAAACCAGGTTAGTAGATAAATAAATCATCAGGCGGCGCTGCAATAGAAGTGTTTAAAATGGCTAAGTCGATTGAATCCGGTTTTTTTTGCATTATGCGTGACCACCGCAAAGCAGATTGTTAGATAAGTTTTGCGATTATGGACTACACCAGGGGCCGCTGCAGTAGGTTTATTCCTTTAAAGCGTCTATGTCTATTTTGATCTGGTTTTTCGCGTTATAATAGGTCTTAACCTGTGAAGTTGCCGTTTTGCATGAAATAAGTTAAAGTTTTTTTTTTCAAACATCTTTATTTCTGTTATTCAAAATAATTACCCGTGCAATCGATGCATCTTTGTCAACGCAGTGGCACTTTATTGATGTCCTTCTTGTGTAAACCAACTAGACGGGAGCCAATAAACACTTCAAAGGCATTTTGTACTGTCTCTCGGGAATTGAATTTTTTCCCGTTAAAAAGTTGTCCAAATTTTGAAAAAAGTAATAGTCGGTACGTGCAAGGTCTGGTGAGTATGGCGGATGAGAGAGAACTTCCAATCCGAACTCTTGCAGCTTGGAGACTGTTGTGCAGTATGGGGTCGCGCGTTGTCGTGAAGGAGCAGCGGGGACGACCGATTGACCAAAGCAGGTCGCAGACGTGCGAGCTTCTCCATCATTGTCTTTAGCTCTTCACAGTACACATCTGCAGTAATGCTTATGCCATTTTGTAAAAAGCTGTGATGAATCACATCGGCACTAGACCACCAAACAGTGGCCATCACCTTCTTAGGGGTTGTTTTTAGTTTAACACATTGTTTTGGTGGTGAATCAGGATCTTACCAAGTTGCTGAGCGCTTTCGATTGTTTTTCATCACAGGTAACAATCTGGTTCAAAACTCCTTCATTTATGTGCCTGTCGAGCAACGCGAGGCAGGTCTCGACGCGTACGTTGCGCTGGTGATGGTTAAGTTCGTAGGGTACCCATCTATCAAGCTTTTACTTTGCCAATTTGTCGCAAATGGTCCAATATTGTTTTGATGCTAATATCAAAAACTGAGGCTAGTTCAACTGTAGTTTGAGTATCACCCGCTTCCACAATCGCCTTCAATTCATCAATTCATTGTTGACCAAAGTGTCCGGACCACCACGAGGTTCATTATTCAAGTCATAATTTCCAGAACGGAAGCGGGCAAACCAATAACGGGTTGTGCGTTCATTTATTAAGTTCTCTCCGTAAGCGTTGTTGATGTTATGTGCCGTTTGTACCGCATTAGTGCCACGACGGAACTCATATTCCATAATTACACGAATTTTTAAAGTGTCCATTATGACGAAAAATTTTCAAATGTAATTAAAACATAACGCTAATCAATAAACAAAAGACTGACTTTGTAAAAAGAATGTCATGTTTTTAAAACAAAATTTGAATTTAGAATACACAGCCAAACAATTTTTTTTTGTTTGAAATGGCCAGTACTGAAGAACGGCAACTCCATAGGTTAAGACGTAATATAAATATCAGCATAGATCACGTACACTTATACATATCTTTCACCGAATCTCACACCGAATAATTCATCCCACAATTTCTAAATATTTTTTTAGTATCTGTAATATAATATTACTAGCCACGAAATAAATGAGGACATTGAATTACAGAAAGCCATTAGAAGGATACTTAATAAACAATAGTAAGCTCTAACACAAACAATGAATTGATTAGAGTGGAACCATTGGCATTGCTGGAAATTATTATGAATAGGGTAATAATAAATCAAAATAAAACTACGCCCATGCTTCACTGCCCCTGGTACCTACTAGCGTAATTGAATAATCGTAGTTGGACAGACCAATACCACTCTGATAATAACTATGAGGGATTTCAATAAGCCCCTTTTTGTAAGCCCCTTCACATAATCACAGAGTTTTAATGGCCCAGACGCCTCAGCCCTCAGATAAACAAAGGTGAGCCGCGCGCATAATGCCGCGTTTTGTTCTTTTTTTTTCGTTTTAATTCTCGGTAAAAATGTTTAGTACCCATAAACATTCTTAAAAGCCATAAGCAAGGTGAAAAATGGCGTCAAAGGCACAGGAAACAGGTCCGCTTCGTTTTACGTTGTTGTCTTATTTAAATAAATATTATAAAATTAAAATTAACTGGTATCACAAGTGCTTACGTGTCTTTAGATAATAAATGAAGAATAAACAGACATTACAGATATTTTCTGTAAACATAGATAATATTATTACACCATTCCACAACCATATTTGCTCCCTGGAGACTTAAAAATTAAATAATGAGTGTATTACACATTGTTACTGGTTACACTTTGGGCATGTGGCTGCAAGTGAGTTTCTACACTCGCATTTAAAGCAGAATATTATCCTCCATAAAGCCCTACATTTTTAAATGGCTTTTTCTTTGCTTTCGTTTTCCTCTACAGTTTTCTTTATTAGAATTTCAGTATTTATTTTGAATCAAATAGGTATATCTAACAATGCAGAAGGCAACAATCGAATTATTTCCGCATACCTAGAGAGCGCCAAATGTTCGTCACAAATCTTAACATTACCTACTTTTAACATGGACATATACCTACCTACATACTTTTAATACAATAAATTATGACTTTTCACTTTTTGGTTAAAATTTTGAAAATTGAGACGGTGTGCTTCTTTTCCGTCGAATAGGAATTTGTGTGTACCAACTAATTATATATATGTAACTGTATTCAAGCGAGCACAGGGACTTCAAGGTAAGACTTTAAAATGGAAACACATGTGCCAACATGTTCCTACTATACACCTAGCGCCCTCTATCGTCCAACTTTTCAGTAATCTTCCTCGAAGGTTTGGGCCTTTTGAATGCGCAACTGTGTATTAGGTACCTACCTACCTACTGTATGTTAGAGACCTGACATAGACAACCTATCGGCGAGTTTGTATTTTATTTTACTTCCTGAAAAGCTATTCATGAAACGGAACAATAGGGCCTTGGAATAATAAATTGAAAACCCAATAATAAATAATCGTAATAAACTTGGACGGTCCCCAAACGTTTAGCACTTTAGCGGTGATAGTCATTATGATAAAAATGACGTCATTTACCTTTTATACAGCCCGAGTTTACAATGAAGCGTGTTGAGTAAATTATTTGCACTCATAATAATCAAGTGCGTATTAATTCGATCACGAGGTTATTATCTTCTGTTTTGCGGTTTACTAACTTCAGGTATACCTAATCACCTTAATTAAGAAACGTAGCAGGGACCTACCTAGTAGCAGAGTAGTACCTATATTTTTTGTAATTATACCTATGAAATAGGTAGATAGATTTTGTAATAATGTCTAGTTTTTCAATTATTATATGCACATGCCTACTAATCACTGACTTCTACTAATATACTGAAGTCAGATGTCATTAGGGTGATGGCACATTAAAGTGTCATATTATGTAGAGCACATGTTTATAAAGTTTGCTACGCATTATGTACCTATATCCATGTTTTTTATACCTACTTTATGGTATTGATATACGTAATACCTATAGTATAAAATTTTATTGTCTGGTAGTATCTAATAATTTAAGACAGAATCTGTCTAATAACTCAAGTCTGTTATTGACTTTGTGTAAAAATTTAAAATTCTATCGAAATTACTTCTTACCGTGACCAATGTGTACTATCGACGAGTCGCGTTTGCAATCCAAGAGAAACACAATCCATTCAGCACTACGGTTAGCACTGGGTTGTAATCACTGACACTCGGTACTCGGGTACCTTAGCACCATCACTGAATCACACGCACCACTGTTACGGCACTGGCAATCCACCTACAACAAACAAAAGCGACCATCAGCATAAATACACGAGCCACTATTTAGAAAACACTGCTGACAAGTACTCGAACGCGACACGACGCGACCATACACAGAGCTCACCGAATACTAACTAAACTCGACTCTACCTACAGTCGGTCGACCCGCGGTCTCGTCTCGACTCTCGACTCGACTCGAATGTCTCGATCTCGATCGCTCGATACCGACTCGATTCAATTCGGGCCCAAGACCCAAGACCAACAACTGAACCGATCCAAATTAAAATCGGCCCGCACGTGTGTCAATTATTCAATCACTTCACGCTTTACTAAGTGGAAAAGTAAACTGTAAAATCCAGTAAAATCGCACGCAAATAAGTAATACTGCGCTGTGCGGTGTTTCCGTAGTATTTGGGACTAGGCAATAAATATTAAGTGCGCGGTTACGTCGTGTCGACTCGGTATGTTGTTAGTAAAACTGTGGCCTCGGTATGACTACCTGCCACGATAAGAACTGGATTCGATCAGTTAAGGAATCAAAGCCCGCCGCTGTTGTACGTTATCGACAACAATCAAGAGATTCGCCATAGTTCACTGAGGAGGGGATTCACGAAACTACAAATTAACACAAAGTATCTATTTCATTCTCATATCTTTATACGATATTTCCCGTTTCCGTTACTTTTTCCTGTTGTATCTATTTAACTACTAAGTAATAAAGTTTTTGCAGTAGAATGTAGAAAGTCATTGGTATGTAGGTACGTTACCCGCTCATCGTTTGTTTTAAACTGTACCTACCTACCTACCCAAGCCAAAGTGTGAAGGAGTGACAAACAGACTAATAGATAGGCCGATTGGACGAGTGGTTAGATCCTAACCGCTGAACCAAAGGTCGCGAGTTCGATTCCCGCATGGGACAAATTTTTATGTGCAAGAACATGGGTGTAAAATTTGTACCTATATGTGTATAATAAATAAAATATCTAAGTATGTATATCAGTTGTCTAGTACCCATAATACAGGCTATATAATTTTTACTAGATGGCCGTGTGCGCGATGTCCAAGTATTATTATTATGTCGAAGATTATTGTATAACCAGATCGAAAATCAATAGACAGTCCCATGAAAGCGATAGAAATCAGATTATAGTTGTATGCATATACATGTATACCGATTTGTGGATGCTGGAAGCAAAGGGGGACCCGCCCGCTCCCAAAATATTATTACACAAACCTTACCACATCGACGGATATCATAACTTCATCATGTTACACAAATATGACTGACAGATTTATTAAACAGCGAAACCGCGCGTTGCGATCGATTGTTGGCAAATTACTTTGAAATATACAGTTTATACGCGTAATCAAATATTATACTTGAATAGAGCTCCGTGTTCAAAGAGCCTTTACTAAACTCCTAATAACTTTTCATTATGCGTCTATAGATTACACATGAATTCACTAAAGACGTATTAAGGCCCGGGTCTCGCTAAAATATAACAAGAAGAGACCCCATGCGACAATACCCAAAAGAAAGAAAGAGACCAATAACATTAGAAGATTTTTGGGCTTTTATATTAAGTATTGTAGAGCTGGCTAGTTGTAAGCCAAGCGATCGATTTAAAATACATAATTTGAATTTGTATAATTCAAATTTTGTATGTTTTTGAAACGCAAGTCCGGAATGCTCGTTTTTGACATAGATTAATAAAAGGGTAGTTCATAGGGTACGAATATAAAGTTTAATCGTTGAGTCCATAAAGTGTGTTTATAGATATAATCTTAATAAAACATATATTATATTCGAATATATTGTCTTTTGATTTCAGCTCTCTATCTGAGTTTATAATACGTCCTTATACTTAATAATCTAAAGATATAGAAATAAAGGCCTTACAGTATTGATTAATTTGGGGTTAAGGTGGGACGCTGCCTGTCTAGTACGGCTATTTAACAATAGATGGGGCCATCATACAAAAAATGATTTTAATGTTTTGTTGATTACGTTTCTGCGTTTCAATTGATAAACCATAACTTGCGACTACAAAAAATGTTTCTCTTTAATGTCGTTTACTGAAATTATTGATCGTTTCAACAGTTTCGTAGCGTTTGTGCAAAAACTTAAAATTTGTGGAAAATAAGGTTTTTCGACAAACTTTTCGAAATTATTTAAAGAACCATTATATAAATCAGTTAAAAAAACCTTATTTTCCACAAATTTTATGTTTTCGTACAAACGTTTCGAAACTGTTGAAAGAACCATTATATAAATTAGTCAAAAAAAACCTTATTTTCCAAAATTTTTATGCTTTTGTACGAACGTTTCGAAACTGTTGAAACGATCAATAATTTCAGCAAAAACAATAAAGAGAAATTTTTTTATAGTCGCATGTTATGTTTCATCAATTGAAACATTAACGAAACATGTGATCATGAACAAATAATCACAATATAACAATAACAAAAATAACTCTTTGTATGGTGGTTCTATCTATTAGGTAATAGTCATACTAGACGAGCAGCGTCCCACCTTAAAACGATTAATAATACTTTTGATAATCTTTTTGCATATTTTATGGTGTTATTTACTTTTATGCGAAATAATATGATGTAGAGATATTACACTTGAAATAACAAATAAATGGATTTTTATTTGCAATTTTTATCGATGTTTAATTTACGTCTTCTTATTTTTAACGTTTATTCGTCGCTTCTCTACGACCTATTATAGTAAACACATTTTTTTTTTTTCATAAGAGTAATTAATATCGAAAACAAACGCTTGTAAAGCTTTGAATTCGAAGCGTAAACTCAACTAAAATTAAGACCAGGGCCTTAACTAGGTTATGGGTGTTATCTTAAATTTCCCTTGGGTCGCGTGGCCCAATAGGTTTGTTCGATCGATTGAATGCTAGACGATTAGATTTTGTTTTGATGGTACGTTTATACAATTATAGGTCGAACTTAAGTCCTCGGTCCGTCCAATATTGAATTTCAGGTTTTTGCTATCGGACCATGAGGAGTTGATTTGTCTATGATTCGATGTAATGGTAGAATTTCAACGACTCAAAAAAGTTATCTGCGGGTGAAAGGTTATCATACTAGATACTGGCTGATTTATAATAAAATGTATAATTTAGTACGTTATTTATGTCAATATCAATAAGTTTATCTCTAATTATTTAAATTTAATTATGACAAAAATTATCTTTATTTTCATTAAAAAAAAACATTTTCAGATAGTTCAAAATGATTTTTTGCTCCAATTTAGGGTAAGGTAAGATCATGGATTTGGTATTATTTAGTATATATTTAATAGCTAATATCTAATAGTAAGCTCCAGCCCCCCTCACCCTGGGGAAGGCCTAAGCCCCTGCAGTGGGGTAAAATGGGCTCATAAAGATCTAATAATAATAATGAGAGACCTATTTATTTATGTTTGTTTCTGTTTATGAAAAAGGAAAAGATTTTAGGATTCCACGAGGAAAAAAGGAACATTTTTAGAATAACTTTGTTATACTTCTCACTGACCTAGACAGAATCTTGAAGATGCAGAAAGATCTCATAGCACAAGTAAAAGAAAAAAAAGTGAAAATGATTAATGTTATTTTTAAGTTGTGGTTTTAAATATTTTAATTGATTAAATTCTTAAATATATATTCATGCCATCTGGTAGTGTGTAGCGACAAAAAAACCAAAAATACGTTATACGTATAAGGGTATGGAACCCTCACGGTGCAGAGTCCGACTCGCACGTGTTTAAGTCACAGACTTGTTTTGTTTTATTTTTCAATCCTCTTTGTACACCCAGTCGAAATTCTCTTAGTTCGATAAATGGGACTGCAAGAATTTTTAAATTCTCATGCGGTGCTCATACACGTATTAAAAACTCTAGACTGACTGTTACTGAACAACCATTGAAGCACAGCAATGGCAGCCGAGTAAGTATGTGTGAGCGGAACTTCGCAGCGTACTGGCGGCAGTCGGTGGACTTAGGTACTATGGTGTGAGTCACTGGTATGAGACTCGTGTATTAAGAGTGTGTATAAGCTGACACGTGCGTAGATAGCAAGCTGACATACTAGGGGTACTCCAGAGGTTAGTTCGCGATGCGACATCCGGGTGTTCTTAAGTTCATCATTGCGATCTGCTATTGTGTGATTGGTGCACCGAAATAAAAAAAATTTCGTCGTCGTCGTCGAATCGATCGATCGAACCACGCAACCCAAGATTTAAATGTCATGACGTTTTCAATACGTCATTTCTATATTAAACCGAATAAGTATAACATCGGACCGAAGATCACAAAAAAAAAGCCACGTTGAAAAGATGCACAGGGCGAGGGATAGACGCAGCGAACTATAAAAACGCATTTTTTCGGGCGCTGCCCGAGCGTGTGTTCGAGCAACATGTGAGATAATAAAAGCTATGTTTGAACATCGAGACTCGTAAAGTTTATTTGTGTATTCGTTAAACAAACGAATAATTACTGAGGTTTACGGGCGGATTGCCGCTGGCTCGCCTCGTCCGAGATAAAATAAATTATTGCGATGAATGGCCACTAAATTATTGAAAGTCGGAACGCCGCCGCTGATGCGAAAGAACTTTTATTCAATTTCAATGGAAAATTAAACGTGTTTTTTTTAGGGTTCCCCATCCCATTCGGAAAGCCACGCAATTTTCTATAATTTTATTACGACGCATTTAATGTTTACAAATGAAGCGTCCTTAATGTCTTATCCTAGTTATTTTTTTGTTAGGGTAGGTAAGTATATACTCGTATTTAAATGTAAAAGAGATTTATGTATAATAGAGTATTTATTTCACGAATACAGTTTCGTTGAACAAGTCTTTTAAAATGTGATTCAACAAGTTACATGATATTTAGGGTTCCGTAGCAAAAGGACTAGTCACACTCGGAGACCATTGACATAAGATAGATGAGAAGGTAGATTGTTATACAAAGGTGTAGTGAAGGTGTAGTTTGTAGTTTAAAACTACAAACTACACTTTTAGTTCTTAAACTACATGTTTATGTAGTTTAGTTCTTAAACTACATAAACATGTAGTTTAAGAACTAAAATAAATTTCTATCGCATATTAAGGTGTGGGGTGTGTACCTATACGTCTTTAAAAATAATTATATTGAGGTTTCAAAAATGATTTTTTTTCTTTAAGTCAATAGTCCTTGAGATAAAGTCCTTGCGCTCCTAAAATATAAGTCCCCTGAAAAAAAAAAATTGTCAGTACCTAGAATTCTGTAGCGTGTACCTACTACAAATAATGGTCATACAAGCACCACTCACAAAAAACACCGAACACGTTTCTTGTATGGGGGGAAAGACCACTTTTTAGTTTTAACTTTATTTTATTTTTATTATTTGTCATAGGAGTCATAGTAATACCTACTCTGTGAAAATTTCAAATATCTACCTCCTATTGCGGTTCAGATGATAGAGCCCTGTGGCAGACGGACTGACGGATAGCGGAGCCTTAGCAATAGAGTTTCCGTTGATTCCGTTTGAGTATGGATCTCAAAAAACTTCAACGAAAATTGGTTTAAATAAGACAGGTCGAGTAGTTTATAAAATATTCGTTTTTAAATTGAATTTTATCCCGACTACAGAACCCTTCACTGTTTCGTGGTTCACACCCACTTGGGCAGTTTTTGCCGCTTGTCCACGACATATGCATCCCTCCCTCCATATAACTTACGAGTTATATCTATCTATAATACTTTAAGCTGTAACAAAATCAAACTTATTTTCACTTATATACCTACAGGTTAGTACGGAACCGTCGCGCGCCGGTGCGCGAGTCCGACTCACACTTGGCTGGTTTTTTTAAAGATATTTGAAATTTCTATTGTGAGGTTGGATCACTTAGATACGATTATTTTTCTTTTACATTTAAGGCGCTGACAGTAGCTATTAACGACCTTGAGTAATTGACTGGCAGCATGCTTCACCAATCATTGTCGATTTGGGTACGAGTGAAAAAACAGACAGATATTTAATTTTAAGCGCGCCGTATTTAATTAACTTGAAAAATATGAAAAAATGTATAGGGTAAAATGTAGTTGCTCAAATTAAAAATATAAATCACCGAAGTCTTGTGACAATATATAAATAACTAGCGACCGCCCGCAGCTTCGCTTGCGTAGACTACGAATTCCTGTTATAGGTACTATTAACGTTCGAGATGGTTTATACGTACTTTTTGCTGGAACCAATTTTGGTTACACCCATTCAAACTTTCAATCTTCTTTCCCCTTCCACCCTTTAAAAAAACCGATACAATTTTTCATCTCCCGTTTCCCACCCTTAAAATGTGGAAATCTAAAAACCCTGAAACACGTCATTATTTGAGTCCCTCCATTCCCATCCTTAAGTTTGAAATTTCTAAAAAAGCCTTTCTTAACTTAATGCTCACGTTATAAAATAAACCTATGTTCCAAATTTAAGCTTCCTAGACTTAGTAGTTTTGGCTGTAGTAGTTGATAGATCAGTGTGAACAAACGACAGACAGATAGACACACAAAAAAACACAAAAAGTTGCTTATGACACTCTTGACAATCTTCTTTCGCGTCTGCAAAGTTTCATTAAAATCTGTTCAGCCGTAGTGGAAATTAGCTCGAATAGATAAAATTGAATTGAATAGACACATAGACGTACAGACAAACAGACGGATAAAAAGTAGCTAATGTCAAATCTCTTGACAACCTTCTTTCCCGTCTGCGAAGTTTCCTTAAAATCTGTTTAGCCGTTTTGGAGATTAGCTCAAATAGACAGATACACGTACAGACAGACAGACGGACAAAAAGTAACATTTGTTAGTTTTGACGACCTTCTTTTCATACTTATGATGTTTCATTAAAATTGGTTTAGACAGATGGACGTACAGACAGACATACAAAAAGTTCTGTATGTCACTTTTGACTACATCCTTTCCATATGTGTAAAGTTTCATCAAAATCGGTTAAGCTGTTTTGGCCGAAACCTATTTGCTCGAATAGACACACAGTTCGTTTTAATATATATATAGCCTATAACCCTCCGCTAGATTCAGGCTATCAAAGGCAAAAAAAATTTCAAATCCGACCGGTAGTTTCAGAGATTAGCGCATTCAAACAAACAAACAAACTCTTCAGCTTTATAATAAGTATTTCTATTATATAGATTAATAGATTATAAGATAATAAGAAAATAAGATAATACTGAAAACCGTATCAAAGTCTATTGCGTGGATTGGAAGTAAAAAGTTAACGAACCGAGGCAGACAGCGAATTTATTTTCTCCCGCTATAGTTTTCATATTTCGATAAAAACTGCTAAGATATTAATTTAAATTGTGTGGTGTAAAGGGCAATTATAATATGCATGAAATGCTTAACACAGCTAACGTATTTAATTTGATAAGGATTAATATCACGTTTAAAAAACATCTTCGCAAATAGTACATAATGTTAGAACAAATTTGATTGTCATAAAAAAGGTTATAGTAAGTTAACCTTAAAAGATACACATATGCTGTCGCGGATTTTTGGTTAGAACTTTTAAAGGGGAACAATTCCGTAATACATGATTTTTGGTTAACATCAACCGTTTACGCAGCGCGCGCGACGGAAGCTCTCAAAAGGAATAATTTTTCCCGTTTTTTGCAACATTTTTCATTGATGCTCCACTCCTATTGGTCGTAGCGTGATGTAATATAGCCTATAGCCTTCCTCGATAAATGGACTATCCAACACAACCATAATTTTTCAATTTGAACCAGTAGTTCCTGAGCTTTGCGCGTTCAAACAAACAAACAAACAAACTCTTCAGCTTTATAATATTAGTATAGATAAATATGTAAATTTTCTTTATTTCAGCAAGATACTATAACATTTAACAAAAATATATATGTTGAAAGAGTATTTCAAAGGGAGGGTCTGTCAATCTTGATCCATTCGAACGTGTTTTGAGATCGACGAAATGAGTTATAGCTATTTTGATTTTTTTTTGTTGAAAAGAACTCAGTCAACGATTGTCAGCGTCTTAAACAGCTACTGCACCATACTGTAACATGTCAGGTACCATTAGTAATTTTTTCTAATGAACTCTCGCTAAGAAGTTAGATGACATAACGCTAAGTAGTTACACACAATGTATTCATCAAGATAAGATTAATTCTATAACTAGTTATCATAGAACCAACATAATTTTATTTGATCTAGATAACGTGTGAATATTTTCAACATATATCCGTAACCAGATGTTAAGAAAGTGTTTATGTGACATTTAAACGAGCAATATTTATGCTATTTAAATAGAATCAAAATTGGTACGAGGAGTTTAAAGTTATGAGTCAAATCAAAAGATTTAGAGGTTTTTATGGTTTTTTTAATGCTTTACTTTGAAAGGGTCACGCTTAGTTTTTAGCTTTGAGATAAAAAGACACTAAAATTTTTTTTTTTTACATATACGGCTCTTAAAAAATAATTACATTAAGCAATACAGAATGCATATATTTTATGTAACAGTATATTTCATTATTATTTTAGTAGATAATACAAGTATCTAATAAATTATACCTACTATAACATAAATAGGACTTGAATGTTATAGTAGACGGGGACAAACTAAGTAACTAATACATGTTTATTGGTGGAGATTTTTAAGTGAATATAAATGTTAATGTTTACAACTTACAACAAATACGTTAGGTAGGTAATTTGTTTGCCGCGCCTGCAATGCCTTGTGTCGTATTTATATTAATACATAATATTTTATTACTTAAGTATCGAACAAGAAACATTGCTTGAATTGAACACTCTTACTCAAACAAAATTCAATAGATTCTTGTTTTTTTTTCTGTAGTTTTTTACTCAATCTTGTTTAAAATTGTTATTATACCTTTTTTTATTAAATATTATTATTCTGTTCAGATCGATTATTTAGCTAATTAGCACCTTTCGTCTTCAATAAGCCCGAAGGGACAACAAGCGAAATAATTTTTTCGTCGTCGTTGCCAACAAGCCGCATGGATCTGTCGCACGATAACAATATATTTTCATATTATACCCAGTTCTATGAAATATCGAATAGATATTGGGGAATTGGCGAGGGGATGTGTTCTCAGACCGATATTCCTATGAGAGTTCGCCGGCCCATTCGAACCCAGTCTCATTTATTCTCAAATAAAACTCGGACGCTGCGTAAATAAATCTTAAAGCGAGAAAAATGCAATTTTCACACCCCGGCGCGCAGAATATATTAAGAGACACTAGAGCTCAAAAAATAATACTCACTAGATTATTTGCGGTTCGCTAATGTTGTACACGTTCCAATATACATTATCCGTTGTAGTATACTTTGGCAAACGGAATATAATAATTCTCATGCCGTAATCTTAATAGCTCATAAAAGTTTATGTTTACGTTTATTTAATCTGTACGACACGACGCGACTTTTATATAGAGCGAGGTTTTAGAAATATCTTTATTGCAACAATACGAATTCTCGTTTTTATCATATTTAATTTACGTATAGTTATCGTCTATTTCGCGATTATTAAAGAGATGTTGCCGTTCTAAAAAAATGCATTTTACGAATGTTTTTTATGACAGATGATACAATTTTATTCGTTTTACAAGGGCAGCTATTTTAATATACCCAAATGTAAAATATTCGAATTTAAGAAAATATTTTGTGACTGATACTTAACAGAACTGTAAAAAGTTTAAAAGCAAGTATCGAAGATTCAATCCGTTTGATTTTTTAAGGCAAAAGCCAAAATGAACATAACATATAAAACGTTCCATTTTTATTTCTATTAAATTATTTGCTTATTAATCACTACATAGTATAAAACAAAGTCGCTTCCCGTCTGTCTGTCTGTCCCTATGTATGCTTTGTTCTTTAAAACTACGCAACGGATTTGGATGCGGGTTTTTTTTAATATATAGAATGATTCAAGAGGAAGGTTTATATATATATATATAACATGCATAATATAGTCGAGAAACACTGATAATTTTAGAGGTTTCTAATGTGATGTCGTAAATAAACAAATTTTTTTGCGCTTACATTGCAAACGCTGGCTGAAACCTGCGAGATAGATCGAAATAATGTACTACAGTATTGTACACCTTAAAAAGGTCTACAAAAAAGTCCGTGATTTTATATGTCTATTTCTAAGGGATAACCCACAATAACCATTTTTTATCCAAAAATTGGTGTTAATAAGTACTCGAGCACGGACAAGATTCACGGAGAGCACGGATTTCGCGTTATCCACTTTATTGTTGCTAGCCACCAGATGGCCCTGTAGCATTTCTTTTTCTATGAGCAGAAATTATATAAAAATGTAGTTCACGCGAACGAAGCCGGAGGCGGTCACTAGATTATAATAAATGTAATTCTGGCTCGTCTTCTATAACAAATGAAATAGCAGCCGCTATTTCTATAACAGCTAGACTGCGCTGAATAAAATGAAATTCTCCAATATCTAGGAACTCGTTTATGTTGGGATTGTTCTGGCACATAATAGGTACCTATTCTAGTATTCCTTTGTAGAGGCGACGTCGGCAGTTTCCAGTAGACGAGACTGCTGGCCAATTTTATATATGCTTGCTTTTATATCCTAGTTACCTTGTCATAAAATGGTTTATGTAAGATTTTGTTATTGTTACCAATGCTTGTATAAGAATAATGGATACATGGTAAGATAGTAAGTACCATGATTGTATAAAAACAACTATAAGTATAAAAAACACTTAGCGAATATTTTGAAATCTTAAGTCAACGACGTGATTCTATCGACAACGGAAATGTAGAACTATTCTGCGAACCATGCTAAATGTTAAACTCATTGCAGGCACAAAAAAGAAATAAAAACCAGGTAGGTACAGATTGTAATTTGTCAAGGAAAAAGGTCACTGAAACGCAAATAGTTAACTAAAATCTTTGACCAGCGGTAGACTCGGCACACACTCAGGATTGTCCCTTTCTACAATTTAATATAAGAAGCTCCATGCAAGGTCCACTAAAGCACCACCTGGGAATAGATTCTGGCGGTTTCTAAGTGGCGCTGCAGCCGTACGATTTCTAAAAGTAGGTATATTCTCTCCAGAGAATTCATCATATATTTTTGTCAGGAGTGAAACTACGAAATCCTTTTTCTGTTGACGTAAGCACAGTTTTACGCTGCACAACACCAAAATGTTATGAGGATGTCATCTATTGTTCTGTAAAGTCGAACTAGTTTTTCATAGAATCTATTAACACATTCTAAAATTGCGCTCTGCGGCTCATCTGACAATGTTTTTTTTGGAATCACCTCCCTTCTTCTTCTTTCGATAAATCAAGAGTTTGGTGCATGCATACCCACCTTTACTGCAACACTGCGCGTCATATTTTATTTCCGGTGCTTTACCTTTTTTTGCCAGTATGTCGCGCTCTATGTTCCGAAAGATTGTGTCAGATGATGGAGGATACATGGAAGCCATGCTAGGGAAGTAATACCTGTTCTTATTCTTTTTAGGATTCCGTGTTAAAGGACGTAACTGAACCTTAATTGCTGTCACTCTGCTGTCTGTATGTCACGGGTCTTTAGCTCGCGGCTCTCTAGCTATCTCTAGTTAGCAGCTAGATGTGTAATTGCTTATTGAGTCACTTCTAATGTAAAAGTGCAAGTTCCTTTTGCGTTTGGGTTACACTAGTTAGCAGCTACATGTGATTGCTTATTGAGTCACTTCTAATGTAAAAGTGCAAGTTCCATTTTGCGTTTAGGACGAACCATCATCCAATAATACTTTCAAATTCGTGTCTTCGTACACTTTCGGCCTTCCCCTGCGTTCTTTGTCTATGAAACCACTCGCGACAACTTCTCTCTCACTTAAAGCAACCTTACCATATGCTTTTACAAGTAATCGATACACCTTAGCTGCATATTGCTTCACATTAAAAAAGTACAAATCAAAAGTTCCTACAAATGACGCTTATTCAGCACAAAATTGAGATTTTCGAACGAATGAATTTATGTGTTGCTGCTGATACGGAATCACCAATTCAAAATTATGTTATTACCTGATAACCAAACTTATAACTTTCTGGTAGCGCCATCTTTCGCCAAACGGCGCAAACTTGTTGGTACTCAATACAAATTAATTATTGTTTGGTGGTATGTACGAAGCCCTCGTGTACCAAAGAGTTTTTTCTTACTTAATTACATTAATTATCACTGACACCGTGCCTCGGAGAGCATATTAAGCAGTCGATCCGGGACACTGTCAATAGATGGCGGTCGTTACAATCCGCCAACCCGCATTGGAGCAGGGTGGTGGATTTAAGCTCCAAGCCCTCTCATCTTGAGGGGAGGCCTAAGCCCCTGCAGTAGGGGTATAAAAAGGGCCAATGGATGGATGACAAAGCCTTCGATGCGCGAGTGTGCTCGCACTAGACATAATAAGTTTATTGTTATTTAACTTATTATCTTTAGGCACCTACGCAAAGCCATTACAGATAATGATATCTTGGATAATTACGAATTAATTACTTATTCGCAATAATAGGTTGATTAGACATTGGAATGATATTTATTTATCACGTCTATGACTTATGAATAATTGAATTATAATTTATAAATCATACCTACATTATGACTTTTTTAAATTATTACTCAGTTATTTGACGACCTGACGACCGCTTAGCCTAGTGGGCAGCGACCCTGCCTACGAAGCTGGAGGTCCCGGGTTCGAATCCCAGGTCGGGTCAGTATTTATATGATGAATATTAATACTGGCACCTGGCACCGGGTCTTGGTTGTTATATGTATGTGATGTCTTCGCTTGGTACCCAAAATACAAGCTAATGCTTAGTTTGGGACCTAGACGTTGTTGTAATTGTATTGTATATGTATGTATGTATTTACAGTTTACATACTGTTACATCTAAACACACACTTGTTTTTTTTTTATTTTTAATGTCAAATTATTAACCTGCATACATTACTGAATATTGTGCTGTTGTTATAGCACTTGCAGTGGTGCTTATAACGTTGTGATGTGACCATACCATTAATCTCATGTATTTGAGGAGGATATGTCTCTTATAGCACAGGTTCTTTCTTACCTAGTTTAGGAAGCAGAGATCTCAAATTAATATGAGATTAGAATACTAATCGATGCTGAATATAGTGTAAACTTAGAGTTTGTAAATATTCTTAATATATTCTTGCTTTCTAATATATAATATTGTTATTTCGTCTTAAAATTAAGGTGTTATGTTTAGAATGACACACCTCATTAATGTGCAGCAGATATGTAACTGTAACAAACATAGATTTGAAGTTTAAATATCCATATTAAAAAACAAAAAAAAAATCATTTATAAAAATAGAAAAAAGAATTAAGGCATTCAACCTCGTTAAATAAAATATTTTAAAAGCTTTCTCATTCATAGTAAAATCATATAGTTACGGGACACAAATATTTCAAAACAAAAATCGCTTCGAATATCATACTCGTAGTAACGGGTAACGGGACTTCCGCGTAACTCAAAGCTTCTACCCTATTAATATATTATTTTCGATCGGCGGCATCGTGCTACTTTTGAATGAATAAAATCCTAAACGATTAGCAATACTATCTACACTTAGATCATCGAACTTAGATCCATCACACGTCAGACACCACGCTCAAAACCAGAATAAGTAGTAAGTGAAGCGATAGCAGAAGACACCTTTTTCAAATTAAACCCACACTCAACGTAAAATAAATAACGAAGGCAATCCACGAGTAATCTAAAATGAGAGATAGGGGAATATAGGCAGCTGCGTTCCGTTACCACAAGGGGCACAGTGAATTATATACAGCCATAACAGTGTAAATATGAGGGTACAGTACCGAGGTTCATATAAACTATAAAATATGTATACCTCATGTAAATTACATTGTAGGATTAATAATCACTGACATAAGTAAACATAAATAATGTATAAGCATATAGTTTGTTAACGAAATCTTAACAGTCCTTTCTACAAAGGCATTTAGAGATGTATCAGAAAAGTAACAGGAATTGGTTAACATCGGTCGCGCAGGTTTGCCCGTAGTTATCCAATGAAATATTTTTTATGAGAAAAAGTCATAAATTATATCGAATATACTGTAAAAACAACTTTATTACTACCTACAATACCTATATATACAATCCGCACAGATGATGCACAGATGTGATCGTCTGTGCGGATTGATTGGGATTGACGTACAATAGTCCCATGGCATACTGTACTGTGGTATTTATGAACGGTAAATGTAACAGTGCTTATCTCTTTCTTTGTTCTTGTTTGCTGAAATTGAGCCCGCTAATTTATTAAACCAATTGTACCAAAGCTAGAGCTTTGGTACAACGTATCTAAACGCAGTATAATGTATCATCATCAGCAGACACAGGTCTATTAACTGCAGGATATAGGCCTCTCCCAAGGCTTGCCACCACACACGGTCCTTCTCCTTTCGCATCCAACTACCTCCGGTATGGTATGCTTCAGGTCATCTGTCCACCTGGCCGGGGGGCGTCCAACGCTTCCCTTCCAGTGATGTATAACAATTGATAACAATGCCTTGAGTACAGATTAATGTGTAATAACATCACATTGATTAATCGAAATTAAAAGCAAAGGATATAATTTTGAAACTGCAACTGGCGTCAAGCTCACACAGACATATATATTTGAGCAGAGGCCAGTGTCATACTATCGTAAAACCTAAAAGAAAACAAAAGCCGGATGTCCAATTTCTTTTTAACCGAAGGGAAAATAAATAGATTTCCGATTTCCGATGTTATATTGAAATGAAGTCATATTACTGGTATTTATACTGCGACATAATACTGAGGGCTCGGGTCTCGCAAACAATACGTACAGTGGCGCGTAAGAGATACCGGATACAATAATCGACTAGATACCTCACACGGTCCTAAACCTTTGTGAGCCCTACCTTGTTATGTAGGTTCAGTTAAATTATTCAAATGGATTAATATGAAATCTATACTCATTCATTTTGTAGTGTTAACGTTCAAATTTTATTATTTTCAATCAATACAGAAGCGACTGTTCACACAATTTATAAATTAGGACCTAAAGTATCACTTAGAGATTTGATTTTCAGAAATCAATATATGACTTTGCTGTCTCAATATGTATTTGATATATGTATAATGGATGTGAAAATATTGCATTTAAAAAAGTTGCGATCAGCATAATGTCAATACAAGAAATAAATAACTATCGGTTGACGTTGAAAATGAACATCAAAAATAAAAACTTATAACACCTTTGTCTAACAATTTTATTAAATTTTTCGGTAAAAGTTATAAACCAATTTTCGAAAATTTGGTACAATACGATGCGCCGCAAGCTCCTGCACCTTTTGACCTTACTGCTTTTATTACTTTCGGAAATATAACCGAATCTCATTCTCTGGGGTAATTCAAACCGATTCAAAAATTTGTTTTTCCAAACGGTAGACAATTTATCTGCCTCGAGAGATTTTTCTTCATTTTTTCGATATTGGATTTAGTTTTGAAATAATCAACTTTTTGTCCGAAAAAAATTACGGACCGATTTTAGAACATTTGGTATCATACGATGCCCCAAAAGCTCCTGCATCACTGACACCACTGTCTTTCGTCTACCATTATGAATTTTGGAAATATAACCCAATTACACTCCCCCACGAAAACGATCTGATAAACATTTTCAATGTTAAAAATGTTGAAATGAATTTGCTGATATTTTTTTATAAAGATCACAAATATGGCTTCCTCTGAATAATCACGTCATGAACGTATATTAATACAATTATTGCTAAACATATTTATTAATACAATTAAAATTTCTTCACAAGTATTGCAATTCTATGACTGAATATTATAAATAGGTACGTGTAGTACGTAGAGAAACATTTTACAGTTTTCTACCACAACAGTACAATGGACACGTTTTACATTTTAGGCACATTCACAATTTCGACACAATATATCGCAGGTAAGGTAAAGAAAGTTAATAAATTTTATCAAACATTATTAAAACATAATATTCCGGCTTCGATACAGCTGTGTAAAATATGTATAAGACAACCGTTTATTGTGTTTCTTCTGTCTAGACTGTTTCCCATTCAGCCGTATCAAAAGTATCTATTTCGTAGAGATACTGTCGGGGCGTGATCTCGCAATGTCTGAATAAAGCTTTAAGTTGTGTTTAATTTTTTACACTCGATGTATGGGAAGGTGGGCTAATCAGAGCTAATACTAAAGAAGCAAATGGGATCGCGTCAGTGATTCGCAAATCGTTTTTGCGTTATATCACATGATAGCAGCCAGGCGCCACAGTAGTGGCAAAATGGTTGCTAAGAACCGGTGAGTGTTTTGTGTTTCTTTTCTGTAGTAGGTAAACAAATTTTTTCTAGTGGCTTAGCTGATCATTTTTAATAGTAATTTAGTAATTATCTTTTACTTTATTCAATGTATTTTTGTTTAGAAATACAATAGTAGGACTAATAAAAAAAAATTACGTTGTAAATTTTCATCAATTCAAATAAAAAACACTTTGGGTGATTAGAGTCAAGCTTTCGTTACCCGTTTGTAAATTATTGAATAAAATATTTTATTTTATGTTTACGTTAGTATTTGTTTGGACGTCGGAAACAATAATGAGTTGCAGAGCATGTGAAAAATGGACCCATGCAGAGAGTGCTCCGGCTGTGATAGTCCTGCTGACTAAAGTATTTTTTGTTTGAATCCATAGCTTAATATAATTTCGTAATATCTAAATGACAAAAGCGATTTGTTTGTTGATTATTGGTTACTTAGTTAATTAAAACAGTACCAAAGACATACTAAATATCTGGTTTTAAAAGTTATTAAAAGTTATTATAGCGATGGCTCCTATTACATATACGGGAAACTTGTGGCTCTTATCACCCGAAAATGAATGAGTGCAAAAGGAACATTTTTTTAATGATTAAAAAAATCCTTTTGTTGATTTAATAGAAAAAATAGTCATAACTATTATAGATAAACAACAAAATAATGGGCTGGTAGAATGGAATGGAACGAAAGAAGGTAAAAAGTGCCAAAAATAAATATGATTATGAAAATGAAAAAAAACTCAGTCCTTTCTCAAAAAAACTCACTTCCTGTCCTGTTACTACATTTACGTACGAAACATTGAAAACAAAGAAGTATAACGTCAAATTCAATCTACTTATACTTTTTATTCACAAGTTTGTATTATATTATAGTAGGTACATCACTTTCGGAACTGGGTTCGAATTTTGTGTCGAAAGATACATATTGAAAACTACTCAATCAAAGCATTCAGTGTGCGCTATTAACAACTTATTCTAATACACAATAAATAATGTGAAAGTCCAAACCTCAGAATGTCCATACGTGACAAACCCTATTGTACATCCGAGTTAATTTGTTTTTTATCACATATAATACCGTGCACACAATTTTCCCCATAGTTCCTTTATCATATACATCCAATTTTATTTCGGTAATCGCAATCTCTTTTAATTACGTTTTCAAAGCGAAGTTATGTCAGTTATTGTCAAAGTCGATAATAAATTATACACTTATTTATATAATAAATACGTCGTGATGAACAAACACTGGCTTTTATTCAGTAACAGGTTGTCTTGTGGCATCCGTACGCATGCCGCAGATTGCGAATAGCTCTTGAATTATTTAGCGCCATAATTTATGTCGGTTGAACTGCCAACTCGCATATCATTATTTATTAAATTGTTGCTACTCGTACTAGCGCATTATCGCGATATCAAAGTCATACCGTTATTTAACTGCCAGAGCATACTGCCAATAAAATATTTAAAAAAAAAAAAAAAAAATTTGGCTGTAAATAGGTGCTACATAAAATAAAAAAAATCATTTGTAGTAAATATCACAATGCACTTTTAAAACAATATAATTTGCTTGGAGTTTATTTTTTTATAAATATTTTTTCCCACAGGCATGGGTTGTTTTATGAAATTAATTTCGATATTTAATTTTTCTATTTAATAAGTGCCGAGCAAATAAATATTATTAAAGTGTTTAGAACGATAACATCACATGATAGATTGTAAATAAGTCTTCTTCTTCTTCTTTTTTTGGATAATGGCGTTCTAAAATTCATATGTTAATTGACGACCGCTTAGCCTAGTGGGTAGTGACCCTGCCCACGAAGCTGGAGGTCCCGGGTTCGAATCCCAGGTCGGATCAGTATTTATATGATGAATATTAATACTGGCACCGGGTCTTGGTTGTTACATGTATGTGGTGTCTTCGCTAGGTAACCAAAATACAAGCTAATGCTTAGTTTGGGGCCTAGACGTTGCTGTGATGTGTATGTTATTATTTAAAAAAAAATAAAAAATAAAATAAAAAAGTAAAAAAAATAAAAAATAAAAATTCTGCCAAGGTCTAGTGTATGAGAGTTAAACTATTTTTACTGAACAATAATAAAAACAGGCAACGTAGTACGGTTAATATGGAGTTTTTTTCAAAATGTCACAAGGAACTACGACGTTCTACATGCGCCATTTTGAAAAATCTCAAATAAGTCGAATGCTTGCAAAAAAAAGTTTTGCAGATGACGTCATTCTAAATGTCATTGATTCTCGACGTTGATGCGTCTGACCTGTCACATTTTTTTTTTATTAAACGACGAATACCTTGGATTCAAAGTCAGCCTAATTTCAGCCGTTATTAATATCAAACAGAGGTCAACGGGATTTTATTGAAAATACGCACATTCTTAGATGACATTCTTAGAATTTTCGAAACGTAATGAATATAATAGTACAGGGACATTAATAAAATGCTTGGACACGGTTTTTAAATTAGCATCACTTTGTAAATAATAATACCTAATTGTCTATATATACTGTAAAAACAATCCCATCTTTAGTGAGGAAGTTGCCTTCAAGAATCTCTATGATTCCTTCGTTATAACTTTTCTGATGCAGTTGGAATTATTTTATTACAGAAAACCACTCTTTCAATATTCTTTCACACAAATCTCCTAAATATGTAAAACTAAAAACTAGAAACTTAAAACTAATCCGAATAAAAATAAATAATAGTTTTTACGTTGCTGAAGATATAAAACGCTTTTTTTTTAACCAGAAATTCAGAGTAAAAGGACTCCGTTAAAAGTTTGCCTAATTGAATTTCCTTTGCCATTTTCTCAAACGACGACTTTAGACCTAAAAGAAACAGCTCTTATTCAGTTACAGTTGCTCTTACACTCGATTGTCTTTCGTCATAGCGCGATGCTGTGTAAATACCTAATTAATATTATCGAAAGACAAATACTATAATGGTATATTATTAGAGAGGGATAACGTTTTGTATCTCGTGCAATCTGTAACGTGACACCCAATTACTGCGGCCGTATCAGCCATTCACTGCGGGTGATTGATGTCGCGGTATCCGCCGGCTTATCGCGATTGTTGCATAAATAATGTTATTACACAGTTCCGTCCAGACTTTGATGTACGCAATTGCCGAGCTTTGGGTTATTTTAGAGAATCCCTTTTTAACATATTCCGACTACGATGTGAATAATAACAAAAATTCTATGCTAATCTTTAATAAAATACAATCCTTGTTTTCTATTCATAACTTTTATGTATTAAGAAATTATATAAGTTCATAGTTAATTAAGAAGCTAATAACGATAAATGTAATTGTATTTAATTTAATTTATTGAAGCGGAAAAGATACATACTAAAATTGATAATAAATAAATAAAATTAATAAATACTTATTACCGATCGTACTTTTAAAAATTTGGCCGATTTTAAAATACATTTTACCGAAATTTCTCATTTAAAAAAAATATACAACGACAACCTCTTAAAATAATATACTTTCAGCAATTACATCTTAGTAAAATTTTACGTTAATTTGATAAAATTAAGAGCATTTACGTATTGTCATTGTTAAAAAATTTGCCGATTAATATTTTTAAGTAAACATTTAGATTTCAAACAATTTTTATTTTATTTTTGTATTTGCGTCTTTTTTGTTCGTATACAAATAGACAGTAGTAAGTGATGCACACTGCCCAAGGTCGCTATTGTCAGCGTCTTAAATAATTTGTATAGTAAGGTTGCCACAGGATTAGCTCTTATTGCGGTATAATTTTAGACGTAAACTGTGACTGTAAGTTCTTAAAATACAATACTCACATTTGAATTATGGCTTATTCGAAGCTATGGCCAGTTGTACCAAGAAGTCATACCTACTTAACTAGATTTTGTTAGATGACATAGCATACTTTAAAATAGTGATAAGATTTTAAAATAGTCATTGTAAAACCATGATGTAATTTTTTTTTTGCTATATGTTATATCAATTTCGTGTATTTATAATTCATTGCGAAAATATACTTACATACATTACACCTACCTATACCTATACTACCGATACCTATATATACTACCGATACCTATATCCTGTATATTGTATATGTAGGTTTTAATGACCAGCCAAATTTTAATATAATGATCTTTGGTAGAAAACCGTTAGCCGTCTTATTTCCTTTTAGTATCGTTCTATAGAAAAATATTGAGATGTGACTACACAAACCTTTCCCGAAAAAACCAATAACTCTAGCTATACCATTCATGCCCGCCATCCCATTCCGTTTCAAGGCCTCGGGCGCGTACGTTTACTATAGCGTTGAGAAGGCAACCAAACGTTATAAAATAATACTGTAGATAAAATAATTTATTATGAAAATGAATCCCATATTTTTTATTTACGTAATGAGGTCTTATGGTGATACCTTATTACCTAACATCTAGAAAATTTTTTACCGGTTACTAAAATCTCACCTTGTATACATATTTTGAAGTCAAGTTGCATCTGTTCTGATAGAGGTTGTATTTCGAATGCAAGCATAAAGTATACAGTGCTCCATCACTGGTCCCTAATCAGAATTCTGGGTAATTAAATAGTTTTTGTTTAACGCGATTAATTAATTAATCAAATTCACAAAACGGGCCAATTCAGACGTCAATAACCGACATGTTTCGCCGGCGACACGACACGGCGCGGCTACGGTTACACCTCGTTATAATCTTGTCTGTACAAACACTCGAGCGGCGCTCACTCGACCGGAAAGTATTAAGTAGCGGTATTGTATTGTTTCCTTTTACCACATAATGTGACGAAAAAAAAAGCGACGTTTCAGTGTCGCGTATACGGCTGGCTCTCGCGCTTTAACCTACTCACCTTTAAGAGTGAAAATCAATAACACAGACATAAGTGTCGTATACTCTGTTTTCATTTCGTATTTCTTTTGTGAGGGGCATTACTCACTTGACGACGTTTTTGCGATAAAATTTCTTTGTAACAAGTGACCGAATTCATTTACCTCTGTAGGTATTTTGTGTAACGTTCGAAATTAGAGACGCTTGTCACGGAAAACAGATTTAATAAAAACGTGAAAAGAAACAATCTCGAATGAATTAATGAGAACTTTCATTTTTTATTACTTAGTAATTAAAAAAATATTATAACATTCGTTCCGAATTCCTGAGCTTGTCCGTGTATTACGGACCCAGTGTATAGTGCGTAGATAGATACAGTAGAAAGACTATAGATAGGTATCTACCTACATAAATCATCATAAATTTTTGTTGCAGATGTATTAATATTTCCGACCAGCAAGCCTTTGACTTAAAGCAGTCCATAGAATGTTCCACAAAAACACCATTCACTAACATTGGTGTTAGTGAATGGTGGTACAAAAGGTTAGAGAGCGTTTTACGTAGGTACCCTGAAAGTAACGCAAATATATGCCAATCGGGTACGTACATGGTGTTTGTACTATAATGTCTAGGCAATGTAATAGTTAACGCGGCGCTATTATTGTTGTAGGTACCTATATCGTGGTTCCTTAACATCAGGATCATTCGTTCGTCTATTAAATTCATTCGGTCTATGTGTTTTACTTTAACTTAAAGATAGAGAGATATAAAATGTATCTATTCACAGAACCAATGATGATTAAAATTTTATTACGGGATTCGAGCGGGATTAGTAACATCCCGAAAATATGGTCATAAAATTATTTGCAACCACAATTTCATTCATAAAATAGGGTTAGATTTGTGGTAAATTTTTAATACCAAATACCACACCATATCAGCCCATTATGCCCCACTGCAAGGGCTTAGGCCTCCCTTTAGAATGAGAGTGCTTGGAGCTTAATTTTAATGACTGCCATCTGATGACGGCAAATTTTTAATGCGCTCTTTGGATTATTCAGTTTTAATTAAAAATTAAAATTATTAGGTACATTATTGTCGCGCAAGTTACCATTTTAGGCCGAAAACGGAAATCGTGATGAATATAGGCTTAGGTCACAGACAAGTGAATCTTATAGACCACGCTTTGACAGGGAGTAGCATTCGCCAAGGCTATGTAGTGACACTACATAAGTACGTCACTAGTGAGCCGTCAGTTGGAAGCACGTCGGAAGCCATTAAATTGTCAATTTTGAACGAGCCAATGAAAACTAGCCGACCTCTCCCCGCACCCCGCCACTTTTTGGCGATTTCGTTTTCGTACTGACGTTTATAAAAGCGTGGTCTAAAGGTTGACTGGTCTGTGGCTTAGGTACTATAGTACCCATGACAAAATGTCACCGCCATGTCCCAACACTATCCTGGCGATGACATCAAAAAGGTACCTATGATTGTCCTTTTATTGGTCGCTGTTGTCGCCTTCATATGTATAGTGTGAACTGGTCGCTTGGGAGAGGGCATGGGTCCATGAAAAGAATAGCATCACTTACTAAATTTCGTGAAAATTTTGTGACTTGTTGTGACTTGTCTTCTTTCTCAGATAGCCATTTCATATAGGGCAGACATATATTGACATCTTGTGTATGATTTAGTTAATTTTTACAATTTGATGTCGATTTGTGATTTGTAGTTTGTTTTAATTTTGACTGTTAGAACGTAAGTGTTTTACTAACAAATGACTCCTCGTTACTTGATATGAAATAATAAATAAATAAATTGTTGGTCAAATAACGAAATTGAGCTTCAATTAAAAAAATAATAAAAACTGTTCTTGTCTAAGACGCTGTAGACAAGTATGGCACTATAATCATATATTAACAAGAAGATTCAATTCTTTTCAAGTCACATGTTTGTTATGTAATAGTATTATTTCTCCACTTTTATGGTTCGCAATTGCTTTGTAGATAAGACAGAAACTCTATTAAGTATGTCACTATTGTACATCACAGATAGGTACATAAAAGCCAGTTACAGAATAATTCTACGTTACATAAGAGTGAATGCGTGACCGGTATATCAACGGCTCTATAATTTGGTATTTGAACAAGAATATAGTTCATATAACCCACATAGAAGTAACTTATTTATTTATTTATTTATTCGGAGGACCAACAGCCATAAAAAAAGTACAAAAATTTAATGTAGTGACATACTGCCAATTATAGGTCCCCACTAATACAAATTCAGACTGTGTGGAAGGGTTATCCTATTTTATAGTTAGTACTTAAATTATAGGTAAAAATAAAATTTGCGAGATTATTCCCACTTTACAATAAATGTAGTACAAGTCATAGTACACGAATCATCTTTCATTGGAATTGTTGAAAGAATTCCAGACTAAGCAACCTCCTGACTGCTATACTAGAGTTGAATACGTAAATATGTAACATAGACAATATTATCAAATCGCTCGATTTGAAATTGAATTTAAATCTTAGCGACTAAATTATTCTGTACCACTCGCATGGCAGGCATACGGAGACCCTTTCTATAACGAAATCACCCTATCGTTGAGTTTGCAGCACCATAAAAACGCAAAGAAATATAGCAGTAACAATAATAATACGTAGAACGTCGCACACAGCGCCATCTAGTCCCAAACTAAGCAGTGTTTGTATAATGGGTATTAGGTAACTGATATATATACTTAAATAAATTTCTTTAATATATACATATATAGATATTTTACACCCAGACACAAAACAAATAGACATGTTCATGCACACAAATATTTGTCCCGGGCGGGAAACGAACCGGCGACCTTTGGTTCTGCAGTTAGGATCTCTAACCACTCAGACAATCGGTCACTCTAATTATGAAATTTCGAACTTTTTTGTTGGATGGGTTGTAACGTATCAGGATCATCATCATCATCAGCCCGTGTCTCTCCACTGCAGGATATAGGCCTCTCCCAAGGCTCGCCACCACAAACGGTCCTCCGCCTTCCGCATCCAATTACCCCCGGTATGGTGCTTTAGGTCATCAGTCTACCTGGCCGGGTGGCGTCCAGCGCTTCGCTTCCCGGTACGTGGCCTCCACTCGAGAACTCGTCTACCCCATCGATTGTCGGTTCTACGGCAAATGTGGCCAGCCCATTGCCACTTCAGCTTGCTAATTACTTCGGCGATATCGACAACTTTAGTTCTTCGACGGTATCAGGATCATGAGTAAGAATTATATTTACTGAATAAAATCTGAAAATAAAGCGACATTAAAAAAAATTTGTTCTAGGCTATCTAACTTTAAAACTAAGTATTACAACGCCGCATGTATTTTAATTAACCACCTATTAAGTTAAAATATTGACTTTCACCATAAAACACCAGAGTTTATGGTTCACACTATAGTCGTGTCGGTGGTTACAAACATTTTAATTAAACAAAGAGAATTTTAATGCGGGCCTCGACTCTTAATAGACGAGCCGCATGACATGACTTTGAACCGTCGTCGTCGCGTCGGGCATCATTAAATTGAACTCCGGCCGCAATACTAAAACTCACGCGTCATACTCGAAGTGTGTACTTTAAATTAACGGTTATATTATTCATTAGCGGTAATGATTACAAGTCGGTCTGTAATTGAGTACACTGACTGCATTTATCGTTGTTATTTTTTAGACGAGTGTCGTTTGAGAACAAACAATTTGGCGATTAAAATTTTACGCTCCGTTTTATTCGGATCCGCTGAAATCGTGTGTACGAGCTTTTACGCGAATACGAGCGGTGGCAACGTTTAAAGCTCATTATTAACGCCCCGAGCAATTTGGACAATACAGCAAACAGTCCCGACCCTCCAGTCCGCGTCCCTAAAAACGACTCTCGGCCAACCCCACGGTTCCGCACTCGACGCATTTATTTTCCGTACAAAGTTTCGCTAGTGTTGCGTCGTCGATCACCTCTCTTCCCCCACCTGTCACCGTTGTGACCGAAACGGCGAACGGTTTATTTATTTATCTTCGCGCCGTTAAATCCTTTCTTAACGATGTAAACCATTTGTAATACGACGACCCGTGCCACACCGGCTCATCACTCGTGTAAGCAAATCGGGCCTACCTACTTATTCAGTAAAACTACATTACTTCGAGTAAGCGCGAAAGTGTCTGTCATTACTTGCAAGTACACCATTTTTTTCGTCAAGTCGAAAGTGTTGTAGGAAATCTGACGCGCAATCACGCTTGTGTCGTCCATTTTGTTTAGAAATTTGGAATGGCATATTCAAGAAAGGCATTTTCAAGATATTGATAAATTACAGTGCGTAACGTATGTATATACGATACGTACAAACGGCTCCGATAAAATAGGTTGCACTGTAAATTCGTTCGCTTAAATTTTGTAGCTAAATGAGTATTTTAATTATAAAACTTCACGTGCAGTACAGATCCCACCCCGAGCGCAAATTCTCGGCTCCCGCGGCCGATCCTGTTATAACCGACTCGTCGGGAGGTAATTGTACGCTATACGGCACACACGCGCGTTGTCGAGCCGCTCGTTAGTTTTGTATCGCCGCGATAAACTTTAATGATATTTTTATATGTACACATTTTTCGTGTTATTATGGGCCGCGGGCCGAGGCCGACTCGCTCGCTCCGTCGCTTTATTACCGTGACGGAGACGAGATGTTTTGGTGCATAAATCCTATGAATTACAAGTCACACGAGTTCGCTCTTACAGAATTGCCTACTTAGGCGACGCGGCGTGAGGAAATTCACGGCAGTAGAGAAGCCGCATTATGTAAATCGTAATACGGCTCAATTTCGTATTCGTGTAACATTACAATATTTCCGCCGCGCCTCGGCTCGAATTCGTAAGTCAAAACACCTCGGCTCGCGTATTTCCCGAGACTCGATAAAGCCCCTAAAGTCTGCTTAGCGACGGCGCGGACGTTCCCCGTCTCTAGAGTCCGCGCCGCCGCCGCCGAAACGCTTTGATCTTTTCTTTTCATATAACATAAATATTTTTTGCCTTCATGGTGGAATCCATTTTGAGTGAAATGAAATATGATCGCACGTCACGGCCGGCCCTTTATTCAAATCCCAACGAAGACGCGCCCCGGCCGTGTTCCGCGATGTGAATAATCGCGACATGTATTAAAGTTCCTCTCTAGATAGCCACGAACGGGTCTCGTCGAATTTTCAATGCATATTCAGTGTGTTAATAGTTTATTAGGATTCTATCTAAGTCATTAGCAGCATAGTGAAGGTTACGGAAAGGCCGCGTTGTTCTTGTTCAGTCCGTGTGTAGCTTAGCTGTGTACAAATTGCCTCGTGTTACGTGGGCCGGTCGTACGGGCGCCGGGCGAGGGAGCGGGCGCGCTGTACGTATATATTTTTCAAGCAGCGATCGCTCGATAGCCACTTTATTTATTAGCTGCACCCACGCGCGTCAGCTTCAGTACAGACGACATTATTAAGCCAAATCGTTCCATCTTTAGTTTCATAATCGACTATCTGATTTAATAAATACTTAAAGCCGTTCATAGACAAAGGAAATAAAAGGAGATTTTAAAACATGTTGTCACAGAATTAGTTCTAATTATTAATATTTTAGAGTCAACTGTAAGTTTCTCAAATACAATAGTAACATAAAAATAATGGCCTATGCCAGTTCTACCAGTGTCTGTAAACAAAAATATAGTTTATTCAGTTGTGAATAAACATAAACAATTATTTCCGACGCTCATCGAAGGAAAACATGTTTATTTTGGATACCGTTACTGGTATAAACAATTATTTTTTTTGTTATAATAACGTACATATGACAACAACGTCTAGGTCCCAAACTAAGCATTAGCTTGTGTTTTGGGTACCAAGCGAAGACAACACATACATATAACAACCAAGACCCGGTACCAGTATCGATATTCATCATATAAATACTGACCCGACCTAGGATTCGAACCCTGGACCTCCAGCTTCGTAAGCAGGGTCGCTACCCACTAGGCTAAGCGGTCTAAGCGGTTACTATGAACGAAAAAAAAATATTGGTAAATGCTTTTTGACGCGTTTCCTAAGGTAGCTGACATTACGAAAACAAGATACTATGTATGTCATAAAAATTCCTAAATTAATATAAAAATATAAAATTTCATACAAACGCGAACCATATGCCAATATGCCATACGTCAAATCGGATTTGTCCATATGCGCTCCGAGATCAGACAGTGGAAATCATAAGCGTCAATCAGAGTACCTAAATGGCGTCAATAACGTCAGATATTAACTTATGAGAATGTCCTTAGCGCGAACACCAAAGCGTAAAATCATCCGAGGAATTTAACTTGTATCTATCCGGGCTTCTCTTACGTAAGAAAGCTAAATTTCTATATATGTATGCAGGTACAAATATGTGTATTGATTTGTTTGTCCGGAGATTACACAAACACTAATGAAATAACCGTGAAACGTGGTCAGGTCGTCGTGCACATCGCACTCGACTCGACCGACGAAGACTTATTCGTGTGAACACAATTGTTATTTATTCAATGTTCTTGCAACCAGTGAAATGTTTCCGAGATCATTCTTCTACAGTTATGATTAAAGCTGATAGAGAAAGAAGCGTTAATCATATCGAATGAATATAATTCGTTACACAATACCAGAATATTATAATCATTGTGTGGCAATAGGCCCAATCTTAAAATATTTACATGCCTAGAAATTCGGTGTCAAAAAACGTACAACGAAGTATCACCGAACTGTTCGGTCATAATTCACGCACAAAGACAGTAAGAAGGACGTGGCGGTGGTAGGTTTAGAACACAACAGTCACCACCTGTGCTCGTTGGACAGTTGTTTTTGTTACTTTATTGCTCAGTTTTATTTAGACATAGATGTAAATAATCAAAGCGCCCAGTAACCTAACCCAATCAGGTACAGTTTTAATCAAACTTTATGGCGGATGTTAACATAGACACAAGTTACGTCGCAGTAACCAGTTTTAGGTGTAGCGGAACGCAGTGGAGCAAGAATCATACGACTGTACCTGCGCAAGCACGCTTATAGCGTTGTATTCCGATCCGCCCTAAAGTTTGAGGCGAACTATAACCAATAAAAACCCAAAATACCGTCTTTGAACTTAGGCACTTTTGACATTAGATACTATGAACAGTATGAACTAAGTAGTCGCACCGTATCCATTGTACTCCCGTCACGTCAGGCGTTAACTGAATGTCCGCGAGTATTTCATAAGTCAATAAGTCTATCGTGTTTCCATCGGGTTGGTTCGAGTCAGAACAAAAGCAATTTGTGTCAGCGAACGGACGGACGGCGGCGAGCCGTACGTGCGCTGCGTCCGAGGCGTTCATTAGCGTCGACCCAAGGGTCATGCCGACACACGAGGCATTCGGATATCATGTCCGTCCGCTGTTCTTCGTAAATGTCCATAATACGTTTTCAGTATCCGTGTCTTAAAACGTACCTAAATACTTAATAAAGTATAGTTTCGATGTTTGAGCATCAATCTAGATACACCACACATAGAACAAAAACAAGTTAAACGTATAAGAATTTGGTAAACCGTTGGAGTGAGAATTCAATACTTTTAACTTTATACTACAAAAACATCCCAAAAACAAGTATGTATGTACGTAAAAAAGGTTAGGGCTTCACATTTAAGCCGTAATGTGGCCCCTTAATACATGGAGCATCGTCATGTTGTTAAAATATTGTCGCATTTATCCAGCATAGTATTATTTCAATTTGTGTATTGAAATATGACATATTTGTGTAATAAGACTCCTTTTCTCACTTAAGTATTTAATATCTTCAAATCTCCTCCGGGACATGCAGACCTCACACGAACGTTCTCTACCCCCAAGTGCCCCCACTTGCCAACTCACGTATCATCCTCTCTACGTTTTGTGTACATATTTTCGGATTATTAATGCACAAAATTAGCCTGAACCTTACATTTGTATATATTGTAACGTTAAGGGGTCTCACTGCAAGACACCGAACTCAAATGCGCAGCCGCAGCGCAGCGTGAACGCATGCTATTTCATTTAACGTCATCGTTCGGTAAATAGGTAAGTTGCGATAGACATAACGGGACTAAAAATTTCTACCGCCAAATACAATGAACTCAGAATAACCCAACGAAACTGCTTTCACGAGTTCCACGATTGTGAAAAGAGTATTTCAAATAACAACTTGAAATTAATGTATTTTCAACCTACGTTTAATTATCTGGATCAATGGCCGGATACTATAAAATTATTGTAAGCTTTCAATAAGCATTAACGCCTGAAGTTGCTTGTATAATGGATAAAATTGATTTCTGTAAAAAATTCCGGGCTATTATCACGTATTATGTACGAGATAAACGGTGCCTATTTGAAATTTATCACTACAACAAATTGTTATTGAGTTAGCATGGAATTAGGATTATATGGTGTTAGGGCCGTTCTCACATGTTCCCATTAACTGTTAACGTCCAAATAAAATAACAAAAAAGCAAACAATGTTATTGTTTTAACCAGTGGATAGCGGTTAACGAATACCTGTGAGTATGACCCTTAGGCGTATGCTCTTAATGAAACTATGCTGGCTTATGCTGAAGAGAGACTTCTTATTATGTGGACATTTCAACACGATGACGACCCAAAACCTACAACGAAATTCGTCAAAGGTTCCGTGTCTGGATGTAAAAGTATCTATACCTATATGTATGTATTATAAAAAAAAGAAGAATATTTAAGTATGTATATCAGTTGTCTCATCATCATCAGCCCATTTTTACCCCACTGCAGGGGCTTAGGCCTCCCCCAGGGTGAGAGGGGGGAGCTTGGAGCTTAAGTCCACCACGCTGCTCCACTGCGGGTTGGGAACTGTAACGACCGCCATCTATTGACAGCGTCCGGGACCGACTGCTTAACGTGCTCTCCGAAGCATGGTGTCAGTGATATTGTGTACTTAAGTCAGAAAAACTCATTGGCACACGCCCGGATTCGAACCATGGCCCTATGGGGCCTTATAAATTTGAGACAGGTTCGTTGCGCTCTGGGCTGTCACATCAGTTGTCTAGTACCCCATTATACAAGCATAATACTTGCTCACTTTGGGACTAGATGGCGCTTTCGGGATGTCCCGGACATAATTATTATAAGAAGCGATGTGGAATGTTTATAGCTAATGGCAACCACATTGGATACTTAACACTAAATTGTACTGCAATAAATTGAATTCAGTTTTAATAGCAATAAAGACAACATTCTACTTATATGATACTTCGTTTTCATTTATCTTGTTTTGTATGTTTTCATATGCGTACCTAATTAGTGGTCCAGAAATCGAATTATTAGACTAGAGTACCTAGTTATGTTTAAATTTCAATAAAATAAGAATATTTAGGCAGCTATTTCTTTAATTTACTATATGTAAATTTAAGACATTAGTGTACTCTTTAATATTAGTTTTAAACTATGGTTAACTCCCATAAATATACCAGTTACGTGGCCTAGAAGAAAATATTATTCTTTGTACGTAATTAACTAACCACGATCATCCACGACTACAACACGACGAACAGACGCTGAAAATAACAAAAATTTATTTAAACATCGATAAAAATTGTAAATAAAAATTAATTTTATTGTTCTGTCAACAACTGTATAATACCTCTACATAATACTATTTCCAGTAAAAAATAAATAACATCAAAAGATGCGCAACAAAGTTATCTAGCAACGAATAGTTTATTATTTTAACTCCTAATTAAACAAAATATATTATAAAAAAACCTATGTATAAGAAAGAGCAGGCGACAATTACTTCATAAAGTTATCGGTCTTTTTCTTTTCTTTGCGGTTGCGGTATGGCTGCATGGCTTGGATTATGAGGAGCCAGAACAGCTACTTAAATTAAAAAAAACACCTACACACACACACATATACACACACTCAAAATCTTCCTCACTCAACACACATCCGGTCAAATAGGTACCTTTTATTGTTTGGAACTTTTGTAACCGAATTCACGATTCCACAGTTTTGGAAATATTGGAGTAGCGGATTACTCCTGGCACAAGTGTTTCACCTAAAAGAAAGAGGAACAAAATTTTGTATTATCATATGGTCATACTGAAAAAAACCTTTTTATTTATTTTTATTATTTATTATTATTATCTATCTACTAGCGATGTATTTATTGTACTCACATCACATCGGCATAAAAATTTACAACAATGTCACTAACAAAGTATGTACGAAAACGAGTACAATTTAATGAAAATCCTTTCCAGGGAAATTACATAGCGTGTAATGTGTAAAGAGAGCTCAGAGAGTAATTTAAAATTGAATTATTCTTGTTATAAAGTGACATTACGTGTAGAGAATTGAACGTCTACTATGTTGAAATACAAGGTCATTAATTAACATGAATATAAATAAGTAAATTCTTCGTATGAAACAATATTCCGTTTCTCATTTCGATGTAAGTGCCTATAGAATTTTAATATGATCATTGTTATAAGGTTTTAAACACTTTTACCAACATACAAGCGCTCGTTCACAAAACTATGAAGTATATACCTACTTAAACGTGTAATAATTTAAATCTGTACACAAAATTATTTCATTGCGATCGTTTAACAAAGCCGATTTAAATCGTTAAACAGAAGCTGAATCCAGTACCGCTATATAGATCCTTTAAGCAAGCGCTGCAGCGTCTAGTGTATACGTGTAGAGCTGGATTCGAATTAACGCAGCGATATTGGCTCTAGGTAAAACATCAACGTAAACCGGCCTTTATTTAATTGCTCGTTAAATTGTTACAAACTGTAGACGTGTTATATAACAGTCAAAAACAATGCTGGTTTTTGTAAGAAGGTTGGCGTCTTTTTTGCTGTTTTCGCGGCCATAAACCGAACATTGTAGTTTCAATGCAGCACAATATAATAAAAAACCGGCCAAATGCGAGGCGGATTCGTGTACCGAGGGTTCCGTACAAACCTGTAGGTATGTAAGTAAAAGTAAGTTCGATTTTGCTACAGCTTAAAGGTATTATAGGCCTGAGTCTTTGATACGAATTTTAATTTAATACCTCTACGCGGTCATGAGGAAAGGGGTAGTAAGTTTAAAGTTATTAAAAATATTTTTATTATATGCTGTAACTAAAAATTTATCCTCTTCGCTATTTTTCCTTTATCTGTGCTATAAGACGTTGCTTCGTACCAAATTTCAAGAATCTGAGTTAACGGGAAGTACCCTGTAGGTTTTGATTCCCTTGCGAGTACAGAAAATTTGCAGCATAAACAGCTGTATCCTTTCATTGCATTGGCTTAGAAGTTTGATTTTTTTTCACAGCTCCAAGGGACAATAGACCTGAGTATTTGATTTGAATTTCAGCTCGATACCTGCACGCATTCCTGAGAAAAAGGGTCTTGCCACACAGACAAACAGACGGACAACATAGTGATCCTATAAGGGTTCTGTTTTTTACTTTTGAGGTTCGGAACCCTAAAAAACACCTATAAATAGATGTTATCTCTAAACTCAATCGGAACCGAGTTATAGAGATTAAAAGTGTAAAATGTACAATTGAAATCATTTATTTTGCTGCTGTCGAACCTTTTACCTTGGCTCCGACTGAATTTAGAGGTAAATTGTTTAAAGAAATTTTGTTCATCACGTTTTTATGTATTAATTTCATTGTTCAACCGGTTGATGGCCGCGAAATATAAAAAGGCGCCAATTTCCGGTATAGGCCTTTATTTTAGTAGTTTATATTAATATGTCTCCATTTTTTCTACAGATATATACTTACCTACACCTACCTACTATAAACTACTACTGTCAATAAAATAAACAAAACCTGTTATGTCACGTTAGCGCATAAAAGCGTGAATTTCAAAGTAACACGACTCGACAAATAAACGGTAAAGAATAGGACGTTACGGGTTTAATACGGTTTTGTCAATTGTAAGCTAACATCCAACATGTTGGCGAAACGCCAACAACAACACATTTTGTTGCTCAAATCATGCGACCACAGACACCCGACTCTTTTATTGCCGTCATAATATTGTAACTAATAGTGAATCGATGAATTTATCTTTATCATTAGCAAGATGAACAATAATTTGTCTGTTTAAACAAATCGGCATATCCTGAATGTTTCCTCATTAGGTACTAGTTTTGTTCCAGTAGCTTAGGTGAAAAACAAGCGACTAACAATTTAATTTTATGGGCGTTCTCTAGAAAGCGATATAATGGACGGAACATCGAATATAAAAAGCGGCGCACTTGACAACGTTAAGGAGTCTTGAAGTGACACTTAGCGATAACACTGATAACAACGCGACGATTAAGATTGAGGATACAAGGTGTAATGACGTGCGGATTTTGTAAAAGTGGAAAATTGTGGAATTGGAAACTATTGTTAGCGAAATAAGTGTTGAGAACATTGAACTAAATACTAGTAGAACAGACGGCACGAACAAAATCTGTGCACGCGGCACTGTCACCTTGTTTCTACCACATTAATTTTCCTACCAAGTATAATACACTGTATTATACATGTCTTATACATGTAATGCTTGGTTTGTTTCCAGTGAAATACACAGAATTGAAAGTATTATATGAGTCTTTAGTAGGTATTATACATGTCGTGACATTACTTGTAGTTAAAACAAGTATGGCGGCAAGTATGGCGGCAACGATAGAAAATAATGTAGGTACAAAAATTTCTTTTGGATGGTTTTAGTTTTGTTTTGTTTAATTATTAACCCTGTTTGCTCATGTGTGCTCAACCATGTTCGATAATTGTTATCGACGATAAGTTATGCCACTATCTTTTTTCTTTGCAGTTGATTGATTTTTACACGTTTTTAAAACCCACGACGCGACGGCATTTTTGAATTGTTGTTTGATCACGTTTTTGGCACGCCGTCGCCATGAGTATAGGTGAGTGACATTAGTTGTTGCCGATCGGCAACAACGCTTGGCACAAACATTTGGTTCGCGGTTCTACTAGCACATATAGTTCAGTGGTTGAGAACTGGGCGTCACATAGGACCCAATGACATTAGTAACAATAGTAAAGTGGTATTCTCAATGTAGATAATAATTACGATTTAACGTTAAATGATTGAACGCTGTTTTTAGGAGCATTTTTAAGACTATAATAATATGCGAACCATTAGCTAGCTATTAACGCAGAGGCAGTACACATTAACCCAATGGGGTCAGATTGAAAGTAACGCACAATTTAATTAACAGAGACAATAGATTGATAATGATTGATGACAAGTTAATAGGTTAATGTAATAAAGTAACTCATAATAGAACTGATAAATAAAATAAAACAATTATCATAAAAAACAAAATGGTTATGGGGCGAATATAGTGACAAGTTTCAGTCGCGTTAGCTTGACAAATATCTACCTTTTAACGGGGACCAATATAATCGGGGAGACAAATGCCCTGTCACTACTTCGGCATCACGACATTCGCTCATTAAAATATTCCCCGGTGGGTTCGTCGGACCCCTCGATTCGCCGATCTCGATATCCCGATAGTATTTTAATCGATTTCTGTGATCGCTGTTCGATATTATTGACGATTAGGGTAGGTATGATTGTTTTAACGCGATCATGGAGGTATAGAAAAGCTAGCAGCGGTGAAGTTATCTTTATTTTGACCCGACTACGGCGAAGACAAAAGAAGTGTAATGTGTTACACACACAAATGCACATTTGTGTGTGGGCTAATACATCGGGTATATTGGTTTGGAGAGAAAGTCTTTTCGTATTTTACATACAAATTCAAGGAGTTTTTTTTTTTCGTAGTTTAATTATATTTAATAAAAGTATGTATAACTTGTCGCTATCTTGTAGGTATTTTGAACATAGGGATGGTCATATAGAGATACTTCGTTGTGACAATAAAAAGGTTAGCAAATAAATATATCACGTAGACTAAATTTACACCAATTGATGTTTGTTTGACCCACATGTAACATTCGCTGTATAAAAGAAAATAAAGATTCTGAAATTACATTTCATGTGTAATTTAACTAAATGTTTGTTTAAAACAATGATTTTTTACGTATGGTCTGTCTAGTCACCGGATCGCTTCGAAGTAGGAAACGCTAGTTGTTTGTATCCTGATTGTTATGCTTAAGGTATTGACATGATCGTGTTGCTATAGAAATTTTTAGGCTTGTGTTTAAAAAAATGCGACAAGTAGTTTGGACAGTCTTCTCTTGATGCTAACCTTACACTACTATACAGTGCTAAGTATTCTTACAATAAAAATTTATTTGATCTTATAAGAAGCACGAATGTCAATAATCAAGAAGATTTTTTTACTGTGGCCAAGAAAATATGTTCTTCTAACTGTTCCAGACCACATTTCCTTTACGATATTGTGTTAAGTGAATTTTTTTTCGTCTAAGTTTATCTGAGATGAAAATATCAAATATGGCCCCATAGACGCGTAAAAAATTTAAGTTTCTAAATCAATGCAATAAAAATATATGGCGTTATATCCTATATTTTCTCACGTCACCCAAACCTAAAATGATGATTTTCATTGAAAACGAAAAATCTGAGAATGGCTAATTTCTAATTTTAAATGAATTATTCAATATTTTTTTATTTTAAATGATTTTGTTTTATATGAGCGTTTTCGTGTCATCTGATATGTTAGCAACACTCAATTTATACATGAGGATGTTTTGTAATAGCAACACTCTCCCCTTCCATTAATACAGATGGACTTTTTGGCGGGAAGTTAAAAAAGGCGGTCATTGTTTATTTTTTCTTTATCTTAAAAATAGTTCTTGTATATTTTATTCCATTAAAAGTGCATTAAAATAACTAAAAGGGATAAGAAACAATACAACATGGATGGAAACGAGGGAGGCGGGGAATTATCCCCGCCGACCTCCCACAAGCGCTCTCGAGCTGGGCTCGAGGACACCAATCGTAGCGGCAACAGTGATAGCGGCGACGGTGAGCGAGCTCATGAACTATACCTACCATATTATAAACCAAATTACAAAAGACAATATCCGGAAAACTCCACAAAAACTGAATTTAAAGTGTTTGTAGAACACATAAACCACAAGGACAGACTAGGGAATAAAAGTCCCATCTACTTGAACCATATATTTACGACTGACGTAAAAGGTGTGGTGGCTATCCAAAGGTTGAATGCCAATAAAATTGCAGTAGTTTTTAAACAATACAACACGGCTAATAACTTTTTGAACAACTCGGCATTTTTAGAAAAACATAATATGAAAGCTTATATACCGGCAACACAAATTGAAAAAACTGGCATCATAAGATTTGTTCCAGCAAATATTTCAAATAAAGATCTGTACACTAAACTGAGTTCTGTCTATGAAATTATTTCGGTGCGACGTTTTACGAAGAAAGTAGGACAAGACCGAGTTGCGCTACAAACAGTTAGCATAACATTCTTATCCAATGTATTACCGGACAATGTACAATATGATTTATTCTCTTATAGAGTCTTTGACTATATCCCTCCGCTACAACAATGTTATAAATGCTTTAAATTTAATCACTCGGCTAGAATATGCAACGGCAAGCAAAGATGTTCTATCTGTTCAGGTGAACATTTATATAAAGATTGTGACAAACCAAATGAACTCTGCTGCGCTAATTGCAGCGGTCCACATTTGGCCATCTCAAAACTATGTCCAATTAAGATAAAGAAAATATTAGAAAAGAAAAGTAAAATTACATACGCAAGTATTGCGCAAAGCAAAAAATCTGAAAATGAATATCCTCCTTTGCCGTTAGCAAATCACCAACAAAATCCACTTGTAAATAATAAACCTGTACAAACTGTAAAAAATGTAAATACCGCAAGTAAAAGTGTAAATAACAAACCTGCTTCGCAGGCTGATAACTCACATGTCCAACCTATAGACATAAAAGCCCAGATACTCTGCAATAGTGAAGTACTAAAGGCCCTGGTACAAACTCTTGTAGAGCTGGGTAATAAGACTGATCCTTCTCCGATTACTACAGCTTCCATTAAAGATCTATTGATTAAAAACCTGTCATCGTAATGGATTTTAGCTCCTCTAAAGCATCACAGTTATGTATTGCGCAATTTAACATTCAAAGTGCTTACAGTAAAAAGCCCTTATTAATTAAATTTTTGAATGAACAGAATATTGATATATGTCTACTAAATGAAACTTGGTTTAAAGAATCCCACAATTTTAGAATCCCTGGCTATAATACACACTCTAAGATATCTAAGAATGCCCACAATGGTGTAGCAATATTAATTAAACCAGAATTAAAATATAACATTTTGACCACACCCTTTTACGAGGACATTCAAAATTTAGCTATATCTATATGTACTGAACGTGGTAGTTTAACTGTACTTTGTGTATACTGTCCTCCTTCCAGTTGCCATATAAGAATGAATAGGCTGCGCAATATAATTAGAGACCTCCCTAAACCTATTTTTATAAGTGGTGATTTTAATGCTCATCATATTGCATTTGGTTGCCTATCAACAAAAGGTCGTGGTGAAGATTTATATGATGTTATAGATGAGTGTGATTTATGTATCCTAAATGACGGCTCTTTCACAACAGTGAACCGTCCTAGAACAAACCCTTCGGCTATCGACGTCAGCTTTGCTAGTGCATGCTTAGCACCGTTATGTGAATGGTCTGTACATGACGACACTATGGGAAGTTACCATTACCCTACAATAGTTGTTATATCTCTCTCCATTGAGAAATATCAAATTAACCCTCCCATTGATAAATTTATATACAAAAAAGCTGATTGGCATAAATATAATGAACTTTCTGAAAGCGCATTTAGTGAATTAACCGTTAATGTTGAAGACCCACTTTCCTCATATACAGAATTTTGTACCCGTCTTGATGCCCTTAGACAGAGAGTTGTTCCAAAATTCACAAAGTCTGATCACTTTGCTAGCAGACCTCCAACACCTTGGTGGAATGAAGTCTGCGAGCAAAGTGTTGTAGCATCTTACAATGCTTTGAAACTGTACAGAAGTGACTCTACAATGGATAACTACATAAATTATAAGAGACTAGATGCTTTAAAAAAGAGAACCATTTCTGTACAGAAGCAAGCTGGGTGGAATAACTTATGCTATACATTTAACAGAACTACCCCTATAAGCAGGATTTGGAACATGATTAAGATGTTTAAGGGTATTAAATCCGGTGTTAGATCCTACAGAGATGAGTTCATTCCAACTTTTTTAGATAAACTATCTGAAAATAACAATTTAAAAGAAACAAGTAACTTATTCAAGTATTTTAATAGTAACAATAATAATCAAAATTCAAAGTTTCTATTGGACCCTTTTACATGGAATGAATTTATAGCAAGTTTACAATCTAGGCGTAACACAAGTCCAGGTCTAGATGACTTTCCATACATCCTTATCAAAAGGCTCCATATATCTGCTCAGCGAATTTTTCTTGACATTCTTAATGCTTTATGGTATAATCAAATTATCCCCAAATCATGGAAAACACAATGTGTTATCCCAATACTTAAGCCAGATAAATCTCCAGAACAGGCCAGTTCTTATCGTCCCATATCTTTGTCGTCATGTCTAGGTAAATTATTTGAAAATATGGTTAAAGTCCGACTGGACTGGTTTGTAG